>CAXDID010000369.1:0-515524 GCA_963988835.1 Hexamita inflata | reverse complement strand
CAGATTAAACTGTTTGCGCATTCATGGGAGACGTAGACTGCCCATATTATTAAGTGGTTGGCTAAAAGAATGAATGCGTAAATCACTGCTTTGAATCTAACGTGGACATAAATAATGAATATTTATGTCACAAGTCCAACCAAATTTATGTGCTTCTAGTCATATTTGTCATTGTTTTCCTGCTGATTTCCATCATTTGTCCGGTGAACCATTGCAAAACTGATGATGTTCTCGTGTAAACGCGTCAATCCATTAAATAGCCGAGTATTGTCGTTTCAGCCATCGCGACCGTGGGATAGAAAGAGTGATTCTGTTTGGTTGTAAGTATAAGATAAAACACTTGCCGGTAGCACGATAAAACGACTATCAGTTTGTAATTAAACAATAGAGTAGGTTGTACTTCTAAATTTATGTAAATGTCACTTGAAGAACATATATATTGAATACGCTCCATAATATAAGGACCTAGTATCAAAAAATCATAGATCGCGAATATATAGCGCTCCTCAGCGAACATTTAATAACATTGTGTTATCAACGATTTTCCGTTATGTAGGCGATGAATAAAAGTTGCGCGAATTGTTCTAGTTGAAAAGTTTATGGTTTGTACACCAATATTTAGTCTAGAAAGTAACTACACGGTATCACGAATAATTCATCTAATTATCATTTTCAAACATTTTGGAGCGTAGATTTCATCGGTTAACATATTAAGTAAAAATATTATTTAACTATACTTCATTCCAACCCAAAATAATGACCTGTCCCATATAAGGACTATTCAAGATACCAATCCTTCCAAAATGATATTATAAATGGTACTACAATGCACTTTTCCAGAAATAATGAAATTGGACGGCTCGTGCACAATTCCGTAAGAACTAAATGTAATAGACATCTGTGGACAACACACAATACTTGACGATAATGTGTGCTAATGTGATTCTATGTACTACTTGTCTTAAGACATGCAAAACTGTTATCTGCTAAATGATATTTGCAATGAAGGGTAAATTATCTCTGCCGGTGGAAATGAATGCCTAAATAGCTGTCCGCCGGATTAAATGACAAATCACAACGGGTCAGCTTGCGTATGTATACCAGGAACATACTATGATTATTCTTCGTTTGAATGCGTGGAAAAGTGCGACTACTACCTAAGCACTGCAGATTAAACTGTTTGCGCATTCATGGGAGACGTAGACTGCCCATATTATTAAGTGGTCGGCTAAAAGAATGAATGCGTAAATCACTGCTTTGAATCTAACGTGGACATAAATAATGAATATTTATGTCACAAGTCCAACCAAATTTATGTGCTTCTAGTCATATTTGTCATTGTTTTCCTGCTGATTTCCATCATTTGTCCGGTGAACCATTGCAAAACTGATGATGTTCTCGTGTAAACGCGTCAATCCATTAAATAGCCGAGTATTGTCGTTTCAGCCATCGCGACCGTGGGATAGAAAGAGTGATTCTGTTTGGTTGTAAGTATAAGATAAAACACTTGCCGGTAGCACGATAAAACGACTATCAGTTTGTAATTAAACAATAGAGTAGGTTGTACTTCTAAATTTATGTAAATGTCACTTGAAGAGCATACATATTGAATACGCTCCATAATATAAGGACCTAGTATCATAACATCATAGATCGCAAATATATAGCGCTCCTTAGCTTACATTTAATAACATTGTGTTATCAACGATTTTCCGTTATGCAGGCGATGAATAAAAGTTGCACGAATTGTTCTAGTTGAAAAGTTTATGGTTTGTGCACCAATATTTAGTCTAGAAAACAACTACCCGGTATCACGAATAATTCATCTAATATTCATTTTCAAACATTTTGGAGCGTAGATTTCATCGGTTAACATATTAAGTAAAAATATTATTTAACTATACTTCATTCCAACCCAAAATAATGACCTGTCCCATATAAGGACTATTCAAGATACCAATCCTTCCAAAATGATATTATAAATGGTACTACAATGCACTTTTCCAGAAATAATGAAATTGGACGGCTCGTGCACAATTCCGTAAGAACTAAATGTAATAGACATCTGTGGACAACACACAATACTTGACGATAATGTGTGCTAATGTGATTCTATGTACTACTTGTCTTAAGACATGCAAAACTGTTATCTGCTAAATGATATTTGCAATGAAGGGTAAATTATCTCTGCCGGTGGAAATGAATGCCTAAATAGCTGTCCGCCGGATTAAATGACAAATCACAACGGGTCAGCTTGCGTATGTATACCAGGAACATACTATGATTATTCTTCGTTTGAATGCGTGGAAAAGTGCGACTACTACCTAAGCACTGCAGATTAAACTGTTTGCGCATTCATGGGGACGTAGACTGCCCATATTATTAAGTAGTCAGCGGCTAAAGAATGAATGCGTAAATCACTGCTTTGAATCTAACGTGGACATAAATAATGAATATTTATGTCAAGTCCCAACCAAATTTATGTGCTTCTAGTCATATTTGTCATTGTTTTCCTGCTGATTTCCATCATTTGTCCGGTGAACCATTGCAAAACTGATGATGTTCTCATTAATAAACGCGTCAATCCATTAAATAGCCGAGTATTGTCGTTTCAAATCGCGACCGTGGGATAGAAAAAGTGATTCTGTTTTGGTTGTAAGTATAAGATAAAACACTTGCCGGTAGCACGATAAAACGACCATCAGTTTGCAATTAAAACAATAGAGTAGGTTGTACTCTAAATTATGTAATGTCAATTGAAGACATACATATTAAATTACGCCCATAATATAAGGACCTAGTATCATAACATCATAGATCAAAAATATAGCGCTTCCTTAGCTACATATTTAATAACATTGTGTTATCAACGATTTTCCAAGTTATGCAGCGATGAATAAAAGTTGTAATGAATTGTTCTAGTTGAAAAGTTTATGGTTTGTGCACCAATATTTTAGTCTAGAAAAACAACTACCCGGTATCACGAATAATTCATCTAACATTCATTTTCAAACATTTTGAGCGTAGATTTCACTCATAATATATTAAGTAAAAATATTATTTAACTATACTTCATTCCAAACCCAAAATAGCTGACCTGGTCCCATATAAGGACTATTCAAGTATACCAACTTCCAAAATGATACATATTATAAATGGTACTACAACAACTTTTTCTCTGAAATAATGAAATTGACGGTCTGTGTGTACACCTGCAAGAACTAAATGTAATAGATGACGGTGGACAACACACACGCTTGGACGATAATAAAAGAATGTGATCTATGTACTACTTGTCTTATTACTGCAAAACTGTTATCTGCTAAATGATATTTGCAAATGAAGTGTAAATTATCTCTGCCGGTGGAAATAATGCCTAAATAGCTGTCCGCCGGATTAAATGACAAATCACAACGGGCTGTCAGCTTATATGTATACTAGGAACATACTATGATTATTCTTTCTGTTTGAAATGCGTGGAAAAGTGCGACTACTACCTAAGCACTCATTGCAGATTAACCGTTTGCGCATTCATGGGAGACGTAGACTGCCCATACTATTATGGTCGGCTAAAAAGAATGAATGCGTAAACCTACTGCTTGAATTCCAACGTGGACACATACATGTTGGGGTAATAGGTATAATAAGTAATAATGAATATTTATAAAGTCTGCAAGTCCAATCCAAATTTATGTGTTTAGTCATATTTGTCATTGTTTTCCTGTTGATTTAATACTGTCCTGGTGAACCATTGCAAAACTGACATGTTCTCGCAAACGCGTCAATCCATTAAATAGCCGAGTATTGTCGTTTCCAGCCATCGCGACCGTGGGATAGAAAGAGTGATTCTGTTTGGTTGTAAGTATAAGATAAAACACTTGCCGTGGCAAAAACGATAAAACGACTATCAGTTTGTAATTAAACAATAGAGTAGATGTACTTTAAATTTATGTAAATGTCACTGAAGAGCATACATATTGAATACGCTCCATAATATAAGCACCTAGTATCATAACACTACAGATCGCATATATAGCGCTCTTAGCTTACATTTAATAACATTGTGTTATCAACGATTTTCCGTTATGCAGGCGATGAATAAAAGTTGCAATGAATTGTTCAGAAGTTGAAAAGTTTATGGTTTGTGCACCAATATTTAGTCTAGAAAAAATAACTACCCGGTATCTGAATACCCATCTAATATTCATTTTCAAACATTTTGGAGCGTAGATTTCATCGGTTAAGATATTAAGGTGTACATTATTTAACTATACTTCATTCCGAACCCAAATAATGACCTGTCCCATATAAGGACTATTCAAGATACCAATCCTTCCAAAATGATATTATAAATGGCAATTACAAATGCACTTTTTCCAGAAATAATGAAATTGACGGCTCAAAAATAATCCCGTAAGAACTAAATGTAAATAGATTATTCAGGACAACACACAATACTCTGACGATAATGTGTGCTAATGTGATTCTATGTACTACTTGTCTTAAGACATGCAAAACCGTTATCTGCTAAAATGATATTTGCAATGAAGGGTAAATTATCTCTGCCGTGGAAATGAATGCCTGGAATAGCCGTCCGCCGACGAAATTTGACAAATCACAACGGGTCAGCTTTGCGGTATGTATACCGTAATACTCATGATTATTCTTCGTTTGAATGCGTGGAAAAGGGCGACACTACCTAAGCACTGCAGAGATTAAACTGTTTGCGCATTCATGGGAGACGTAGATCCATATTATTAAGTGGTCGGCTAAAAGAATGAATGCGTAAATCACTGCTTTGAATCTAACGTGGACATAAATAATGAATATTTATGTCATGTCCAACCAAAGCCTCTATGCTCAGTCAGAACCTCCCAGCCACATCTGTTTATCTCATCATTGTCCAGAATCATTGCAACTGATAGATGTTCTCAAACGCGTCAACGATTAAATAATAGCCGAGTATTGCTTGTTTTTAGCCATCGCGACCGTGGGATAGAAAGAGTGATTCTGTTTGCTATTGTAAGTATAAGATAAAACACCTGCCGGTTAGCACGATAAAACGACTATCAGTTTGTAATTAAACAATAGAGTAGGTTGTACTTCTAAATTTATGTAAATGTCACTTGAAGAACATATATATTGAATACGCTCCATAATATAAGGACCTAGTATCAAAAAATCATAGATCGCGAATATATAGCGCTCCTCAGCGAACATTTAATAACATTGTGTTATCAACGATTTTCCGTTATGTAGGCGATGAATAAAAGTTGCGCGAATTGTTCTAGTTGAAAAGTTTATGGTTTGTACACCAATATTTAGTCTAGAAAGTAACTACACGGTATCACGAATAATTCATCTAATTATCATTTTCAAACATTTTGGAGCGTAGATTTCATCGGTTAACATATTAAGTAAAAATATTATTTAACTATACTTCATTCCAACCCAAAATAATGACCTGTCCCATATAAGGACTATTCAAGATACCAATCCTTCCAAAATGATATTATAAATGGTACTACAATGCACTTTTCCAGAAATAATGAAATTGGACGGCTCGTGCACAATTCCGTAAGAACTAAATGTAATAGACATCTGTGGACAACACACAATACTTGACGATAATGTGTGCTAATGTGATTCTATGTACTACTTGTCTTAAGACATGCAAAACTGTTATCTGCTAAATGATATTTGCAATGAAGGGTAAATTATCTCTGCCGGTGGAAATGAATGCCTAAATAGCTGTCCGCCGGATTAAATGACAAATCACAACGGGTCAGCTTGCGTATGTATACCAGGAACATACTATGATTATTCTTCGTTTGAATGCGTGGAAAAGTGCGACTACTACCTGAGCACTGCAGATTAAACTGTTTGCGCATTCATGGGAGACGTAGACTGCCCGTACTATTAAGTGGTCGGCTAAAAGAATGAATGTGTAAATCACTGCTTTGAATCCAACGTGGACATAAACAATGAAAATTTATGTCACAAGTCCAACCAAATTTATGTGCTTCTAGTCATATTTGCCATTGTTTTCCTACTGATTTCCATCATTTATCCAGTAAACCATTGCAAAACTGATGATGTTCTCGTGTAAACTCGTCAATCTATTAAAAAGCCGAGTATTGTCGTTTCAGCCATCGCGATCGTGAGATAGAAAGAGTGATTCTGTTTGGTTGTAAATATAAGATAACACACTTGCCGTTAGCACGATAAAACGACTATCAGTTTGTAATTAAACAATAGAGTAGGTTGTACTTCTAAATTTATGTAAATGTCACTTGAAGAACATATATATTGAATACGCTCCATAATATAAGGACCTAGTATCAAAAAATCATAGATCGCGAATATATAGCGCTCCTCAGCGAACATTTAATAACATTGTGTTATCAACGATTTTCCGTTATGTAGGCGATGAATAAAAGTTGCGCGAATTGTTCTAGTTGAAAAGTTTATGGTTTGTACACCAATATTTAGTCTAGAAAGCAACTACACGGTATCACGAATAATTCATCTAATTATCATTTTCAAACATTTTGGAGCGTAGATTTCATCGGTTAACATATTAAGTAAAAATATTATTTAACTATACTTCATTCCAACCCAAAATAATGACATGTCCCATATAAGGACTATTCAAGATACCAATCCATCCAAAATGATATTATAAATGGTACTACAATGCACTTTTCCAGAAATAATGAAATTGGACGGCTCGTGCACAATTCCGTAAGAACTAAATGTAATAGACATCTGTGGACTGCACACTATACTTGACGATAATGTGTGCTAATGTAATTCTATGTACTACTTGTCTTAAGACATGCAAAATTGTTATCTGCTAAATGATTTTTGCAATGAAGGGTAAATCATCTCTGCCGGTGGAAATGAATGCCTAAATAGCTGTCCGCCGGATTAAATGACAAATCACAACGGGTCAGCTTGCGTATGTATACCAGGAACATACTATGATTATTCTTCGTTTGAATGCGTGGAAAAGTGCGACTACTACCTAAGCACTGCAGATTAAACTGTTTGCGCATTCATGGGAGACGTAGACTGCCCATATTATTAAGTGGTCGGCTAAAAGAATGAATGCGTAAATCACTGCTTTGAATCTAACGTGGACATAAATAATGAATATTTATGTCACAAGTCCAACCAAATTTATGTGCTTCTAGTCATATTTGTCATTGTTTTCCTGCTGATTTCCATCATTTGTCCGGTGAACCATTGCAAAACTGATGATGTTCTCGTGTAAACGCGTCAATCCATTAAATAGCCGAGTATTGTCGTTTCAGCCATCGCGACCGTGGGATAGAAAGAGTGATTCTGTTTGGTTGTAAGTATAAGATAAAACACTTGCCGGTAGCACGATAAAACGACTATCAGTTTGTAATTAAACAATAGAGTAGGTTGTACTTCTAAATTTATGTAAATGTCACTTGAAGAGCATACATATTGAATACGCTCCATAATATAAGGACCTAGTATCATAACATCATAGATCGCAAATATATAGCGCTCCTTAGCTTACATTTAATAACATTGTGTTATCAACGATTTTCCGTTATGCAGGCGATGAATAAAAGTTGCACGAATTGTTCTAGTTGAAAAGTTTATGGTTTGTGCACCAATATTTAGTCTAGAAAACAACTACCCGGTATCACGAATAATTCATCTAATATTCATTTTCAAACATTTTGGAGCGTAGATTTCATCGGTTAACATATTAAGTAAAAATATTATTTAACTATACTTCATTCCAACCCAAAATAATGACCTGTCCCATATAAGGACTATTCAAGATACCAATCCTTCCAAAATGATATTATAAATGGTACTACAATGCACTTTTCCAGAAATAATGAAATTGGACGGCTCGTGCACAATTCCGTAAGAACTAAATGTAATAGACATCTGTGGACAACACACAATACTTGACGATAATGTGTGCTAATGTGATTCTATGTACTACTTGTCTTAAGACATGCAAAACTGTTATCTGCTAAATGATATTTGCAATGAAGGGTAAATTATCTCTGCCGGTGGAAATGAATGCCTAAATAGCTGTCCGCCGGATTAAATGACAAATCACAACGGGTCAGCTTGCGTATGTATACCAGGAACATACTATGATTATTCTTCGTTTGAATGCGTGGAAAAGTGCGACTACTACCTAAGCACTGCAGATTAAACTGTTTGCGCATTCATGGGAGACGTAGACTGCCCATATTATTAAGTGGTCGGCTAAAAGAATGAATGCGTAAATCACTGCTTTGAATCTAACGTGGACATAAATAATGAATATTTATGTCACAAGTCCAACCAAATTTATGTGCTTCTAGTCATATTTGTCATTGTTTTCCTGCTGATTTCCATCATTTGTCCGGTGAACCATTGCAAAACTGATGATGTTCTCGTGTAAACGCGTCAATCCATTAAATAGCCGAGTATTGTCGTTTCAAATCGCGACCGTGGGATAGAAAAAGTGATTCTGTTTTGGTTGTAAGTATAAGATAAAACACTTGCCGGTAGCACGATAAAACGACCATCAGTTTGCAATTAAAACAATAGAGTAGGTTGTACTCTAAATTATGTAATGTCAATTGAAGACATACATATTAAATTACGCCCATAATATAAGGACCTAGTATCATAACATCATAGATCAAAAATATAGCGCTTCCTTAGCTACATATTTAATAACATTGTGTTATCAACGATTTTCCAAGTTATGCAGCGATGAATAAAAGTTGTAATGAATTGTTCTAGTTGAAAAGTTTATGGTTTGTGCACCAATATTTTAGTCTAGAAAAACAACTACCCGGTATCACGAATAATTCATCTAACATTCATTTTCAAACATTTTGAGCGTAGATTTCACTCATAATATATTAAGTAAAAATATTATTTAACTATACTTCATTCCAAACCCAAAATAGCTGACCTGGTCCCATATAAGGACTATTCAAGTATACCAACTTCCAAAATGATACATATTATAAATGGTACTACAACAACTTTTTCTCTGAAATAATGAAATTGACGGTCTGTGTGTACACCTGCAAGAACTAAATGTAATAGATGACGGTGGACAACACACACGCTTGGACGATAATAAAAGAATGTGATCTATGTACTACTTGTCTTATTACTGCAAAACTGTTATCTGCTAAATGATATTTGCAAATGAAGTGTAAATTATCTCTGCCGGTGGAAATAATGCCTAAATAGCTGTCCGCCGGATTAAATGACAAATCACAACGGGCTGTCAGCTTATATGTATACTAGGAACATACTATGATTATTCTTTCTGTTTGAAATGCGTGGAAAAGTGCGACTACTACCTAAGCACTCATTGCAGATTAACCGTTTGCGCATTCATGGGAGACGTAGACTGCCCATACTATTATGGTCGGCTAAAAAGAATGAATGCGTAAACCTACTGCTTGAATTCCAACGTGGACACATACATGTTGGGGTAATAGGTATAATAAGTAATAATGAATATTTATAAAGTCTGCAAGTCCAATCCAAATTTATGTGTTTAGTCATATTTGTCATTGTTTTCCTGTTGATTTAATACTGTCCTGGTGAACCATTGCAAAACTGACATGTTCTCGCAAACGCGTCAATCCATTAAATAGCCGAGTATTGTCGTTTCCAGCCATCGCGACCGTGGGATAGAAAGAGTGATTCTGTTTGGTTGTAAGTATAAGATAAAACACTTGCCGTGGCAAAAACGATAAAACGACTATCAGTTTGTAATTAAACAATAGAGTAGATGTACTTTAAATTTATGTAAATGTCACTGAAGAGCATACATATTGAATACGCTCCATAATATAAGCACCTAGTATCATAACACTACAGATCGCATATATAGCGCTCTTAGCTTACATTTAATAACATTGTGTTATCAACGATTTTCCGTTATGCAGGCGATGAATAAAAGTTGCAATGAATTGTTCAGAAGTTGAAAAGTTTATGGTTTGTGCACCAATATTTAGTCTAGAAAAAATAACTACCCGGTATCTGAATACCCATCTAATATTCATTTTCAAACATTTTGGAGCGTAGATTTCATCGGTTAAGATATTAAGGTGTACATTATTTAACTATACTTCATTCCGAACCCAAATAATGACCTGTCCCATATAAGGACTATTCAAGATACCAATCCTTCCAAAATGATATTATAAATGGCAATTACAAATGCACTTTTTCCAGAAATAATGAAATTGACGGCTCAAAAATAATCCCGTAAGAACTAAATGTAAATAGATTATTCAGGACAACACACAATACTCTGACGATAATGTGTGCTAATGTGATTCTATGTACTACTTGTCTTAAGACATGCA
Source organism: Hexamita inflata (assembly GCA_963988835.1). Classification (NCBI taxonomy): domain Eukaryota; phylum Fornicata; order Diplomonadida; family Hexamitidae; genus Hexamita; species Hexamita inflata. The sequence continues at coordinate 505,142 of CAXDID010000369.1, read as the reverse complement.
AAACCGTTATCTGCTAAAATGATATTTGCAATGAAGGGTAAATTATCTCTGCCGTGGAAATGAATGCCTGGAATAGCCGTCCGCCGACGAAATTTGACAAATCACAACGGGTCAGCTTTGCGGTATGTATACCGTAATACTCATGATTATTCTTCGTTTGAATGCGTGGAAAAGGGCGACACTACCTAAGCACTGCAGAGATTAAACTGTTTGCGCATTCATGGGAGACGTAGATCCATATTATTAAGTGGTCGGCTAAAAGAATGAATGCGTAAATCACTGCTTTGAATCTAACGTGGACATAAATAATGAATATTTATGTCATGTCCAACCAAAGCCTCTATGCTCAGTCAGAACCTCCCAGCCACATCTGTTTATCTCATCATTGTCCAGAATCATTGCAACTGATAGATGTTCTCAAACGCGTCAACGATTAAATAATAGCCGAGTATTGCTTGTTTTTAGCCATCGCGACCGTGGGATAGAAAGAGTGATTCTGTTTGCTATTGTAAGTATAAGATAAAACACCTGCCGGTTAGCACGATAAAACGACTATCAGTTTGTAATTAAACAATAGAGTAGGTTGTACTTCTAAATTTATGTAAATGTCACTTGAAGAGCATACATATTGAATACGCTCCATAATATAAGGACCTAGTATCATAACATCATAGATCGCAAATATATAGCGCTCCTTAGCTTACATTTAATAACATTGTGTTATCAACGATTTTCCGTTATGCAGGCGATGAATAAAAGTTGCACGAATTGTTCTAGTTGAAAAGTTTATGGTTTGTGCACCAATATTTAGTCTAGAAAACAACTACCCGGTATCACGAATAATTCATCTAATATTCATTTTCAAACATTTTGGAGCGTAGATTTCATCGGTTAACATATTAAGTAAAAATATTATTTAACTATACTTCATTCCAACCCAAAATAATGACCTGTCCCATATAAGGACTATTCAAGATACCAATCCTTCCAAAATGATATTATAAATGGTACTACAATGCACTTTTCCAGAAATAATGAAATTGGACGGCTCGTGCACAATTCCGTAAGAACTAAATGTAATAGACATCTGTGGACAACACACAATACTTGACGATAATGTGTGCTAATGTGATTCTATGTACTACTTGTCTTAAGACATGCAAAACTGTTATCTGCTAAATGATATTTGCAATGAAGGGTAAATTATCTCTGCCGGTGGAAATGAATGCCTAAATAGCTGTCCGCCGGATTAAATGACAAATCACAACGGGTCAGCTTGCGTATGTATACCAGGAACATACTATGATTATTCTTCGTTTGAATGCGTGGAAAAGTGCGACTACTACCTAAGCACTGCAGATTAAACTGTTTGCGCATTCATGGGAGACGTAGACTGCCCATATTATTAAGTGGTCGGCTAAAAGAATGAATGCGTAAATCACTGCTTTGAATCCAACGTGGACATAAATAATGAATATTTATGTCACAAGTCCAACCAAATTTATGTGCTTCTAGTCATATTTGTCATTGTTTTCCTGCTGATTTCCATCATTTGTCCGGTGAACCATTGCAAAACTGATGATGTTCTCGTGTAAACGCGTCAATCCATTAAATAGCCGAGTATTGTCGTTTCAGCCATCGCGACCGTGGGATAGAAAGAGTGATTCTGTTTGGTTGTAAGTATAAGATAAAACACTTGCCGGTAGCACGATAAAACGACTATCAGTTTGTAATTAAACAATAGAGTAGGTTGTACTTCTAAATTTATGTAAATGTCACTTGAAGAGCATACATATTGAATACGCTCCATAATATAAGGACCTAGTATCATAACATCATAGATCGCAAATATATAGCGCTCCTTAGCTTACATTTAATAACATTGTGTTATCAACGATTTTCCGTTATGCAGGCGATGAATAAAAGTTGCACGAATTGTTCTAGTTGAAAAGTTTATGGTTTGTGCACCAATATTTAGTCTAGAAAACAACTACCCGGTATCACGAATAATTCATCTAATATTCATTTTCAAACATTTTGGAGCGTAGATTTCATCGGTTAACATATTAAGTAAAAAATATTATTTAACTATACTTCATTCCAACCCAAAATAATGACCTGTCCCATATAAGGACTATTCAAGATACCAATCCTTCCAAAATGATATTATAAATGGTACTACAATGCACTTTTCAGAAATAATGAAATTGGACAGCTCGTGCACAATTCCGTAAGAACTAAATGTAATAGACATCTGTGGACAACACACAATACTTGACGATAATGTGTGCTAATGTGATTCTATGTGTACTTTGTCTTAAGACATGAAACTGTTATCTGCTAAATGATATTTTGCAATGAAGGGTAAATTATCTCTGCCGGTGGAAATGAATGCCTAAATAGCTGTCCGCCGGATTAAATGACAAATCACAACGGGTCAGCTTGCGTATGTATACCAGGAACATACTATGATTATTCTTCGTTTGAATGCGTGGAAAAGTGCGACTACTACCTAAGCACTGCAGATTAAACTGTTTGCGCATTCATGGGAGACGTAGACTGCCCATATTATTAAGTGGTCGGCTAAAAGAATGAATGCGTAAATCACTGCTTTGAATCTAACGTGGACATAAATAATGAATATTTATGTCACAAGTCCAACCAAATTTATGTGCTTCTAGTCATATTTGTCATTGTTTTCCTGCTGATTTCCATCATTTGTCCGGTGAACCATTGCAAAACTGATGATGTTCTCGTGTAAACGCGTCAATCCATTAAATAGCCGAGTATTGTCGTTTCAGCCATCGCGACCGTGGGATAGAAAGAGTGATTCTGTTTGGTTGTAAGTATAAGATAAAACACTTGCCGGTAGCACGATAAAACGACTATCAGTTTGTAATTAAACAATAGAGTAGGTTGTACTTCTAAATTTATGTAAATGTCACTTGAAGAGCATACATATTGAATACGCTCCATAATATAAGGACCTAGTATCATAACATCATAGATCGCAAATATATAGCGCTCCTTAGCTTACATTTAATAACATTGTGTTATCAACGATTTTCCGTTATGCAGGCGATGAATAAAAGTTGCACGAATTGTTCTAGTTGAAAAGTTTATGGTTTGTGCACCAATATTTAGTCTAGAAAACAACTACCCGGTATCACGAATAATTCATCTAATATTCATTTTCAAACATTTTGGAGCGTAGATTTCATCGGTTAACATATTAAGTAAAAATATTATTTAACTATACTTCATTCCAACCCAAAATAATGACCTGTCCCATATAAGGACTATTCAAGATACCAATCCTTCCAAAATGATATTATAAATGGTACTACAATGCACTTTTCCAGAAATAATGAAATTGGACGGCTCGTGCACAATTCCGTAAGAACTAAATGTAATAGACATCTGTGGACAACACACAATACTTGACGATAATGTGTGCTAATGTGATTCTATGTACTACTTGTCTTAAGACATGCAAAACTGTTATCTGCTAAATGATATTTGCAATGAAGGGTAAATTATCTCTGCCGGTGGAAATGAATGCCTAAATAGCTGTCCGCCGGATTAAATGACAAATCACAACGGGTCAGCTTGCGTATGTATACCAGGAACATACTATGATTATTCTTCGTTTGAATGCGTGGAAAAGTGCGACTACTACCTAAGCACTGCAGATTAAACTGTTTGCGCATTCATGGGAGACGTAGACTGCAATTTTCAATAATATTATATCTTTACCACAACAACTTTGTTTATTTAATATAATTGTTAAAAATTCACTGCAGGAACAAGTTAATTTCCTATAAATATTTGAGATTGTCTTGGGAGCCGAGACTCAGTTCGAACGTTTTGGAACCGCTTGCTTTACTGAAAACTTTCTATTTAATGCGCTGCGAGATCGGAACTAGTTCCTCCTCTATCATTCTGCTAGTTCTGGATACTGTGTTTATTGATGATATCTTCTTGAACGAGGATAGGGCGTATTTTTAACTTCTCTTCATCTATATTTCTAAGAGGTGAAAATAGTGGGAGTTAGTGTATAATGCCTCAACGTATTATTGTATATAAAGTTGATCGTTGGAATTACTTAAATTGATTAAATTTTATAATTTGATGTAATTAATTCTCAATAAATAAGGATTCAATTCAAGTCCGAAATTCGCGCGTACATGGATCACGAGACAAAGCATATTCAGTGTCCAGCTCTAAAATGTACGCGGAGATGTTCTCGGTGCTAGATTTAAAATTAATGATTTCCCTAAAGTTTCTGGTTAAAATAGAGTTGTAAAGCTGAGACTAAACAGAATACTGCTTAAAAGGAGCATTTTGGAGATTAAAACACTCATGAGGATACAAAACTGACTTGGTAAGCTAAAATACACTCAAATCTGGCTTATCCAACTTGAAGGAGATTTTACCAGATTACATAACTAATTGCTTATCAGTAGCTGATATTTTTCTTCAAGAATTCTAGATTAGGCAACATCTATTTATGAAGCTTGTACAGTTAAAGTCTGTGAAACGTGTATTTTATGAGTGAATACGTTAACTAAATCAATTATTCTAGATTCTTATCAAATTTTACCAACCATCCGATTCATCGAAAGTAATTGAAACCCTAAAAGATCATCTACATTTTTAGTAACGTTAGCCTTAGAATTAGACAAAATAAGACCCGGAGAATTTGAACAGTTGGAGTAGAAGCAAGTACATTAGATTTTAATATTAATTCAAATTATTTGCTGAGCTCGTCACTGTATTAAGAAATTGTGTAAGAAACTAAAGGTGTTGTGGAATAAACGATTGGTGCTGCGGGTACAACTGGCTAAGTAAGTTATTTTTCTATGTTTTCAGCTTTTTAAACTATTGGTTCTGCTCTTTCTTAAGTTTTTGAGTCTTTTTTTTATTATCTATTTTTTCTAATTTGCTCTTATTTTTTGGCTTCATCGTATTTTTCTTATATTTAATCGGTTTATAAGTGTGCGAGCTTGAAATCACAACGGCATTCGGGTTATATTTAGTTAAATTTTGCTGATAGTGAACTTTAACAACAGAGCGCAGATGAATTTTGCGTTGTCTAGATAGTAATTATACTATGGCGATTGATGTGGTGACGAGTATATTTAGTTATGGAAGCTTCCGTCACCGATTGTAATGTAAGGCTGGAATGTTTCGTGTTGAACTTCAGCGTCTTTCATTATATAATATAGTAATCTTGCATTTTGTGATGTAGCTCATTTTGTGATATAGCTCAACTATAACGACTGCCAGTGAATTATATATTATATTATTTTTAATTCTATAACTATATTTATATCCATATACAAATCCATTCATATTTTAGTTTTTTATATAATATTACTTATCAACTATAAATAAAATTAGATTTATATATAAGCCGTAGTTTCACTCCACAATCCTAATTTCAGCTCCGTTAAGCGCCTCGATTCCCTGGCTCACCACCACTCCCTGCTCTAAAACGAACCCTTCGTAGACGCCAGATTTTACGCCCGCGCAGTCGAACTCAACGATTTTGTCTTCGTGTTCACACATTTTGAACTCGGTTTCGCCCTGAACGACAAAGTTTACATCGTTTTTCAGGCCAAAAGTGAAGAAACCCGTTTTGTCGGTCGGGGTTTGCACTCTGAAATTCACCTTGAAAAATGAGTTCAGTTTCTGCTTTCCAACCGGATTCAAGAGTTGGGTGAAGGAGAAATCGGTTAACTAGAGGGAGAAGAACTGCTCCACATCGTACAATTCTGTATTTAGTTGCTCGAGGACAAACGAGGCACTGCTCATTCTGAAGGACTCGCGCCTGTTGGTAGGTGTTTGTGGTTGGGGAATCGGGATCTCCGGCGCGTCGAAGTTGATGCGGATTCTGCCCGATATTCTGGAGGAAGAAGATTATAGCTGCAAAAGCTTGTTTATAATCTGAGCGTCCTGCACCTCATCCAGGGATAGCGTTTCCTCGGCGTCATTAAGAGAAATGGTAATTTATACGGAGGATAAGCACTTTTGTGTCGTATTGCTCATCTAAATGTTGAGCATGTTCCACACAGAGTAGAACTTGCAATCAAAAAGCGTCACTGGTTTAATTTCAACCTCTGTGTTGGTGGCTACACCGTAAATATCAACCCTGAACTCTATCTTGAGCGCATCCTGACTCAAAACGTAACATGGAATCACAATTTGCATGCCCTTGTGGCACGAAAATGTTACCTCATCCTGCTACTTCGTAGTCTTGGTTATTGTCTTCGTCGAATGCCTCTGAGAATCGAACGAAGTAGAAGTTAAGTGAGATTCTTTCGCGCCTTGAACTTACTGCTACTCCGATAACTCGATTTCATTTGTAACCTGCAAGTCATTTGTACTAATTCTCAAATTTAGAATCATTGCGTGATCTACCTTTGCCTAAAATACTAGATTCTACTTGCAATTCTTGTAGACATACTAGTTCATAAGTTTGAACGTACACTTGTGTTCACATGGCACAAAGTGAACAATAAGTTCTTTATCTATTTTAAGAATCTCCCTCTTTTAGCCAGAATGAGTTTAGTTGTTTATATCGTCTACATAGCTTTATGCTCTTTCAAAGTTAACATGTTTCTTATATACATTGAACCAAATTTGTTTATTAGTTGAAACTTCTAATTAAGATAGATAGAAGTACTGATTGTTTGGAGATTACATAATTAGTGCTTTAAGATCATAATTAATCTCTCCTGAATTCAAAAACTTGTAAATTTTAATTTGCTTCTTTAGATCATTACTGATATCTGATAATGTTATTCTAATATTTTTAAACTGTGAAAACTTTTGCAAATCAAAATCGAAACGAAGGCGCTGAGCTTAAGATGAGTTGGAAAACCAAACTAAACTATTATCTACGAAATATTATTCGCAATCCATTAACTCAACTTTCTGAAAAAGAAATTCTTAGCATAACATCTCGTAACTTTACTCTTGTTCGCTTTGAATATTTAGATCAACTGATTAGTCTGCTGTCAGTGAAAAATATAAAAGTTTAATATTAGTTTTAGTCTATTCGTTTAGATTATATTTTAATAAGGCGTATAACTATTTGACAATGATATTTATAGCTTTTAGCTATAGTTAATTGTAATTTTAGTGTCTGACTAATTGTAAAGCAGTGAGCACTAGTTCTTCACATATTTCTTTAAAATCTTCTATGAATTCGTTGGCAAATTCAAGTAATTTATAAATAAACATGAAATCCGGATAGTTTTCCATCAATTACAATTATACTTTAACTAATTGATGCAGCGACTATGAAAAGTCACTCTTATTAATAAATAGTTTTTAAAGCGGCTCATACATGTAAATGTTATCTAATGGAGATTATAATAGTGGCTGAATTTTTTATTTGAATGATGAATAATTATTGGAGGTGAATTACTAAATTTCTTTGTATTCCTTTTTAAAAGTTTATTCTAGTATTTCATTTACCGAATTCTGCAATTTTTTAAAGTTGAGAACAAAATTATCAACGGATTGAACACGATATAGCTAGATTATAGCATTTAACTTTCGTTAGCCAAAAACTGTTTATATTTTAATATTGTTTTGATTTTAAATAATGAAATAATCAGACCAAATAGCAGTCATTACTTATAATTCTTTGTCAGTATATCTATCTAAAATCTTATTTAAGCATTATATTATGAAATTTAATTTCGTGTTATCGTGTAATCCTCCTAGTAATTGTAACATAAACATCAATATTTCACAATCAGAAGCTTATCTTTAAACTAGCTTACCATAAAGTATTTCCAGCTCAACTTTTTATTGCATTTCATTATCATTACATTCGCTTTCTAAATGAATAACTGATAAAGGATTTTTAACTTCAAATAAAAAATCAGAAGGATTAATCATTTATTTCTGCTTGACTTCAAAATAGAATTTACCTTATTTTTGTAAATAAAACATACCCAATAGCTATTGAGCATCTAAATTAATTGGGAATACGATTTTGTATTCTATTTTCTATTATAAGTAGTTAAGAATTATATTTTCTATTTCAACAGAAACTATTTGTGTGCCAAATACGATATAAGCTAAACGCAACCAAGAAAGTCTATTTATTATGTATTGTGGAGAGTTTAATGCGTTGAAACTTAACTATTAGTCTAGTTATGTTAGTTTATCTTTAGTTTACTGAGAAATAAATTAAACACAATCTTCTAGAACATCATATGGCGGACCTTTTATAGGTTCTAATATAGAATAAGAAAACGCTTTTGTGTCAGCTGATATTATTTTCTTATGAAATTTAGATGCTTTTGTTGGTTACCCATTAGAAAATGGCACTATAATACATTTAGTTTGAAAAGACATAGACTATAAATTTTAAATCATGCTTTAAATAACACTAATAATCGATTTATCAGTTTCGTCTACTGTTAATAACGCGAGACAACAAACCGGACTATTTATTTCCATCGAATTTACTGGAAAGAATAAAGGATCTAAGAAAGCAAATTAAAAATCGGCAGGTGATTAGTAATTGTTATACTAAATAGCTTTTATTTTCATTTAATATTCCGCTTTAAAAGCGGGTTCTATAAATTTGTCAAAATAGACGCTATTATTAGTGTACAACAATACCGGAACAGCAGGATTTTGATTACCTTAATGTATGGTTTTTGACATTAGATGTGGATTGAAAATTATATATAAATTTTAACATAAATATTAACAAAATGTAAAAAATAATTACTACATTACCTCGAATTGAGACACTCACCCCCTTTCACTTACAGACACCTGAAGTGCTCAGATACAGACACCTTCGATATTTATTAATTAAGAAGCCAGATTTGCTCTCACTTATAGACACCCTGGCCATTTTTGGAAACTGCTCGGGTGTCTGTATTCGAACAAGGGTGGGTGGTTCAATTCGAGGTTATGTAGTATTTTAAAATAATTAATGAAGGTGCAACTCACTTATAAGGGAGTTCCATCATTCAAAACTCCCTTATTAGCAAATAGGCTACTCCCTAACAGCAAGGTTATGTAGTATATTTCTTCTAATTTATATCAAGTATGATAAATTTAATAAGATCTCACTGTTAAATATAAGCTGCTGTTTATATTCTACATCTTTCGAGCCGACTAGGTAATATTTCAAGAACGAATTATGCTGTAGAATCGCTAGACGCAATAATGTTTGTCTCATTGTTTGGTATCATTTCAAATTCTATTTGACTTAATAACTTATTATGTGTTTCTGGAACAAACTTAATTATTAACACTTCTACGAGTACCACCCAACAAAAATATAAAATATAGTTCTCTTATTGCTTTAAAAGTGGGAATATAAAAGTGGTGATTAACAGAGTCAACTAATTAATAGCCATCGACATATTCACAAATATTGATTTAATTTGTGGAGGAAATACTTCGCCCATAATTACAAAAAACAGTGAACCACTCGAAAAAGCATAACTTATGATAAATACTATAGTGGTTGCTAATATGATAGCATCACTAACTTTTTTAGCTGGTTTAACATACATAACTGTTATCATAATTATATAACAACATAATATTATGTTTAGACCTATAGTAAAAATGGTCTTTCTTTTATATCTACGAACAACTGGTAGCGCAGCTAATGCTGCAATAAACGATATTCCAGACATTATTATAGCTCCTATAGTTCCTGATTTAGGTGAATTGAAACTGTTTTTAAATATGAGAGTTGAATATTGTAATATTGGACTTGAACCCGTTGCACCTATAGACATGCCAAGAGAAATAGCAACTATAAAACTTTTTGTATATTTTTTCTACCAAATATTTATCTTAGTAATATTTGGTTATACAACAACAGTATTAGTGGTTTCACTAACTTCTTGTTTTCGTTCTTTAATTATAAAGCTCATACCAATCATAGCAATAGATAAAATTGTGGGTAGTACAACCGAAAGTGGATAGAATCTATCTTAAGAACTAATGAAATATTATATAATGTAGCTTATAAACATTCCTCCTTATAATGTTACATTAGTCAAAGAACCAACAACGCCTCTAATTTTAGGATCAAGTTATTCAACTCCAATTAAAGGAACAACAGTTATTAATAAAACTGTTGCAAATCCTGCAATACTCTTAAATACAAATAAATAGGCCCAATGAATAGCTGGAAATATTAAAATATTTGCAACTAATGATAAAAACGAAACAAATCTGAGTGTATTTGTTTTACCAATTTTACCAATGAGCTTAGGAGCCAATATAGTGCTTACTATAGAACCCAGTAAACATGCCACCGATAATAATGATGTGACACCTTTAGTAAGATTGTACTTGATCAGTGCGGTATTATTATTCATTTGAATAATAACTGTGGTCAAACCATACAAAACGGTTCCTCTAGTCAGACCACCAATGATATATGTAATAACAATTGCCAACATTTAATTGAAGTGAAAAATGTTGATCTTACCTTTACACATTAAACACTGATTTTATACAGTTTTGCGATTTTGGTTGATAGTTTTTGTGTAGAATAGTTGATAAATTTTGATTAGATTGGGTAAGAGTTAACCGCTTGTTAATCAGTTGATCTTTTATTATTTCCGTTTGTTTACATAATATCTAGTAACATCAACTAAACAATTTCAAATCCAAGTTTGTAGATTTTGTAATAAATTTAACTTTACAAAAACTGGTATTTAATAGTATAGTAGAATTATTTATTTTTCTATTTCCATATTTGCTTAAATCAAATTAAAATTTCATGTACATAAATATAAACTAGCTCATACGTGTATTTATTGCGAAACTGTCTCAGCATCGCTCTCATTGTTGAATTTAACCAGAATTCTTTATGAACCTCCAATTACAATTTTTCCCCTTACAATAACATATACATCTTCTAATATAGTCTCAATGTTCTCCAAATGAACTGTTTAGTCCCAAATTACAGCCATTTGATTGTCAAAAACTACAACCGCTCCTTTGACCCATTTAAACTACCAATATATTTGTGCCCACTTTCCAACCACTTTCTTCTTCATAAAAGAAGCATTTTGCTCCTTTTGGCTCAGAAATGAACCGGAAACGACCTGAAATTCGCAGTTTCCCCACCGATTTCTCGTTTATTTTTACAAAATTAGTTTTTGAACGATTCTGTTTTAAAAGTAAACGAGGAAAACGGGACGAAGTGGAAGGTTTTTGCTCTTCAAATTCGTTGTAAGTGAGTTTTAATTAAATGTGAATTAAATGGTGCATTTCTCAGTTAATGTATTTTTGTTTTGAGTTATCTTTTGTTATCTGTTTAGTTTGGTATCAAATTTTGTTACATTTTGAAGAAACTACTTGTGAGTTTCGTCAATGTAAGAATTGAAAAATAGAGAACCAGAGAGTTTTTGGGAATAGAGAATGAAATTCTGCATTTGCTCAGCAGAATCGAATGAAAATGCGAAGCAGAAGCCAAAATAGGATACGAAAGCTATGTTAGGCGCATTTGGAAGCTAATCACCGAAATTGATTTATACGAGTGAGTTATTCATAGACTAATCAACTTACAAAGAATTTTACAAAGCCTATATTTCAGAATAACAAAATGAAGATACTGAATCCAACTCTATTTACTAGTTTTAAGCCCGAATCAATAATTTTTATCCTTTAAATATTAAATTAGCTTACGTTGAACTACCTTAATCCGGATTTATCCACCTTGCAACATATTGTAATTAACTCATTTAATAAGGTATTGCTTAATATGTTAACTAAATGTACTAAGACTTTACTGAATCACTGCTAATTTGTAACCAAATAAGTTTACCAGAATCCATTTAATTAAATTTGATTGTTAATCTATAACTTAATTCTGTTTTAGTAACTTATAAACTAGCAGTGGAAGCAAAATAACTATTTGTTAACTGATGATAAATTTAAAATTATAATTCAGTTGTTAAATTAGGTATTATATCAATAACATAATCTTTCTCCAATTAATTTGAATATTCAACAATACTAAATGATGCGAGTTATGAAGTTTGCTGGCAGTCAACGATATCATCTTTGTATACAGAGTCCAACTTTGTGTTAATGAAAGATTCTTATTTTTGTGTGTTAATTATATTTTATATGAATTTAAGAGTATTTTATTTGGAGATTTGTTCTGCAAGCGTTAATAGTTCTTATTATTCATTATTTGCTTATTCTTACTAATTTATTTTCGTTGGTTCTATTTAGCTTTAAACAGTGTTCTATATTACTTCTTCCTTTTTCTATTCTTATGTTTCTATTTTTGGGGCTTCTTTCGAGTTCTTGTTTTTCTTGTCTATTTTTTCTTGTTCTTTTTGCTTTTTCTCGAGTTCTTTTTGTTGTTTTTCAAGTTCCTTTTATTTTTTCAGGTCTTCTTTTAGTTTCTTTTCGAGTTCTTTTTTGTTTATTTTGTCTTATTTTGCAGTTAATTCTTTTGGTTTCTCTTCGGTTTTAATTTCAGTTTTCACTTCAACTTGGTCAATTATAATATTTTCAATTTTTTGTTCTTAAATGTTGTTTTAATTCCTGTTTTAATTCAATGCATTTTCAATATGAAGTTGCTTTTCGAACTGTTCAACGAGTGCGCGTGCCTCTGCATTTTTAATTTTAGGTTCCTCGTTTTTTTGTTCTTCAATAGTTCTACGTCTAACTTTAATGACAACAGGTTACTATACATTTTCCTCTACTTTATTTATTTCAACAGGTAGTATTTATATTTCAGCTTCTATCTGCTCCTTTTCTACTGGAGGTTCAGAATTAATGGTTTTGTCGACTTTTTCATGTTTATTATTCTCTTTTTTGATTATCAGTTCAGTAATTTCTGGTTCAGAATCTTCTCTTATTTAAATAAGTTTAGGCGATGATTAAATTACAGGTCCAAGCGAAACAGGACGAATCTGGACGAATTTTCGAGATTCCATTGAAGTGGAATAATATTTGTTATACTATATGCTTTGAATTTAGTGATTGTACACTCCAAATTAGCGAAATATTAAAATAGTTTGTGGATGTACCATTATATAGAGGAGAATAAAGAAATGAGTCAAAGAAAGAGTATAAAAAATAAACAGTAATGAAAGAAATTGAAAATTACATGCAACGAAATAAACACTAAATATATGAAAAATCATAAATGAATAAGGGATTTTAACAGTTATAGTAAGATATTACATTTTCAACAGTACAAAAGATTAAAAATAATTAAGATAATATCTCAAATAATGATAACTTCAATTAAATCTAACGTAAATAAATTAATATTTATAATTTAATTATTTTTTCAAACAGAAAATAAGCCGAATCAAAAGCTATTACAAAAGAGCTAAATTCTAATATGAGATAACACAACCATTAACTGTAAGGTAATTTAAAAATCGATGTTGCTACTTTAGAAAAAATGTAAAAATCAGAGCAGACAGTAAAAACAACTGACTAAAATTAAAATATACCAAAATAAACAAAAGTATATGTGAAGGTTGTAAGTAAAATGATATTAAAGTGATATATAATTTCATAGTTGAGTGAAAATATTATATTAATTTTGAATATTTTTACAATTATTGTTCTATATTATTTTCCCGCTTCCAAATGTAACTTTCGCTCAATATCCAAAAAATTGGAAATACGTTGAAATAATTTAATGAAGAGCGAGCAGTATCTCCTTTACACTTAAATATAGGTTCTTTGAGTCGTTATCGCGAATAGTTCACTAATTAAAATATATATGACTACTTTAATTCTCCATAAAAACCAATGATTACTAGTAATTCACCTAGTTACAAGAAAACACTTAAAGACTTTATAAATCAGCCTGAGCAAGAAAAACCGTATTAAAACTTAACGGAAAGAATTAGAGAAAAAACTGATATTCGTCTTAATAATTAAGAAATATAAATTCAAACGAAAGCATTTTAAAAGTTAGCTATAAGAACCTAACCAGAAACGTTTATTGCGTAATATTCCAAACTATTGGACAATGAAAATGATAATAATTTGAAGTTGAGCAGTACTTCACCTGATTTAGCGCGTTCTTTATCACCGTTCAGTTTAAAGCATCCTCTTACTCAAAGTTTGAACTTGACATAATTCTCTCCAACCTAAACGCAAGCTAAATTGAAGTTCACGTAGTTAATTCAGTAAGAGGACGACGATTTACTTTCATAGTCACTTAAACCAGCTGCAAAAATCGAGGCTTCTGTAAAAGCGCTCTTTAACCTCCAGAACAAGTTTAAGAAGGAGTCAACCGAGATTCTTGATTACAAGAAGAGTAAACTATTCCAAGCGCAGAAACTAGCCGAGGAAGGCCAGCTTGAGCGCCAAAAACAACTTGACCTCGAAAAGCAAATTGAGCTCGAGAAGTAACTAAAATTACAGTAGGCAGCTGAGTTCCTCCTCAGAAAGTAAAATAAGCCCGTTAAGCCCGTTTCCTTCCGTTTTGAGCAAAATACTGACGGAACAATAAACAGAATCAGAATGAAGCGGAAACCAACTCAAACAATTGACATGCAAATTCAAACGGAGGAGGAACCACCACTCCGCCCACCAAAGTAAACGGACGAACAAATTCAAGCCCAGAACTCAATGCAGTCTAAGAACGTTTCAGCCCACGAATCAAATACGAAAGTAAATAAATCCGTTTACATGAGCGTTCACGAAAAAACAAAAACGGTTAAAACTTTGCAAAATGGAGCGGAAGAAACGGAAACGGACCCACTTGAATCGTCAGTTGGACAATACAGGGCAGAATCCGCTCACCGCCTATTAGGAGCACCGAGAACTCAGAATTCCAAGACGGAGCGGTGATTGAACCAACAGACGAAGTCCAAGAAAGCGAGAACCAAAGCTCCTCCGTTCAAATGAAAGCCAAAAATGAAAAGAGCTCCAGCCAGGGAATTAAAATTCCACCCAGGGGCGTGATCGGGAAAGGAATACTGCCAAAAGGAAAATTAGGCGAAGCATCCGAAAGCTAGCAACTGGAGCAAATAAACGAAGAAGCAGCAGATCTCGTATCAGAACAAGCACCAAAGCCGAGACTCATGGCCGGAAAACCAGCACTCGGGCCAAAAGTGGTCGGGATTAAACCCGGAATCCCACCTAGAACCGGCTCAGTCCCGTAGAAAGCAGCTGTGCCTGCTAAAACACCAATCACTCCTCAGCGCGGCCCAGTGGTTGCTCAAAAGACGCCAATTACGCCAAAACAGCCAATGGCACAGGCGAAAACTATCGCGTCACCAGTTTAAAGAACAGTCGCGTCACCAGCTATTAAAACCCCAATTCAAAAATCTGCTACTCCAATTCAGAAAACACTTCCAGTTCAGCCGAAAGGACCTGTTGTCCGCACCCCAACACTTCCAAATAAGACTCTCCCAGTAAAAGTTCCGGTCAAGGCAGCTCAGGTTGAAGAAGAACCTGAGGTAATCGCTGAGGAGGTGAACGAAGCTCAGAATTTACAACCATCATCCCTCAAAAATGTTGAAACTGAAGTAGCTGAAACAGAAGAGCCAGAAGTTATTCAAGAAGAAGTTTAAAATGAAACATTAGAACAAGCAGAAACTGTTGAGGTTATTGAAGAAAAAGTTGAAGAGAAACCTAAAGTTGGACTCAAAATTCCAGCGAGGCCTATTATTCCAGGCAGGCCTATTCCAAAAGTACCTCCAAAGGTTAGTAAGTGAACACATGATTAAATAAAGATTGATAATTTTTGGTTGATAATACAATGTTTAAATTTTATAGCGTTGAAATACTAGCTAAAAATTACATCACTATACCACTAATATAACAAGCGATATGTGATCCGAAAGCGATTGGATTTAGTTGTATAATCTTAGTTTTAATATTCACACACAAATTATTGTTTCAATCACTAAAAATAGATATTATCCACTCCGCAATGCCTGAATTCAAGAACAAAGTATTTGATTCTATGTTTTGGTGCGCTGTAGAGTTTGGCATGGCTTTTGTGTATGGAGTTCTGCTTATATTTGGAGGGTTTTTAGTAACCGGAGCCGATGCTAAAAACTTCTACAATTTTGTTCCGAATTTGCATACAGAAACAGCTTGTTATGCCGATTCTGCGCACCCATTGCTTCATATTCACAAATGGGAGGAGTTAATACACAAGAAGAATGTGTGGTTTGGTTTCTTCTCTTTCTATGGTTTATAAACACTTTTAGGAATTTGTGCGTACTGGATTTAACGTAAGTGGATGGAATTCTCGTATCCGTAAGCTGACGCGTCTGTAATATCAACTTTGATTTTGTTCCACTAGGTGTGTTCCTTCTTTATATGCACTACTCTTGAGACTTGGTCTGGTGATGGTTGGGCGGGAAAGTTCGGTCCGCTAACCAAGTCTATGATTTTATACGGTTCTTCATGGTTAATGTGGCTGGTTGGCAACAACGAGATAGCCAAGGCCGAGAGTTTAACGGTTATCAGCGAGTTCAACCACTTCCACTTGATTGGCAGCTTCGCTACCTCCATAATTCTTACTAATCTCTTCTGGTGCAATATATTCTCAGTTCAAGATTGGTCTTTGTACAAGGCCTTCAAGAATCCGGGCGATAGGTTCGGTAACATGGGCTTTTTAATTTTCTTTTTCGCAATTATTCAGTGGCTCGTTTGCTATGGCCTAGCCTCACTCATGTTCAAGCACGAGTATATAAATGAAAACGACACCTTCATGGCCCATTCTGAGGGTGCGTGGACGATTCTGTGCTACTTCTGGTACGGAATGACGATAGTGGGCGCCCACGTTTCACCCCATTTGTGGAGAACTCTTAACAAATCAATGAAGGGGTTCGGCCTCTGGTTCACTTACTGCGCTATTTGCCTCGTTCTCGGTTTACTATTCACCGTCTGTTTGTACGAGATGTTCGTTCTGGTTCTCGATCCACTGTTTATAAGGGGTATGTTGAAGGTTCCGGATGTGCACAAATTCGGGAGACCGGGTTATCTTTTCGCGTTCGGGGCCGCGAATATCCCCTACACATATCAAATGATTAAACAAATGAAGGAACAACACGACTAAAATGAGAAGAGAGGAGACGTTGCTGAATTGGTCGTCGCGAATAACGGAATGAAGCTGATATGATATTGGAAAAAGTTATATAGAAATAAATATATAAATATATACAATGAATAAATATTGAAATGAAAACTATAAATTAAATTTTGAAGAAAAAAGCACTGAGTAGATGAGAAATATATTCACTTCTCTATTATTTTCAGCAATTAGCAACCAAACAAGTTTGAAGTAAAGTATTAAAAGTATTCTTTCACAGTAGTAAATCAGAAGTCCGTTGGCATCTGCGAAGGTTTCTGCGAATATTCGCTTGATGCAGTAGCATTTCAGTGACTAGTTGCAACCTCAATTTCCTCAGCCAAATCAGTAAGTTCCGAATTCGCCATTCAATTACAAACACAATAAAATCAGTGAGTAAGTGCAAACTCTCATTCAGCTTGATCCTTCAGACGAGTCACTCACTTCACAATAAAATGTAAAAGAGTACGTGAACAATCTGAAGAAGTCAAAATTAAGGGAACTAGTTGGAACAATCGACACAACTAAAGTTCCAACTGTTAGTAAGTTCCCGAAACTGAGTGATTTCCAGAACGAACTGAGCCACTCCACCACAAACCGAATCTAGTTCTCGAATTTAACCGAATCTGCAAACTGTGAATCAAATATCGATTCCAATGCAGATTCGGACAGTTACTTACTCACAACGCGGAGTTTGAGGAAAACGGTTAAGAAGGAAAAAGAACTTACGATTGAAGACTTCAAACGCGTTAAAAGAAGCCCCCTAATTAAAGCCGATCAAATGCAAACAAAAGAATTCATAGAATTGTAAACGTCGCCCAAAATAAAAATTAGCAAAGAAAAAGTAAACTTTGCCGAAATGGAACTCAAACGAAAAATAATGAAAATAGAATTCGCTGAAAGACAAGAAAGACTGAAACTACAATAAATGCAACAAGTGAGGTAACCATAAAGACCAAATGAACCCGCTCAAAACAAACCAATAACCAATGAACCGGTGTATAATTTGCAATAATAATAGCCCGATGAAGTTGGCTAAAACCTAACCTTACTTACTCAAAGTAAGCCAAGCTTGGACCTATTTGGATTAGACGATGATGAAGTCGAGGTGTTCGGAAATCCATGAACCTGTGGATCACTAATATTGTAAACCTGAAGGTTGCAAATATAACATTTCGCGTCATGAAGATGGACATGATTGGATTAAAATTATATTTACTTAATATAGAAAGTGTATCACCAGAAGACCATTGAGTCGTTGGCGACGAGGGCGTTTACGATGGCCTTCTGGACGTTGATGTTCACGTTTTGGCGCTTGACCACTTTCTTCAGCAGGAAGAGCGAGCCGAGCACGAGTTCGTACACGGTCCTGACCAGGTACAAGGCGATGGTGACTTTGATGGAGATCTTCAGGATCGCCTTGAAGAGCTTGCCGATGACGTTCACCGTGAAGCCTGCGTTCGGCTCTGGGAACTCGCAGGTGCCCTTGGCCACGCACTCGGTATCTCTGAACTTGTAGCTGTAGTACCTGTCGTTCTTGCTCAGAACCGAAAACAGCTCTATCATCTCTCTGGCATCGTGGAATACCTCTTGTTCGACTTCGTTCTTGATCGAGTTCTTTCCAGCAATGCAGGCTGGAACTGGCTTCACTACCTGGTAGGCGCCGTCCTTGCCGCCGACGGCCATTCTGAAGAGGCCGCGGTCGTCGGAGTACTCCATGTTGATGTGGGAGACAGAGACCTTGGGCACCTTCAACGTTTCTTCGCCGCGGACGGCCTTGGTGGCTTGCTCCAGGATGTCGACTCCGAGCCTGGAGGACGGCAGCTTCACGTTGGAGAGGTCGGACACGAGGGCCATCACGGTCTCGACCAGGTCTTGGTGGTCGGTGGGCTCGAAGGTGGTCATGTTCTTCACGGCGTCGAACTTCTGGCGCAGCTTCTCGTTGGTGCCGAAGTAGGACATGACGGCCGAGGTGGTGAACTGCATGTCTGGCCCGGCGGTCCTGAAGTTGCACTCCATGTCATAATAAATGTCGGAGCCCTCGTTGATCTTCTTGTCGGCGTCCAGGTAGAGCGGGACCTGTCTGGTGCCGTGGTCTCCGAGGATGACGACGATGGTCTCTGGCGCGTTCTGCTTGATGTTGTCAACGATCCGCCCGAAGGCTGCGTCGGCGTAGCGCAGCACGGTGGAGTAGGCGTCGTGCATGCCGTACACGTCGTAGCGGTTGGAGCGGCCGACGCCCACGATGAACTCGTCGTAGTGCTTGGCATCGTCAAACCAGCTGAAGTCCTCGTGGGTGTCCACGTTTCCGTAGAAGGCGAAGAGCGGCTGGGTCTAGTTCTCGAGCTGCTTGTTGAAGAAGTGGTTGAACATCATGCTGCTCATGCGGTCGTTGGTCCAGTAGGTCTGCTTTTCTGGGTAGTCGGGGATGCCCATCTGCTCGGCTTCTTCGCGGGTGGGGTAGAACTGGTGGATCTCGTCGAACCAGAGCGGGAAGTCAGCGAGGTGTTGGGGCATGTCTTCGTTCAGCTTGCCGCCTCTATACACGTAGGGCTGCTTCTTGTCGGCGTTGAAGGCGGAGGGCCAAACCATAAGGTTTCTGTAGCCCTGCTGTCTGAACTTGGTCGGGAAGTCGTCGGCGGCGTTAAACTGGGAGGTGATCATGTTCACAGAGGTGTGGCTGGAGATCTCGCCGGTGACGAAGGCGTGCCATCCGTTGACAGTCGGGATGCCGTTGCTGCGGAGGCCCATGAAGGTGTGTCCGGACTCGGCCAGGGCGGCGAGCTTCGGGAGGTACTCTCTGCGGTAGGGCTGGCCCTGCATGGACTTGTTCTCGTTCAGGAGCACTTCGTCGGTCACGTACTTCGGAGCGGGCGAGAAGGACTCCCAGAGCAGGAAGACCACGTTCGGGAGCTTCTCGGCGGACTTCTCGGGCAGGGCCTGCGGGGTCTTCTTGTTGTAGGCGTCGGCGAAGGCCTTCGGGGCGTGGACGAGCGGGTAGACGGGCACGGGGCGCTGGTCGAGCCACTCTTCTCCGCCCGGCAACGGGAACTTGGAGCGGATGTGGGAGACTGACTCCAGGTACTGCTTCTCGGGCATCTGGTGGTTGAAGTAGGTGCGGTAGAAGTACCAGTGGCAGGGCACCACCTCGTCGAGCCTGCTGCCGTTGAAGGCGAAGACGTAATAGAAGAAGAGGCAGATCGTCGGAAGGGCGATCGCGAGGCGCAGCTTGGCGTTGATCGGCTTATATTATTTAATTTTTAGATGTTGAGACTTTTAGCTGATTTTTTAGAATATTATAGTTATAATTCGTATTAAAATACAAACCAAGAAAACAATAGCAAAAAATCCGAGTTTTCTATTAAGCACTTTGTAAGCATCTGCACAGTGTTTCATAAATTCGATTTTCATATCACCGGGATAATCTTAACCTTCATTTGGAAGATTTGGTTTAAAAGGATCTGGTAAATCTATGAAAATATACGTTAATGGGATAGCAGCTCCAAACTTCATAAGTAAACCATATGAAAACATAATATTGAAAATAGACATTCCAAAATTAATTACTGCTATAATAATCATAAAATTATTGACGATTGAACGGACCCAGAAAGTGTTTGGAAGTCTCGCGAAGATGAACTGCTGGATGATCCACATGGTGGTGTTCTCGAGGGCCAGGAGCATCAAGTGGGGCACGAGGTTCCACTTTTTGTAGGAAATCATGGACTCCTGGAGCGAAGTGCCGAAGTACATCATAACTCCAGGAAGAACTAAAGAGATAAATGAAATTAAGTGAATATACGATTTAACTGGTTAATATCGTTTTCTTTTAGATGTTAAGTTGGAAACCTCATGATGACTCTATGTTTTTTAATTTGTAGTCAGCTCAGATGACATTGTTGTTGAGGTGTGGTATTATCTTTTTAAATATAATAAATAGAACGAATAAAAGATAATAATTCTGTTATATGATGTACAATTATAATCAATTTACAGGAGTAAATTTAAATAGCTTGGGACAGTTTTCAAAATTAGAATAATTGCTCTTAGTACTAATTAGTTTTATCATTTAACAATTATCAGTATTTTTCATGTCATTTCAAATTTAATACATGTTACTTTATGATAATAATCTAAAATACTTAAATGTATAACATATTTGAAACAAATGTATATTGAAAATAATCTATTGAAATAATAATTTGTAATAAATTATATACTGAGGTTCAAACCCAGAGTTGTAGTGAATTGAGCCATAGTATTGATGATAAGGTTACAAGTTATAAGAGAGTCATTTTACACTGATGTCCAAACACTATGTACATGAAGGACTCTATATTATTACCATATTAGCAACAACATGGTAAAGCAACATGACTAATGTATCGGCTCTTGAAGATGGAATGATTGATTTGAGCCTTAGTACTGATGATAAGGTTACAGTTAAGTGAGTCATTTTATTATTACCATATTTATTACCGTCTGATGGCATATCTACCTATTCCAGAAATTCTCGGTTAAATGCTTTACCATTGTTTTTGCATATTGATGTTGGGCCAGATCTATCATTGGAGCCGGTAGGTACTACCTACCTGAGCCAAAGTTAGCATCTCCTTTAATGGGATAAAAGTTGTTGTGAATTCGAACAATTCTGGCACTTGTATTATGTCCTATGGGTACGTAAGTAAATGTTCATAACAGTTGGATAACAGGTCCAAAATTTTCGGGTTTGAAGCTCTTTTTAATTGAACAACTGTTTTAGTAAGTATGCGGTAGAAGATTAATTGAGTTGAGAGGTTTATTTTATGTTATTAATTTTGTTGAAACGAAATAATGTTAAGCTTGTCAGTATTTCCACTTCGCAAATAATTAACAAAATTCTCGAAAACGACTTCAACCATTTAATAGGTAAATTACTATTTTTGTGTTCAATATATATTAAAACATATTATTCGTATTTTAAATCACTTTATTCATTTTTTATAAATGTGTGTGTACCCTCTTATGTCATTTTATTCACTAATATGCGTTTTATAACACTCTGGACACAAATGATATCCTTTGCACGAACACACATATCTGCTATTACATTATTTGCAGCCGACACATTACGCACTTACTTTTGTATATACATGATAGTGTTTATATGCTTCTATTACTGGTCCTTTAATTGGGCTTACTACTGGTTGGTTACAACCTTCAATTTTTCGTGGTGTAGCTTTAATTTCATATTTTGTTAGATTTATTTTCATTTAATCAATTATGCTTTCAACATAATCCGTTATTTTAATTTCTTTATATTCTGGATGCAATAATTTCATCAAAGAAAACCCATTAACTAATATTACTTACATAAAATTAATTATTAATGGTAATGCAAAAAGTAGAAAACTTTAACCATGATATATACAAAATCAAAATTTGTGAAATAACCCTGTTAAATGTAAGAATTTGTAAGTTCTCGTGGTATTCCCAGAGAACAACCTGAAATAGTTCGTTACTACAATAATAATTATAAAGGAGTTGATTACGTAGACCAACTTACAAAAAATATTAAGTTTCCAGGACGATGTACTCGTTGGACCACAAGGATGTTTATTTATTTTATGTAAGTAATATTAGTTAATGGGTTTTCTTTGATGAAATTATTGCATCCAGAATATAAAGAAATTAAAATAACGGATTATGTTGAAAGCATAATTGATTAAATGAAAATAAATCTAACAAAATATGAAATTAAAGCTACACCACGAAAAATTGAAGGTTGTAACCAACCAGTAAGCCCAATTAAAGGACCAGTAATAGAAGCATATAAACACTATCATGTATATACAAAAGTAAGTGCGAATAAAATGACATAAGAGGGTACACACACATTTATAAAAAATGAATAAAGTGATTTAAAATACGAATAATATGTTTTAATATATATTGAACACAAAAATAGTAATTTACCTATTAAATGGTTGAAGTCGTTTTCGAGAATTTTGTTAATTATTTGCGAAGTGGAAATACTGACAAGCTTAACATTATTTCGTTTCAACAAAATTAATAACATAAAATAAACCTCTCAACTCAATTAATCTTCTACCGCATACTTACTAAAACAGTTGTTCAATTAAGAGAGCGTTGTTTATTCCATCCGGACTGCTTTCTTGGTTCATTATCGACTTGCCAGTTTGGAAAAATTATGAATAAGCAGCTGCTTCACTGCATCAAAAAGAAAGTCTAAGGTTAATTCTTATAAACATACAAAAAGATCATTGGAGAAGGACAATCAAAAATTATTATTAAATTAACTAAAAATAGAGATATCTGTGCCTAAGATAAAGTATGTACAAAATATGTTTTCTCACTATCAGAAGACCATTGAGTCGTTGGCGACGAGGGCGTTTACGATGGCCTTCTGGACGTTGATGCTCACGTTTTGGCGCTTGACCACTTTCTTCAGCAGGAAGAGCGAGCCGAGCACGAGTTCGTACACGGTCCTGACCAGGTACAAGGCGATGGTGACTTTGATGGAGATCTTCAGGATCGCCTTGAAGAGCTTGCCGATGACGTTCACCGTGAAGCCTGCGTTCGGCTCTGGGAACTCGCAGGTGCCCTTGGCCACGCACTCGGTATCTCTGAACTTGTAGCTGTAGTACCTGTCGTTCTTGCTCAGAACCGAAAACAGCTCTATCATCTCTCTGGCGTCGTGGAATACCTCCTGTTCGACTTCGTTCTTGATCGAGTTCTTTCCAGCAATGCAGGCTGGAACCGGCTTCACTACTTAATAAGCGCCGTCCTTGCCGCCGACGGCCATTCTGAAGAGGCCGCGGTCGTCGGAGTACTCCATGTTGATGTGGGAGACAGAGACCTTGGGCAACTTCAACGTTTCTTCGCCGCGGACGGCCTTGGTGGCTTGCTCCAGGATGTCGACTCCGAGCCTGGAGGACGGCAGCTTCACGTTGGAGAGGTCGGACACGAGGGCCATCACGGTCTCGACCAGGTCTTGGTGGTCGGTGGGCTCGAAGGTGGTCATGTTCTTCACGGCGTCGAACTTCTGACGCAGCTTCTCGTTGGTGCCGAAGTAGGACATGACGGCCGAGGTGGTGAACTGCATGTCTGGCCCGGCGGTCCTGAAGTTGCACTCCATGTCGTAGTAGATGTCGGAGCCCTCGTTGATCTTCTTGTCGGCGTCCAGGTAGAGCGGGACCTGTCTGGTGCCGTGGTCTCCGAGGATGACGACGATGGTCTCTGGCGCGTTCTGCTTGATGTTGTCAACGATCCGCCCGAAGGCTGCGTCGGCGTAGCGCAGCACGGTGGAGTAGGCGTCGTGCATGCCGTACACGTCGTAGCGGTTGGAGCGGCCGACGCCCACGATGAACTCGTCGTAGTGCTTGGCATCGTCAAACCAGCTGAAGTCCTCGTGGGTGTCCACGTTTCCGTAGAAGGCGAAGAGCGGCTGGGTCTAGTTCTCGAGCTGCTTGTTGAAGAAGTGGTTGAACATCATGCTGCTCATGCGGTCGTTGGTCCAGTAGGTCTGCTTTTCTGGGTAGTCGGGGATGCCCATCTGCTCGGCTTCTTCGCGGGTGGGGTAGAACTGGTGGATCTCGTCGAACCAGAGTGGGAAGTCAGCGAGGTGTTGGGGCATGTCTTCGTTCAGCTTGCCGCCTCTATACACGTAGGGCTGCTTCTTGTCGGCGTTGAAGGCGGAGGGCCAAACCATAAGGTTTCTGTAGCCCTGCTGTCTGAACTTGGTCGGGAAGTCGTCGGCGGCGTTAAACTGGGAGGTGATCATGTTCACAGAGGTGTGGCTGGAGATCTCGCCGGTGACGAAGGCGTGCCATCCGTTGACAGTCGGGATGCCGTTGCTGCGGAGGCCCATGAAGGTGTGTCCGGACTCGGCCAGGGCGGCGAGCTTCGGGAGGTACTCTCTGCGGTAGGGCTGGCCCTGCATGGACTTGTTCTCGTTCAGGAGCACTTCGTCGGTCACGTACTTCGGAGCGGGCGAGAAGGACTCCCAGAGCAGGAAGACCACGTTCGGGAGCTTCTCGGCGGACTTCTCGGGCAGGGCCTGCGGGGTCTTCTTGTTGTAGGCGTCGGCGAAGGCCTTCGGGGCGTGGACGAGCGGGTAGACGGGCACGGGGCGCTGGTCGAGCCACTCTTCTCCGGCGGGCAGCGGGAACTTGGAGCGGATGTGGGAGACTGACTCCAGGTACTGCTTCTCGGGCATCTGGTGGTTGAAGTAGGTGCGGTAGAAGTACCAGTGGCAGGGCACCACCTCGTCGAGCCTGCTGCCGTTGAAGGCGAAGACGTAGTAGAAGAAGAGGCAGATCGTCGGAAGGGCGATCGCGAGGCGCAGCTTGGCGTTGATCGGCTTCGTAACCTTCTTCGCCTTCTTGTGGGAGCAGCTCTTGAAGACCCTGGAAAAAATAAGGTACACGATTCTCAGGCCCATGCAGGCCATCAAGATGAGGGCGGAGGCGATGATCTTTCTGTGGAAGATCTTGTAGGCCTCGAGGCAGCGCTTGATGAACTCGGCGTTGAAGTCGCCCTGGAAGAGCTGGCCTTCCTCTGGGATGGACGGGTGGAAGGGCTCCGGCGCCTCGATGAAGTAGTAGGTGAGCGGGATCTGGGCGCTGAACCTCATGAGGAGGCCGTGGGTGAAGATCATGTCGAGGATGGACATGCCGAAGTTCACGATGGCAGTGACCATCATGAAGACGCTCAGAGTAGAACGGACCCAGAAAGTGTTTGGAAGTCTCGCGAAGATGAACTGCTGGATGATCCACATGGTGGTGTTCTCGAGGGCCAGGAGCATCAAGTGGGGCACGAGGTTCCACTTTTTGTAGGAAATCATGGACTCCTGGAGCGAAGTGCCGAAGTACTTCACTATTCCTGGAAGCACCAAGGAAATGAAGGCGATCAAGTGGATGTGCGACTTCACGGGCTGGTAGCCGTGCTTTTTAACATTGGACTTGCGGACGTCTTGGGCGTTCGAAGCAACTTTGTTGTTTGTCAGTTCGGATGACATTATGTTATGGAGTGGGCGGATATTCATTTAGTGTTGGAATTAATATGATGTGAATAAAATTGACTGTATATAATTTATTGTGGATGGGACATGTCAATGGGAGATACGAGATATTTGTAAATTTACAACTTCTTCAATATAATTAATGAAACTTCTGAAAATGATTAAAATTTACCCCTTTGTTTGTATCTTTTATTTTACACTAAATTCAAATTTAAGACAGGTAAGTTATTGTAAAATTTATGTAAAAGTTTAGGAATAAATAATTGCATAGCTATGGATAATAACTATAATTAAAATCAATTTAATATAATAACATAACATAAAAATACATAAAATGTACATATAATAAACAAAGTAGTTATTTAGTAACTAAATAATTACTTGGTAACATATAATAACTAAAATTAAATTTTAGTTACACATATGCTTATATCGCACTGGCTAATAAATTTGCGTGTTTTCTAAGTTATTGAATTTATGGATTGGTCTGGTTTAGATTGTTGGTTAGATTCTTGTATCGGTCGAAGTATAATGCGTAGTTATTATCTATAAGATGAAGAGAGAATAATACTATTAAGCCATAATATTATTGATAATTTTATAGCCAAGTGAGTCATTTTTTGCGTCCGTCATTTATCGTTCACAAATTAGAACTCAATAATTACCATATGAATTAAAAGCTTCTCCGTTTATTATGGAATAAGTATGAATACAAGTAATTTGTAATAATTTAATATTTTGTTAATATTCATATCTAAATTATTAATAATTATTAGTTATTTTTGAGTTGATATTTGTGCCTCAATATTATAATAAGGTGTGGAAATATTCATCATTTTAGTATTATGCACTAATTTTAAGTATTCCACTCCAATTTGAACCACCAGCATTCCGACATAATAGAACAAAATATCCAGTATTCACGGAGACCTTAATCCGCCGTGCAAACGCAGCAGATCGTTGAGGTTTAAACCGTTCTCATCTCCCGCCGTCAGAAACCTTAGCCCCCGATTTACTAATCAAAATCAAACACCACCCCTCCTCCAATCACCTCTTCCCCCTTTGAACCTTAACTCGTTGAACCTTAACTTCCCGGCCCTTAACCCGAACCGACTTAACAGTAAATTTACTACCAACCTTATTGTTAACCATTCATTAACGAACAAATGAACGAACCAGAATATTTGAACCCTATTGAGTACTTCCCACCCCAAAACGGAAAATGGAAACCGAAACAGAAGAAAACGCTCTGCAAACAGTGCCGAACTTTGCTTCACCTAAAATAAATGGAGAAACTTTACCAAAAACACAGAGAAGAGGAAAGCAGTTATAGTTATAGTTACAGAGAATACAGTTATGAAAGTGAATCAGAACCAAATCACGACGAACAAATCAAATTAAAAGAACAAAGAAAACTAAATAAAGAAGAAACAAATGAAGAAGAAACATAAAATAAAGATAAAGAGTAAAAAGAAACAATATAAAACAAAGAAATGGGAGCGAATGAACAGAAGAAACCAGGAGTTAGACCGGCGATAAGACCAATGCCCGGAAAAATTGCAAAATGAACTAAATTTTCAAATTAATGATTAATATATATTTAATACAGGTTATTAAAATTCTTGTGATTCATTCCACTTCACATTGAATGCAACAGAGAACTGATTCTGAAAACGAAATTAACATGATACAAAAGTATACAAAACGTATTATAAACGGATCTTTATAAATAAATGATAATAAACAACTATAAAATATAGCTTTACTTTCTGATTTTAAGATTAATAAGCTTACGATATAAAATTGTTATAAAGTTCAGCCCGTATTGGCAAATGCGCATATTAGAGAATTGAATCTTGTTAACTGTTCTGTTTAGAATATTGATGAACTGCTAATTCCAAACATTGAAATTCTCAATTTGTCGTGGAACAGCGAATTAAGTTCAATTTAGAACACCGATTAATTTTAAAAACTAAAGGAACTTAATTTATCAATTGGAAAATTTCAGAATATATAATTTTTATAATCAATGCTACAACTTACAACATTAAATTTAAAATGTAATAAAATCACAGATATTTCTGTTTTATCTTCTCTATAAAACTTGAAAATACTAGATATATCTTAAAATGAACACATTGATATTACTCCAGTATAATTAATGGTCCAACTTACACATCTTAACATTTCGTACAATATAATTCCAAATATTCAAATTATAAATACATTATTGAACTTAATTGAACTTGATATTTCAGTTTGTAAAGGAGTCAAAGATTACCAATTTGAAAAATTAAACTAACTCAAAGCATTGACTGCAAAGTAATTGTATTACAAAAACTAAAATTTTCTAAACCATCTTTCTAACCTATAAGAACTAGATTTTTCTTATAACACAAAAATAGATTATCCAATTCACAAATTGTTATAACTAACAAAATTAATATTGTCACAAAATAAAATTTATAATATATCCGAATTATCTAGTTTAATTAATTTAGAATATTTAGATCTCTCATACAACAAAATTATTGAATTTACGCCCATTAATAAGATGATTAATTTAAAATATCTAAATTTAAGCTCAAGTAATATTTAAACAATGCCAGCTCTACATAATCTAAAACACTTGGAAGAATTAGTTATTTCATATAATCCAAAAATAGATATATCATCCCTATAATTTTTAGTACAACTAGTGAAATTAGAGTCAAATTGCAACAATCTAAAAGATATTCAAGTATTAAAATTCTTGATAAACTTGTAAGATTTAAATTTAAGTGGCAATTATTCAATAAACATAACACCACTATAATATTTGACAAAGTTAACTAAATTATAACTATAGGATTGTTGTATATACGATATTTAGGCCTTGATACCACTACGCAATTTAGAACAGTTGGATCTGTACAATAATCATTTAACATTTATAACACCACTGAAACATATGAGAAATTTAATTAATTTAGAATTGAACTTCAACAAGATATCTGATTTTGAAACTATTTTACAAAATCCTTTTATAGATTAGTTTTAATATGCTTTATAAAATCAACCAGCAATATAATAATTATAATAATCTAAAGTTATGTAAGTTATATATTTAACTATCACTAAGCTAGTCGAAATAAACATTAAAAATATAACAATGAAGAAATTTGAGAATTAATTGAATAAATACATTAAAAATGTTATTTAGAAGCAAAATATAGTCTCTAATAGTTTAATTACTGATGTGATATCACTCTTATAACTGTTAAATAATGATGAAACCCTTTAGTGAGCATTATTTATCTAATATTAACATTGGAATTGAAATCAATGTGTACAAATTGTAAGTTATTAATCTCAATAATGAAGTCATCTCGAGGTGAAATATATAATAATTATATAATAATGTATTTTGAATCATATTCAATTCAGTTGCAACATATGAACATGCACATAAAGATGCATTGAATCACCTACCAAATGTACACAAACACATATGTAATGCATAAAAATCCACCACAACATATAACAGTTCCTTTCACAGCTTTATCACCTGCGCTACTATTTTCAACAACTACACCTGTTTACATTTAATTTTCGACTACTGGTGATTTTATTTGGCACTCTTCAATCATTGGAGGCATGATTATTTGATTAAGCTAACTATTTTACATATTTACTGTATCACTATAAATATTTTGTTATATTGGTTAATACTAAGTTAATACTGGTAATTAATCTGCAAGATACGCATCAGTCACTAATTCATATTAGTTCTAAGATATAAATTATGGAATGCGTTTTTCAGGCACATCAAAAGTTACAGGAACATCTGAATTAAGATTATTATATGCCATTAATATAAGAGGTGTGGATTATATAAGATAATTTATAGTGATCAGATAATATACATATATTATAATATGATAAGTTGAGTTTCATTCAGTAACTCAGTTCTAAATCCTTCAAATACATATTTAATACTACTTATTGGTTAGTAACTTAGATATAAATGTATTAAAACATATTGAATACGTTTATTTTTATTAATTTTAATAAGTGTATCTAATAAATAAAATAATATTAATTTAATAAATATATATGAAATACATAATATGAATTTAATTCATTTCCTTCCATTGATAGTTTGATATTGTGGGTATTCAATACGTTATTAAACTTATTGTTATTGGATAACATCTTCAGCTTCTTTGATACGTTAAATTCTTAGGTCGAGCTTTTCGAGCAGTTTGTGTAGATTTTCAATTAGGTGATTGTACGAGTGTGCATCGGCAGCTTTCATGAGGACGATGAGGTCTTAAATGTTCTCAAGTTGATCATTAATTGTTTTAATGCTTGATTATTTCATTTCAAGTTGTTTGATGAGCGATTAGAAGTTCCCGAATGTAGATTTTTGGTCCACGCGCTTAAAGTGTTCCAAATATTTTAATACGGTAATGTCATACGGGGTGGCAGCAATGATTGCGTTTGCGACCTCTTTAAATGGTTTTGGCATCAGAACGTCAATTGGGAAGTAAATTTCGCAGTCCTCGTTGAAGAAATACTAGCGCTGAGAAATGAAGTTTATGAGTCCCATTTAATGCTCTTGGGCTCTCCCAATCAGTTTGTGGAGGAACATAATGCTCGGTTTGAAGTAGTACTTCCTGAACGTGCGCTCGAAGAACTGGTCAAGTTGAATGCTGAACTCAACTTGAAAGTTGTTGTGGAACTAAAACTGGAAGAACTCCTCCATTTTAAGGTCTCTGCCAATCTTGGTCGCGTTCACGTTGTTAAAGTGACCTGTGAGACCTTAAATGAACATGGTTTCAAAGTAGTTCGCGTTTTCCGGCATAATTTTCGGAGATTCGATTTAGAGGACGGACTCGCACATCTTCTTAAAATAATCGAACTGTAAGAGAGAAAGGAGATTCTACCACTCGAAATAATTCGAAACCGTTGGATACGAGTACTTCTAACGGAACAGCTTCAACTATTCATACAAAGCACCCAAACACGTTAAAGTCCACTCTAAATCGAACTAGCCAATAACTATTTAACATAACTGAATTAAGAGCGCTTTCTCATCATCACTTATCATGTGCAAATCACATCTAGCTGTTGATAAAGGCGCAATTTTCGTTGTTTGCTTCAAAACAATGATATCCTTGTTTATTGTCAACTATAAAAACTATAAACACAACTTTAAATGTTCAACGTGTTTTACAGATAAATTTGTATCATTTGGTAGTATTTGCTAGGCAATTTGAAACAGAAAATAGTTCTTTTGATCCATTGGAGTGGATCCTAAAATTTTTACGTTAAATAATTTATAATTATCTGTGTTATAAGTTAAGGTGTTTTGGTCAAATACTAAATATTATTTGAAGAAAGGAGCTGTAAAAGTGAATTAATTAATAATTTATTATATAATTATTATTTCTAATATGTGTAATACAGTATTATAGTTGTTTAAAATTATATTTTTTAATAGGAGAATGTCACAAGTCATAAGTCTTGTATAAAATAATATATCGGCTCACTCTTTTGAAAATATATATATTATAAAATAATAATATGGCTAATGATTGTTAAATACTTTTAAATATTAAATCATTAACAAAAATATGAACAATATGAAAATAATTTACATAAACATTATTATCCACTTCCAAATGATACGAACACAACAAGAATACAATGCAAAAATGAAAGAACTATTCAAGAATCAGTTATAAGATGGGATAATGGAATTCTATAGATACGATAAGCTGAAATGGCTAGCCTTTATGCAAGATTATGATGTAAGTTAGCTCAAAATATACAAGTTCTACAGTATAATTCCAATAATAAACAATAACACAATAACGGAGTTGCACTAGGAACACTGTAGACTTTAAAATGTAACTCAAATATAACTCATGAACCTAAGTCGTCTAAACGTATCTTAAAACTATTTAAGCGATGATTCAATCAAACATATTTGCACATTTAAGAGATTGAGATATCTAAATCTTTCATAAAATGTGGGAATTGATATATCGCCGCTTAAATCTCTGGTTGATCTGGTTGAATTAAATGTACAGTGTATGTTACTGTGAGATTACGGATATAAGGTCGTTGTAACATTTACAAAAATTATAAAGGTTAGACATCGGATTCAACTTAGTAACGTACATAAAACCTTTGCAATACCTGTACGAGCTGAAACATGTTGATTTCTATGGTAATTATATTGTAGACTTTTCGGAGATTAGAAATCATGAAAATTATAATTATTATCACATTAACGGACAATATGAACCAACACAATCGTAGCTTAATTAAGCCAATCAGTTATAGTACATGGATAATGCTGCTGATTATATCGATTATATCGAGCAGTAATCACACTGGATATCTCAACGAATTATGAAACTAAAGTCCTAAAGACATGCGTAGAAATGGAACTTTTTTCTATAACCATACTATTTTAATACATAATTGAGTTATTTACTATCACTATATATGATTTTATCAACATCAATAAATTTCATAAAACCACTTCCATAAAATACACATATGCGTGATCAAAAAACTGGAGAGATTGGGGTGAATCTGTACTATAATCTTTCGATATATTAAATTAAGTAGAGTTTTATGGAGCAATTTTCTCCACTCCCAATTTGCAGAGATTTTGAAATCGAGTAAATAATTTCGACCTGGTAAAAGTAATTAAAATTTCTTCAAAAAATCCGTTTGTAATTGGCACAGATCGGTTAAAAATATTACTTTCGATATAAGTTTCACTTATCAGGCTCTAAACTGGTAAGAGGCGCCTTATTTTCCTCTTTTTGAAAATAAATATAGAACTTGAACCAAAGTGTAATGGAGTTATTTGATAATGATCAATTAACTTTTGGAAACTGATAATTCTGAGTAAAAAGTGGTTTTATGTGCTTCTTCCAAAATTTCCTAACGGAAGAATCAAGGAACGGGTCGGTAGCCAGTGATTCTCATATTCAACAAATATATCAAATACAATTAAATATAGACAATAATTTTAACTATTGAAAAATGAACGTTGATTTTAAGCCTAAACTAGAACAGTGGTGCAAACGTAAATTATCTTAATTTGGCACTGAGCGCAATTGAAATATGATATCAGTTTCCACCTGCTACTTTACTAGTTCTTCAAGTTATATAAAATGCAATATTTGGCCTAATTCAACTGAATATTTAACATTCCTAATATTGGTGCAAATCTAAGTTAAATTATTGAGTAAATTTTATTTTAATACAAAATAAATCCGGAACTCTTGATATAGTATTTACAAACTCAATTCTTCAATAAGCACTGCTTCTAATTTAAGACGGACAACGTATACACAATAACAAATTTATAGAAATTATTAAGGTACAATAATATTTTGAATATTAGTTTAGAATTGATTCCACATCATTCTGTTCAACTAAGTTTATTTATAGAATTTGTATTGTAGCTGATTCGGTTTATGATTCAAATACTAAATAATGCTGTTGATATATTTGATATCACTATATTTTAGTTAATTAGCTAGAGTCATCAAATTGTAAATATGTTGAAATATTTTTACTTGCAAAATAATTACAATAGACATTGATAATAAAATATTTACGTCTAGTATCAGATATAAACAACATCATATAATTTTGATCTTATTCTTTGCATTACTTTTCGAGATTAAACATAAATCAATATTAAAGTTCAACATAGTAAACTTAATATTTAGTGATTAATTTTGTTCTTACATATAATCATACTTTGTTTATATGGTAGTAAGTTTAATGATTCGACAGATATCAACTCATTATTTAGCTGCTGTTAAGCATTAAATTAATAATTTATCAAAATATTATTGTGAGATACATCAATGGAATATGTATTAATAGTTAGAGCGATTGTATCTAAGAGTAATATAATAAATTCAATCCAGTATATAGTTGTTTGCCTTAAATATAATATAGTCAAAATTCTAGAAGTGGTGGAAATTTAGCAGCCTCGCGCGATTTAAATCATCTTGGGGAGTATAATACGTACATATATTCACCAAAAATCAATAAATCTATAAGTTTATAATAAATATTTTCGTTAACTCCAAATTAAATTTCGACCATGTTTGAAAGTGTAAAGAAAATTATTCGGTATGTGCTACTTGAACTCATAAAATTAATAATAATAAAGTATAGAATAATGTTATCACCGAACTATTCCAAGCTGCTTCTTGATTCGCTACTATTCAATAATGCAATATTTAGTAAAATACCTTAATTATTAAATATAAATTGTATAAACAATATTGAATATTTCTAAGTGTATAAAAGTAATGCAAATAACTAGAGTTTAGTAACCACTAAGTATGGAAGTCGCAGTAGGAGTATTTGAAATTATAATATCAAAATTATAATGTGTTTAAAGATTGAGGTGAAATAATAATTTCAAATCGGTCCCATAAAAATATTCGTTACTAGGTCAGTACCAAATATATATACTTTCCCACCTCCATCTCTTCTAAAAGTACTACCATGAATATGTTAAAATACCAAAACATGAATCAGGTACCAAATTAAATAATAATGTCAACTCAAATGATAGCGGGCTTAAACGAGTAATACCAGCAGATTTAAATGTTTATGGACACAAATTTAGATCACAAATTTAATTAGTGGTTCGGGTTCGGTGTGGCACAAAATTATAGCTTAACAAAATGATATTTTCTTTCGTTTACTATATTGGATTCATGGTTTAAATAGTTATTCCATATGTTATACATGAAGAAAGTTGCATTTTTGAAAATCCATTGGCATTTCATTATATTAAAATATTTTAACATTATTTTATATAAATATGATGAATATAACAAATTCCACACCACGATAATAAATCAGTCACCGCAAAGAGCCTGGAGTCAATATAAGAAGCAGGAAACATGATACTTTG
Organism: Hexamita inflata; assembly: GCA_963988835.1. NCBI lineage: Eukaryota > Fornicata > Diplomonadida > Hexamitidae > Hexamita > Hexamita inflata. The sequence goes on along the minus strand of CAXDID010000369.1, from coordinate 470,093 downwards.
GGAAAACCCGACCATGTAGTGGTACATAGCACCAATAAAACGTGTTTATTTAGCACTGCAAAATTATTAGGGTATCAATTCTATAAATCTTTCCAAATCGAACCAGAAAATCGCTAGTTGTTTCTAAAGCAACGGTTTAATATTAAACCAGAAATTACATAATTTAAGCTTGACGAAATGCAATAATTATTTATCAAAATATTACTAGGTCAAAAACACCAATATTATCTTAATCATAATATTTTGATCAAGCGTAGTTCGCAAATAACTTTATTAGTAACTAGTAACCAAACATAATTATTTCAGTTCTTGATAATTTCTGTATGTTCTAATTTAGATTTTTTGAATATATTGTGAAAATAATTAAATAATTCTGGGACGGCAGTTCTTCTAAGTATGATAACTAGTCTAGATTCTTAAGAAACTAGTAAATAATTTATATCTCACATTAATATCAGAGTTAAGGAATATGTAGGGCAATCTATTGTAATTTGGATAATAACTGCCTTCCCTTGTAAATCAACAACAAAAATTTTGAAATTGAGTTTTATTTTAAAAAGGAAGCCAGTTGATATTATTGAGAGTCTAATATATATTATTAGTATTAGTATTGCAATGAATCTTTTATTTTAATATAATACTGAAATGATCAAAACATAGTGGAAATTACTAAATTATATTCAAATTTCCTATTATTAACGAGAAGAGATAAAAAGATCAAAACGCACAAAAATTAGATTTAACTAATAAGAGCAATAATAAATAAATTTAATTCACTCCACTTTCTTCCTTATGAACCCGAACCACTAATCAAATTTAGATACATCCATAAGTGTTATTTCATGATTAATTGCGTCAAAAATATATTTATTAAACACAAATGATTGATTCTAAAGCTAAACACTGAGAATTCTCTTTGTTACTAGTTTTAGAAAGCTTTAGTTAATTAATTATTTAACTCACAAATTTTTACAAAATGACACTAATTCCAACATTTTAGTAACTCTTAAATCTAATGTAGGTAATATGGCAGAACACTATATTTATTATAACTAACTCATTACTATATTCTCACCAGTTCACAAAAATTGATAAATGACTTCACTACATGCAAACTCTTTTCCAACAACAATATAAAAGCAAGCTTAAAGTGTATTATTTACATCAGAGATCTTGTTTAGAACTAATTTGCCGTTTTTGATTTGCATAAAACTTAGTTTATAAAAACCAACAATTTCTGAACTATCAAGGTGTTTGTAAGCCCACTATTGAAATGAAAGCACAATTCAAAACGTTATGAAGCTGTTGGTCTTAACAAAATTTAACAAATACCAGAACGTAGGACAATCTAAGTGCCAGGAAGCTATTGATATCTTGGGGCAAATATCGACAAAATTATTCTGTAAGAAAATTTAGCTGAGAATACATTTTGAAATTATTATAGCGTCATGCTCGATGGTGATATAATTCCTTCCGAGAGTGCCTACCACCAATACGCTATTGGTTAAGTTTTAAATTTACTGAACTTAGGTCAATATTCAGAACTCTATCATTAATTGCTTGAATCTCAAATTTATTAATCTATTGCTTATTTGCATTGGTTTAATTGAGTTTTACCAAGCAAAGATTAGTAAATTGTGTTAGAACCCCAAATACTAGTTTTTTGATAGAATATAGATTTAGCAAACAACCAAAGATAATCAGCTGAATTATTAAGCAGCGTTGTCTATTTGTGAGAGTAATAATAAAATATTTATAAAAGTATCAAACGTCGATATGTCCACCCCCGCTACGCATGTTCCTAAAGATAATAGCTTAATTCAATATTGATATAACTGAATCACTACAAAATTTCATTTTCAGAACAAAGCACGTCACTATTTCAGTAGCTCAACTATAATGACTGCCAGTGAATTATATATTATTATTCAACAGTATATAGAATTTATTTATCCATTCTTATTCTTTTCATTGTATTACTTAATATTTAAATTAATTATTTTTATAAGCCGTAGTTTCACTCCACGATCTTTCTAAGTTTAGATTTGTGAATTGTCATTTTTATGAGATGACGCTGGAATGATTGAATTGAGCTTTACTATTTATTGATGATAAAGTTACAGTTAAGTGAGTCATTATATTTTAAACAGGTAGTTATATATCAATTTTAATTACAATATATAAATTTTAATACTAAATATTCACTGGTCTTTCCCTTCAATTTCGTCAACTTTGTCCGAACCTGCCCAGACGCTTTCTGTTATTTGAACCGTTTCTTGGGCGACAATTTGTCTTTCAGGTTCTTTTCCAGTTTTATTTTTATTTTCGCGTTTCTTTTTAATTTAATTAATCAAGTCTTTGAAGGTGAAGTCGTTTTGGGCGAGCATGTCAGCTGATTCCTCCCAGACGTCGAAAATGAAGCAGAAGATCCAGATAATCATGAAAATGATGTAATTTTAGTTGTTTTAACCAAATAGAATCAAGCAAACGAAGAATGAAATGAGATTTACGTAATTCAAGAAGTAAGGGAATATTTTCTGCAGCTAACCGTCAATTATTATTGGAGGAGAATTCAAATACTGGAAAACAAACGCAATTATCGGACCCACGAAGGGAATCACGTTGTACTTAAAAGCTTTCTGGGATATAATGTAATTTTACCACACACCACTGTGATTCTTGCCTATCTCAATCACAGCCAAACTTGTAAAACCAGCTGAATAATTTTTACCTCGCGCAGTTAATATTATCACCCATAAAATGAGCACCGCAACCAAGCACAAAAGAACTATCTGCAATATGTTATCTGGACTGACACACAAGAAAACTAACATCACAGATAAAATAAGAAGCTAGTTAAGTGATTCTACCCACTGTTTTCTATTTAAAACAAACTTAATATCTTATTTAAGCACTTTTTGATGGATTCCGAATATATTTACTATAAATTCAAAAGGAAATATAACTTATTTAATAAAACCAGTCAAACACAATTCTAAATACGCCATCAAGTAAAAGAACTGCATTTACTTCACAACTTTGGCCATACCAGGATTATTTTTCATATTTTTGCACATGCCATTAATTATAAAGTAGGCTGAGATTTGTAAAAGAAATAGAATATAACGCCCATCAGCTATTTGTATTGTGAATATTAAATATACCAATACCTTAGTTATTAATTTTTAAATTGATTTAGCAGATTGGAGTTCGTTGGTTGTGAACTCAGTTATAATCATAGCGATAAAGTTAGTTATAAGTCCAATTATGTTTGTAATCACCTTCTAGAATATAAATTAAACACTTATTTGTTAATTTCGTATAGTTTTATTTTTCAAAAAACGATTCCAAAGTTTTGAAAAGTAATTTGATATAACTAAATATTCTGTATCTTCATTTTATTCATCTGATTACACATCTGTTAGAACTTAAAGAACACCTATTATAATTAACGATGAAAAGTATCCAATAAGTGTATCATATTTTTTCGCCTGATCATAGATCAAACTTGAAATTTTTAGTATTCCGTTGTCAAGTTCTTACAGTTATATTCCAAATTATTCTAAAAACTGTATGACATCAGCACTTAATTGTAACAAATTGAAAACGGAAAAGGGAAACTAAATAATAAAACATATGAAATGACTTACTAAATTATTATTAGAGATTATATCAGTTGTTAATTGGCTTGTTAAATACTCTGTAATTTCTCCAAATAAATGTTTCTCTAAAGTTTTCAATTCTTTATTCTTTAAATACGACTAGAATTATTCTACACTCAGTTTATAATATTACTAACTTTTTTGTTTATTTAGTAGAAATTGCTAAATAGAGTATTTTACTTTTTCAAATTCAATTTGTAATTTTAGGTATTTCATAGTTCCTGCATCTAATTTTTTGAATTAATAGTTATTTGCTTTGCAAAAACAATCAAAAAACGTATCTGCTATAATGTTAATTGAGTTTTCATTTTTAGAATACTAATGATGATATCTTAAATTTAAACCTACCTCATAATTTCTCAATTCGATGTATTTTAGAACTATATCTACTCTCTTATTATACTTACAGCGAATTTAGTAATGTAACATTATTACAAATGTTTGTAATATATACAATGATAAAGCTATAATTAAGGGAGTTGTTGCCTATATACATATAGTAACAGCTAGAATAACCACAGTAGCTGATTGCATTATTGATAATCCTATTAAAACATAATTGTTTGTATGGTGGTATTACATAACGAGTATGAATATGTATATTGAACTTGATACTAGTAAAATTAAGAAAATTGCAGCACAAATTAGAATTCCTAGGTGTATGTTTTCAAATTATTTGAGAAGAGAATTAGTCTATTCCATTTTCAGAAGATGTGGAGTAAATTTCTTATATAGAACATATGTTTGATATTTATGTTCCGCATCAAAATGCATAACAGCAAAAATTCTAGCTCAAATTATGAGCCCTTTGATCCGTAGTCATCATAGTCATTCAGAAATCAATAAATGTTATCATATTCATAATAACGTCCTCTGGATGCATCAATCTCGCAATTACGTCCATAACCATAATCCCAGAAATCTCCACAATATTATTAACCTTAGTAGGAAGTGCTTGAATTGGGTAGAACTTAGCATGCTAACGTATAAATGGTGAGTCGTCGTCAACTTTCTCCCAATCAGTATGCTCCATTGTAGGCTCCTTTTGTGTAAACGTAGAACGTGCGTCCCATGTATCAGCCTCAAATGTAACCCTATCAATAAGCTCCACAATACGTTAATTCTCCAATGCAGCAGAATCCGTACTACCAACAACATATTCCATAATAGTAAATGCCATATCCTCCACAACAGCAATATCCAGGTTAATTCTATCCGCCACAGCAGCCAGTGATCATTTACCAGGAGCGCTTGTGCAAAACGTGCGCGCGCTGCCAGCGCATCATCGACTCCGACGAATCGTCTGATTCCGACCGTTACCGCTCTCGCAAGCACCGAAAGCACCACAAATACTCAGACTCCGAATCCTCCGAATCAGACAGAAAACACAGGAAATAAAAAAGCAAAACCAAAAAGAGCAAAAAAGAACCCGAAAAGGAACCGGAAAAAGTAGCCGCGCCCGTTGTAACAGCTCCTGAACCGCCCAAAACTGAACCAATTCCCGAGCCAGTGGTCGAAGAGAAACCAACCCCGAAAGTTGGGCTCGGGAAACCGGGAATGATGGCGAGACCCGGAATGGCGAAGCCAATGATCGGGAAACCGATCGCCAAACCGGGACAGTGACCTAATATCCTTATTAAATACAATATAGTTATTGACATTAATTATTAAAATAGAATTAACTACATTCATCAATTTACTATAAAAAAGGAAAAATGGTTTTATAATTTTACTTATTTATAAAGTGAATGTTACAATTAGCTATAAAATATAGTATTAATGCGTAATATAGAATATTGTAATATTTATTATGTTTTAGTATATAGAATAATAAATTTATGGTAATATTCAAATCGTTGCATTTCTTATTATTATAGTGAAAATATGGTTAAAAAATTAAAAATAACATGGGCGTATTAAATTTGGAATGCTCTCTTAATTATTTATTATAAAATAGAAAGTAATTTCACTGTAATTCATCCAGAATTACTAACTACTGAAAGTCAACACACTAAATTCAATCTCGTATCTCCCATAAAGTGTCCCATTCAAAAATGTGTATAGGCAGAACACTAACTATATATCATTAAAATTCCAACACTAAATGAATATCCGCCCACTCCATAACATAATGTCATCCGAACTGACAAACAACAAAGTTGCTTCGAACGCCCAAGACGTCCGCAAGTCCAATGTTAAAAAGCACGGCTACCAGCCCGTGAAGTCGCACATCCACTTGATCGCCTTCATTTCCTTGGTGCTTCCAGGAATAGTGAAGTACTTCGGCACTTCGCTCCAGGAGTCCATGATCTCCTACAAAAAGTGGAACCTCGTGCCCCACTTGATGATCCTTGCTATCGAGAATATTACTAAATGGATCATCCAGTAATTTATTTTCGCTCATCTTCCTAACACTTTCTGGGTTCGCTCCACCGTGAGCATCTTCATGATGGTCACCGCCATCGTGAACTTCGGCATGTCCATCCTCGACATGATCTTCACCCACGGCCTCCTCATGAGGTTTAGTGCGGATATACCATTAACTTATTATTTTATATATGCTCCTGATCCATTTGATGCAACATTACCAGAAGAAGGGCAACTATTCTAAGGCGACTTCAACGCCGAGTTCATCAAACGCTGCCTCGATGCTTATAAAATTTTCCACAGAAAGATCATAGCATCAGCTATTATCCTATTTGTTTGCATGAGTTTGAGAATTTTATATCTCATATTCGCTAGAGTCTTCAAGAGCTGCTCCCACAAGAAGGCGAAGAAAGTTACGAAGCCGATCAACGCCAAGCTGCGCCTCGCGATCGCCCTTCCGACGATCTGCCTCTTCTTCTACTACGTCTTCGCCTTCAACGGCAGCAGGCTCGACGAGGTGGTGCCCTGCCACTGGTACTTCTACCGCACCTACTTCAACCACCAGATGCCCGAGAAGCAGTACCTGGAGTCCGTCTCCCACATCCGCTCCAAGTTCCCGCTGCCGGCCGGAGAATAGTGGCTCGACCAGCGCCCCGTGCCCGTCTACCCGCTCGTCCACGCCCCGAAGGCCTTCGCCGACGCCTACAACAAGAAGACCCCGCAGGCCCTGCCCGAGAAGTCCGCCGAGAAGCTCCCGAACGTGGTCTTCCTGCTCTGGGAGTCCTTCTCGCCCGCTCCGAAGTACGTGACCGACGAAGTGCTCCTGAACGAGAACAAGACCATGCATGGCCAGCCCTACCGCAGAGAGTATCTCCCGAAGCTCGCCGCCCTGGCCGAGTCCGGACACACCTTCATGGGCCTCCGCAGCAACGGCATCCCGACCGTTAACGGATGGCATTCATTTGTTACTGGAGAGTCGCCAAGTCATACTTCAGTAAATATGATAGGTTCTTAGTTTAATGCCGCCGATGATTTCCCAAGTAAGTTTAAGCAATATGGCTATAGAAATATGATGGTATGGCCATGTAATTTTGATGGTGATAAAATACAATATTTCGCCTTCCGTGGTAAATAAGTAACGAAAGGCATGCCGAAGCACCTCGCTGACTTCCCGCTCTGGTTCGACGAGATCCACCAGTTCTACCCCACCCGCGAAGAAGCCGAGCAGATGGGCATCCCCGACTACCCAGAAAAGCAGACCTACTGGACCAACGACCGCATGAGCAGCATGATGTTCAACCACTTCTTCAACAAGCAGCTTGAGAACCAGACTCAGCCCATATTCGCTTTTTACGAGAACGTGGACACCCACGAGGACTTCAGCTGGTTCGACGACGCCAAGCACTACGACGAGTTCATCGTGGGCGTCGGCCGCTCCAACCGCTACGACGTGTACGGCATGCACGACGCCTACTCCACCGTGCTGCGCTACGCCGACGCAGCCTTCGGGCGGATCGTTGACAACATCAAGCAGAACGCGCCAGAGACCATCGTCGTCATCCTCGGAGACCACGGCACCAGACAGGTCCCGCTCTACCTGGACGCCGACAAGAAGATCAACGAGGGCTCCGACATCTACTACGACATGGAGTGCAACTTCAGGACAGCCGGGCCAGACATGCAGTTCACCACCTCGGCCGTCATGTCCTACTTCGGCACCAATGAAAAATTGCGCCAAAAGTTCGACGCCGTGAAGAACATGACCACCTTCGAGCCCACCGACCACCAAGACATAGTAGAGACCGTGATAGCCCTCGTGTCCGACCTCTCCAACGTGAAGCTGCCGTCCTCCAGGCTCGGCGTCGACATCCTGGAGCAAGCCACCAAGGCCGTCCGCGGCGAAGAAACGTTGAAGGTGCCCAAGGTCTCCGTCTCCCACATCAACATGGAGTACTCCGACGACCGCGGCCTCTTCAGAATGGCCGTCGGCGGCAAGGACGGCGCTTATTAAGTAGTGAAGCCGGTTCCAGCCTGCATTGCTGGAAAGAACTCGATCAAGAACGAAGTCGAACAAGAGGTATTCCACGATGCCAGAGAGATGATAGAGCTGTTTTCGGTTCTGAGCAAGAACGACAGGTATTACAGCTACTAGTTTAGGGATACCAAATGCGTTACAGAAGGAACCTGCGAGTTCCCAGAGCCGAACAAGGGCTTTGACTCGAAGGTGATTCAAAAACTGTACCAGTAAATATTGAAGAACTCGATTAAACTTACAGTAGTTTTGTATTTAGGTATAACGGCTTTTGAACTGGTTACGGGAGGAATATTCGTTTTGAAGAAGATCGTTCACAGGTAAAATGTGAACATAAACTTCATCAACGCGATAAAAGACGCCATAATAAGCAATAACTCATTCGTTCTGTGAATCATTATTCATTCTTAATTACTTTTTATGTTATTAGAAGATAAATATCTTGTTCAAATGTTTTTAATGAAATTATTAGGAATTATAAAGGAATTCTTACTAAAATAATTGAACATTTGAACACTCTAACTATTATACTGTCCTTGATAAACTGTAAAGTCAAATATAAATACTAGACTTTTATAAAATCATCTTACGATAACACAAATCTAATAAATAATGTTCAATAAATGATATTTGATTGTGAATGAATGTGATTGGGTTTCAATTAATTTACATTAATTAACATAATAAATAAACGTTATACTAATAAACTATACTTATTATGTAGAGTTTAATTTTCCACACCGCATTATGGAACTAAACACTAAAATTATATCATTTATATCAGGACTGAACTGGGGAAATGCGCTAACAAATCTTCCAGTGTAGGTGATTGAATTTTATGGTACTAAAACTGGAACAAACACAGAAGACGAGGCAATTATCTCTACACTAGAAGTTGCCTTGTGTGTCGGTGCAGCTTTCGGTACGATTCTAACTCCAATTTACGTATAAAAATTGGGCTTTACGAATTCTTTGATTATTTTGTTTGGTTTGCAAATGCTGTTTAGCGGGTTAACAATGGTGCCTGTGCATTGGATTTATTTGACTGTAATAAGAACAATTACAGGTTTAGTAACTTCTTCTATAAGTTCTCTAACTCCATTGCTCGTTGCTGAGGTCCTATCGCCCAAAGAGCGTGGTCATACAATGATGAATTTTGCAATCGCACTTAATTTAGGCATTGTGCTTGCCTATGTGATTCATTTGCTCACTTCTTTCAACTATGAGTTTTGGATGCTGAATTTTGCATTCCCAGTTGTTTGTGGATTCGTAGCTCTCTTTTGTTTGCGTAAAATATACGTGAAGTAGAAGGAAATGCGTAAAATTTCACTCAAAGAGCAAAGGAACGACCTTTTAGAATAAGAAAATCAAATGGATGCAATTCAGCACTCTGACGAGATGATTTCGGCAACTTTCATTAAATCTTCAGCTGAGGAAACGAGTAACACGTTTGCGCGCAGGGTGCAAACCTCTAGTCCGGATTAGTTCAACAAGAAGCTGACGAAGACGCAGTTCAAGCGTGTGGTGTACATTACAGTTGCGCTAGGTATGATGCAGATGTTCACTGGTGCTGATGCGATTATCATTTACGCGTCTGACATCTTCGAGTCCTTGTTTAAGAGCGAGAAATCCGGTATTTACGCGTCTTTGATCATTGGAGTGGTGAATCTAGTCTACACCCTGATTGCAGTCCCGATTGCTGAAAAACAAAAGCGCCGTAACATCCTCATGACCGGCGTCATTGGCGTCTCCATTTGCCACGTGATCATAGCCGCGCTGTATTTCTTCCACTGCAACAAGCTTTATGTTCTAGCTGCTTTGCTTTTGCTCTTCTTTTTCTACAATATTGGACCTGAGCCAATCGTTTTCATGCTCTTCTCTGAGATGTTCCCTCAGAAGTACAAGGTGAAACTGAACGGGCTGGGCTACACGGTGAACTGGATCAGCAACATTATAAGCGTTTTCATCTTTTAATTCTTCCAAAACGGGAAGGAGCATTTTGTTTATCTCCTTTTTGGGCTGCTAACTATTACTTTGGGCGTGAGTGGAACTATTCTTGCCCCTGAAACGTTCGAGAAAACGCTCATGGACATTGAAATACAAATTAGAGCCTGGACGAAGAAAAGTGAACGTAAGGTGCGTAGGGAAGGGCTTGAGATGAAGGTGGTTGTTATGAATTTGTAGAACTAACAAATCTAGGTTAAAGAGTGATTTCGTGTTGATTTTTTAAAAATAAAATAAACACGTTTTTAAACTGTTATATACGTTGTTATATTAATATATTTTCATTTGAGATTTTTAATAACGATGTAAATAGAAAATAACTACAATGAAAAGTAATTATTAAATAATATATTTATTAAATATAGTGCCACGCGAATCTACTAAGCGGCTAATTCAGCTAAAAGGCATCCGAAAATGATAATGCAGGCGACGCTATATTAAAGCTGTCTAGAGTAATTTTAATTTTCTACAAAAAATATAGCCCCCCCCATGTTGGGATATTAAGTTTCAAAAAGACCATTTGACCCCGGTTTCAGCTCAAATACAGTTGTTGCATTTGGTCTTTAATTAAATGATGAAGTGGAATATACTAATAAATGGTTATATATTATAAATTTTTGTTTTGTGCACTTATTATATCTGGTTTATCTATTCTAATATATTCAATGACAATTTACTTGCTTTCTATCCTAAGAACTCTCCCAAAGCTAAATTAATATGAATTAATATGAATTAAAGCTACTTCACAAATATAACATTATAATTTAAATATTTATGAATATTTTGAAAGGAATTTCACATCGAGCTTGGTAGTTAGACATGAGTTGGTGGTTAATAATCTTGTTGATTGATTATAGGATTAATCTGTTGTTATTGAGTCACTTAAACATGGCCATATTACTGTTAAACTTGTTGAACGAATTGACCAGCTTGCACGAAAGCTTGACCATATTGCTTCTTCTTACATGAGGAGAAACAGCTTGACAAACTGCTTCTTTGTTATTATTATGGTTGCTGAACATACATAGGTGCATCGATCAATGGTTGAGTCTCATATGAATTTCTGTTTTTCAGAATGCATGCGAAACAGCAGGTTATGATGAAGCCAAAGGCGCCGATTATAATGAGAGTAACACCTACATCTAAGTATGTGTAGAAGAATTGTCTGTCGTAGTCAATATTGAGCTAACCGTTATAAACTCTGTATATCGGACGATCGACTTCAATTGGGACGACACTCAGACCTATACCACCTCCGAACAAGCTCAAGAAGAGAATGCAGAACCAAAACATAACGCAGCAGTATTCGTTTTTCTTGGCCATTATAAATGGAGTGTGTATCTTATACAATATAAATGTGTTATATATAGTTTTTGAAACATAATTTGATTTAAATTTACAAGAAAAAAGCTTTTAATAGTATACACAGGGTATACTATAAATATAATTTAATAATTCAGTGCAGTATGGTCTCTATACATAGATCTCATTGCTTTAAATTATATTAAAATCAAATTCATTCATCTTCAAAATCAGAATACATCCCCAGAGCTTCATATGACGTTCTGGAACACGGCCCACTTGCGGATGTCTTCTCCCAGGTCCACCAACACAGACGAGTGCCCGCTCCCGATCACCATATAACGCTGCCAAGAGACGCTTTTGTTTAACGCGAGGCTGTAGGTCTTCTTCTTCACGGCGAGCTGGCCGTTCTTCATCTGGAAGCTCTTCCACTGGCCGTCCAGCCACACGTGCACCTTCTGGCTGATGTTGGTGATGGGCTTGTCCTCCGCCTTCACCTGGAAGCTCTTGTCTTCGGTGAGGACCCAGACCGCGTGCTGGCAGTTCAGGTCCAGCGCGTTAGAGATCCGGGCCACGCAGCCGCCCTGGAGGTAGAGGACCTTAAAGTCCGTCGGCTTCTGGAAGACCGGTGTGCCGCCCACGACCTTGACCTCGTTCTGCTGCTTCTGCTGGAGGAACTACTGGAGCGTGATCTGGCTCAGGTCGAACTGGTAGCTCTGGACCTTCTTCTTGCGGGCCTCGTCCTGCTTCGCGAAGAGCAGCTGCTTCAGGGCGCACACCTGGTGCACAAGCCGCTGGAGCTAGGCCTCGCTCTCCAGCTTCACCACGGCCAGCGCGGAGTTGAACTCGAGCAGGGCCACGCAGTCCGTCTGCAGCTTCGTGCTCTCCTTCAGCTTGCTGAACGCCGGCCCGAAGAACTCCTCCGAGGTGAGCGAGAAGGCGTCTCCGAAGTTCACCTTCAGCAGGGTCTTCAGCCGCAGGTACTCGGCCGAGTGCAGGCTCACCTGTTCGTCCGCGAAGAAGCTGAAGAGGTTCTTCTGGCTTGGTGCCGTGTACACGTCGCAGCTCTCCAGAGGCGCGGTGAAGAGCACCTGTTTCTTCTGGACGATCTGGACCTGCTCTCCGAAGGTGACGGAAACCGGGGTCAGCTGTTGTTCCTCCACCTGCACCAGTTGGGCCGGAATCGCCTGTGCGTTCGGCGTCGGCAGCTGGCCTTCTTTCGACAGCGGCTTGTAGGTCAGCGGCATCGCGAAGAGGGCGCCGTCGATGTTCACCAGCAGGTCGAACATCTTCCCCAGGTCCACCTCGCTGAATTTTATTTCTATGTTGTGTATAATGTTATTCTGGGTGCTTTTAATGCTGGATCTTGCTGGTTAGTATCTGTTTCCTGGCATAGTGCTCATGAGCATAAATTATAGGTTATGTTTAACCTATTTTGGCGATATTTAAACTTTATATGGTTCTGAAACTGTGTCTGAGTAGTTTTCAATGTTGATTGCGATTGGGAGCCCATCAATGTGTTAAATTTTCGGTGGTTAGCTGATAATTGGTGCTTTGAAGCTAGCTGCCATTGGTGCTGTTTCGGTGGGTTTCTTTTCTAGTGGTTCAAGAATTATTTCAGGTGTTTTTTCTCTCCAAGTTTTAACCTCAATATCATTAAATTTGATTGTCTGATTTGGTTCAGTGTGCGGAATTTCGGGGTGGGTGTGTTTTTTCTCGATAACGGAGAAGCTCGCGTTCACTTCTTGAGGTTCCTGTGATATTTCACTGATTTCGGTAGAACTGAAATGTTTTACGTTTTCAATTTCAGTTTTTTCTTCTCGTTTCAAATCCAAACTGAATTGTTCTTAGTTTATTTGATCATTTATTTAATCTTGTGAATGATGAGAAAGGGATTAGTCTATTATGGAAGGATTTGTATTTTCTTTTTAACTTTCGACTATTTGACGCTGTGAAGGTAAATTTAATTATATTGAGGGCTCTTTCATAATTTTTATTGAAACGGAAGGCTCTAACTTACTATTTTGAGCTTTGGGAACACTCACTTCGAAAACTACAGGGGTTTCGGTATGAGAACTCTCAGTTTAGCACTAATGCTACATTTATACCGGAATTTGTTCTTTTTTAGATTGTAATGTTGTTGTTTTTGTTTATAACTCGCCTTCTTAAAACGAAAACGACTTTGTTTGCAGAGATACGTCCTTATTTACGCATTTTTGATTAATTTCGGCTTGAATAGATTTATCTGCTTACTTAGGTGTTTTATATTGTACCGAACGTACAACTGCACAATTTTCGAGTACTGGTTAGCTTACAGTAAGGCGCTAGCTCTTTTTCATGGATATTGTGTGAACTAATGCATTTTCATTATTTTGAACGTATTATTTAACATTATTTATTTAACGTGGCGGTTATTCATTTAGTGTCTTAGAATATTTTGGATTAGATTTACTTTATTCTACACGGATGTATTTGTCAATAGGCTTTTAGTATTAAAGAAAAGCTAAAATTTCTGCATCGTTATTTTATCTTACTTAAACGCTCTGCCGAACAAACATGTTCATTCAATATTTTGAGATGGAACTTTTAACAAATTTCTACTCTATTTTAATTATAATCCTCAAAATATTAACATCTAAGCTTTTATAACGTATATACAATGTATATACAATGTCTAACATTGTAAACAAAGTAAGATATCTAAATAAATAGTCATGTATTTACAATTTAATTGATTACTTGATGATTCAGTCAATGCTATGTATACTTAATATTTAATAAAATAAGATTTGTGATACATGTACAAGTTGTATCATCACTTCTATTCTGGACATTCTTAATCTACAGCCTATTTAGATTCCGCCTTAATTAGCGGTTAATTCGGTATTTTCTTAACTTAATCTGTAAATCGAAGCGTTGATAATGTTTCTTCATAATTCTAGCTGGCCGGACTGATTAAAGCTACCAACATGGTTTTAGAATTGCCGTCCAGAGCGTCCTACATTAGTCTGGTTAGTTAAGAGTCTCTATACGGTATGTGTGGAGCTTAGATTGCAAGGTTTTTTATGACAGCTTTTAAACCAGCAATACTCTTATTAATCATCATAGGTTCTTTAAACCTGGATATTTCTGGTCTTTCTGAACCAGCCAGATCTATCATTTTTAAAGTACTTAGTTTGCATACTTTTTCTCCATTTACAACTTCAGTCTTTTCCAGTTTGATTATGAACATGGTGTGAGACCTTGCACTACACTAACCCATTTTGGTTACTTTAATGCATTAGTTTCGATAGCCCTTTTCTAGAATCTTTTACAAATCCTCTTTCGTTCCACACGAATGTTCAGATAGATTTTCGATGTAGATAGCTTGTTCCGGCTTTTGTCTAATGCGTAAATCCGTTTGCTAACTAATGAGATCGGTAATACGCTCATTGTATATTTCAATGCAACTAGCTCTTACCGAAATACTAACTGTACTTGGTTGTTAGCTAATATACTCGAAAATGTAGTTGAAGGAACTGGGCATGCATCCAGGTTGCGTTCCGTTTCCCGACATCGTGAATGTCTTCCCAGCTCCAGTTTGGCCGTACGCGAAAATACAGCCGTTTTGGCCTTCGACAAAAGCATGGACAACTGGTCTGAACGATTCGGTAAACAACTCCTGGTTTGTGGCATCTTCGCCGTACACCATATCAAATTGAAAAGTGCGTGCTTGTTCGCCTTCGATCTGTCCTTCTGAGGTTTATTCCTTACGAGCTGGAAGTTTCACAGACACTTGCGCCAGATTTTTGTTGCAATCTAGTATGCTCTGCGAGCCGTTTTAAATTTCCCTTAAGTTTAGAGGCCTGCACCTGCTTATGACTTTGATGTTAACTTCTTACATTTGTGCCGAAGTGGAATTTAATTATTAGTCCTAATATAGATAAACAAAACTCATGAAATGTTAAAATACGTTTAAAACTGTTTATGCATTTGCTGTAAGAGTCGAGCTTTAAAGAAGAAACATTGTAAATCTCTTTTGTATTTACTAAATTTTTTTGAGCTTTTGAACTTTGTATGACCATGTATAAATTTTATGCTACTTAATCTTCTATATAATGGTAATTTATGTAAATTAGATCAAGAAACTAGAAATTTGATAAAATTTTCAGAAAATTTTTGGAAAAGGTGTCTGTAACTGAAATAGAAAACCAAATCTGACACAGGAAATATACCAAACTGAGCCAGATTTGCTCTCACTTATAGACACCCTGGCCATTTTTGAAAACTGCTCGGGTGTCTGTATTCGAACAAGGGTGGATGGAATGGTTAAAATAAAGATTGTTACTTCGATTTTAACCTCGGGAGAAGCGGGTTCTTTTTCTTGAGGACCGGCCGCCATAATGAATTTATTTATCTCATCATTTTCTCTTTTGGATTTTAAACTATAATTCAAAATCGAGTTTTAGCGGAAACTCTTGAAGTGAATTTCTTATTTAGGCGCATTTTTACGAACCAACCAGTTTCGGTCATTCTAAGATGTGGAATAAATTTTGAATCATGTCACGATTTCATTTAAGAGCTTGGAAAACGCGCTTGTTTTCATTTGAAATTGCAAACTATTTATATACATTTGTTAATAAAACCACTCCGTTTAAACATTATTTGCAAAATTTCCACTTCAATGACGCAAAATCCCATTTAGGCTATGAATGAAGCTAAATAAAGACTAAGATAAATTGCGGAGAATAACGCTTTAAATGCAAAAATAGCATAAATGCAGAGAATTATTGATTTGTAAAATGAAAAAATACAAAATCTTGAATTGATAATCAATTAGTTCACCACTCAACCAGAAAAGCGTTTTGGACCCATTATGAAATATGCTGTTGACCGATATTTATATTTCAAAGAAAATAAAAAGTCTTAATGGCATATTTAACAAGAAAAAGAGTTTTGGATAGCAGTAAAAATTTAATCGCCCTAAACTTATGTTATGCTTCGAACATAGTTTAACTTATACCATCCGGTCTGCATGAACTGCCTTAAAAGGATCTATCAAAAAGCGCACGGCATAACTGATTCAATATTTTCTTCAACTTTTTAGGCCGAACCTTAATTTCTTTCGTAATACGCCAAGAAGCTAAAAGCGAGTGGGGCACACACTGTCTATGTCGGACTCTCAAGCGACTTCTGCTACTTCAATGTTTAGTCATATGAAGATGAAAATGGTAGTAAGGTCAACTACTCAGAAGCGACTCATGGTAAACACAAAGGATAGTTGCTACCTACAAGAGCAGCATGTGCATTTACAGTTTGCCCGTATGATCGTGATTTGCCAAAAACGCTAATTTATTTTAAACCAACAGTTGATGGCCCAGCTGACGACACGATCTACCAGGCTATGAAGGACATCAGAGAAACACTTAAGCAATATCATATATCAGCTTAAACTTTTTCGGTTGACGGCGAGTCTTATTATAACAGATACAAAAGAAAACAATTCGAATAAGTTTATTCACAATATTTGTTAGGATCTGTTTCTTGTCATGACTATTTGTCAGATTAGAAGGAACACTTATTCCAACCAGATTGGCTTCACGAGCAGAAACTAATGAGATATAAGTATCTTTAAAAGACGTTAGAATTATGTAAGGAACACGATAGTTTAAACCTTTATGGAATTTAATCAACTCCTACTGAAAACGAATTCTCTGGCCTCCGTACCAGCAGTAATTATTAAAATAATATCAACATGGCAAAAGTTGTAGTAAAGAATCGCAGAACTCTGGAAATGATTGAGTTCGAAAACTAGTTCGAATTGCATAGTGAGGGCAATCGCGTTGGTCGTCACTAGACTACTACACATGATACAAGATAGAATTTAAATTTCGAAGAAGAAACTAAAATGAAGGAGTTAGCCCAAGACGCTGTCGATTTAATATTCAATAATGTCAAGGGTATGACGAAATAAAAAAGCTTGCTCCACGAATAAAAATATTTGCGTCTTAAAAATTTTTGGAATGAGGTGTATAATTTAATCAGCAATGAACACTTCTACTCAGCTATGGATGAAAGAACTAAACCAGGTCTCTATACACACAACGGTACACAGCAGGCCAACTAGTAACGAATGGCAGGTTAAAAATAGTATAAATAAGAAATTGTGGGATATAGAAAATAATAAGGTAAATGATGTGAAAAATTTTAAATTATTATATTATACTGACCTAAGTAATCTATATAAATTTCACTCGTGTATCATCATTTTTAATACCGAAACTTATCAAAAATAATCTTTATTTATACCACTGTGGATGGTTCAATTCGAAGTTATGTACTACATTACCTTGCTTGTAAGGGAGGTGCTATTTCGCTTTTAAGGGTGTAGGTCAACTCACTTATAAGGGAGTTCCATCATGCAAAACTCCCTTATAAGCAAGTGACAAATAACATAGTTTTTAACCACGTTTTTTGACCATAAATCATTCAAATTCGACTTTTTCCAAAGATACATTTTGGATACATTTTTGCTTATAAGGGAGTTGAAATCAGTAACTCCCTTATAAGCAAGGTTATGTAGTAGTACTATGTTTAAAATAGTAAATAATTAATGAGTCTAATAGTCTAAAGCTTTAAGAAGGAAATTTGTATTCACTCAATCAGCTGTGGATAATATTTAATTATTGTGTTGTTATCTATTCTTCTGAAGAGTTTACTTTGTTCAGATAAATAGATTAATAGAACTTACTATCTTTTGCGCTATAGGCTTTTCTCATAGTTTTTATTAAATGACTCGCTTAACTTAACATAACTTTATCAACAATAATTTTATCTTTATATATAAAAAATATTAATTATATTTTTGGTATAACACGAAAACCTTCTTATAATTATTATTTTAATATCAATAAGTATGCTTATATATCTTTAATACAACATTTCACTCGGCCAGCAATATTTTGATCTTTTGGTACACGCCCATGTAGTCCAGACTGTCCATCAGCTTCACGAACTGCCTCAGCTGCTCCATCTGGATCACTTCCCCTGACAGCCTCGCGCTGCCGTGCTTCTCGATCTGGTCCATGAGCTTCGGGCTGTACTGGCAGTGGATGTTGACGATCGACTGGACGAGCGACAGCATGTTCCGGTCGTACTGGAAGGCGACGCCGTTCTTCACCATCGTGGCGTAGGTGACCATGTCCATGATCGCGTTGTCCAGGTAGATCTTCTTCACCGCGTCCGTTTCGAGCTGGTAGCTGGAGTTCAGCAGGTAGCTGTACCAGCGGAAGCCCAGCTCGCGCATGTCGCACTTTCGGAGGACGGCCGCGAACTCGAACTTCCTGCCTCTGTTGTTGTAGAAGGACTTGCACTGCTGGGCGGACCTGCCTTCGATGTGGCAGGCGACGGCCTCCCAGTCGATGACCCGGGCGTGCTGCTTCTTGATGCAGGTTATCACGTGCAGCATCTCTTCGTCGGACCACGGTCTGTAGGTCTTCTGCGATTCAAACTCCATATTGAGAGGTGGATACATCTTTTGTAGTAATGATTATTTGTGATTTCATAACTTATTGTAAAAGGTCTAGTTCCAATGATACTGATTATAAGATATGGTCGAGCTAAATTTGACATGATAGTTTTTATACAAGAAAGTTATTGTTTGTAGTGCATATAATGCATCAAATTAGTAAAAGTATTTCATAATTAAAGTTTGTTCTAAATTTGTGAAATACTTTATAAAGTACTTTTGAAAATAATTAATAAGTTATGTAATAATATATTATTTAATCTCAAATATATACATTACGTCCCAATCACCATGAAAAACACGAATATAACATTGTATACTAAAGAATGATCAAAAATATTCAGGAAAAGAATACTATGCCATTTAAGAATATAAGAAAGGGTATTTAGGTAAGTTCATATTTAGTATGTTTATAAATATCGTGTCTGTATATTTACCAGATAAGATATAACTTATTTACAAATTTATATTTGTCAAACCCTACAGTAGTATTAATTGGCAGCATAAAAAATTATTTAAAATACTAAATTTGATTATAAAATTATTGTTGTGTATTGATGAAATTAAACAATTAAACAATTAAACCTATGTAAGAAAAATTATTGTCTGGTAATCTTTATAATTTGAATCATTGAAAAAGAACATGAATTAAAATTATAAAAATTGATGTATTATGGCTTCTAAATCCATCAAAATAATTACAAATACAATTTGCATAATTTTTAAGATTTTTAAATAAAAATTGCATTTATATTTTGTTAAAAACATATTTATTCACCACAAATTAGTTATTCATCTCCAAAATTAGAATACGTCCCCAGAGCTTCATATGACGTTCTGGAACACGGCCCACTTGCGGATGTCTTCTCCCAGGTCCACCAACACAGACGAGTGCCCGCTCCCGATCACCATATAACGCTGCCAAGAGACGCTTTTGTTTAACGCGAGGCTGTAGGTCTTCTTCTTCACGGCGAGCTGGCCGTTCTTCATCTGGAAGCTCTTCCACTGGCCGTCCAGCCACACGTGCACCTTCTGGCTGATGTTGGTGATGGGCTTGTCCTCCGCCTTCACCTGGAAGCTCTTGTCTTCGGTGAGGACCCAGACCGCGTGCTGGCAGTTCAGGTCCAGCGCGTTAGAGATCCGGGCCACGCAGCCGCCCTGGAGGTAGAGGACCTTAAAGTCCGTCGGCTTCTGGAAGACCGGTGTGCCGCCCACGACCTTGACCTCGTTCTGCTGCTTCTGCTGGAGGAACTACTGGAGCGTGATCTGGCTCAGGTCGAACTGGTAGCTCTGGACCTTCTTCTTGCGGGCCTCGTCCTGCTTCGCGAAGAGCAGCTGCTTCAGGGCGCACACCTGGTGCACAAGCCGCTGGAGCTAGGCCTCGCTCTCCAGCTTCACCACGGCCAGCGCGGAGTTGAACTCGAGCAGGGCCACGCAGTCCGTCTGCAGCTTCGTGCTCTCCTTCAGCTTGCTGAACGCCGGCCCGAAGAACTCCTCCGAGGTGAGCGAGAAGGCGTCTCCGAAGTTCACCTTCAGCAGGGTCTTCAGCCGCAGGTACTCGGCCGAGTGCAGGCTCACCTGTTCGTCCGCGAAGAAGCTGAAGAGGTTCTTCTGGCTTGGTGCCGTGTACACGTCGCAGCTCTCCAGAGGCGCGGTGAAGAGCACCTGTTTCTTCTGGACGATCTGGACCTGCTCTCCGAAGGTGACGGAAACCGGGGTCAGCTGTTGTTCCTCCACCTGCACCAGTTGGGCCGGAATCGCCTGTGCGTTCGGCGTCGGCAGCTGGCCTTCTTTCGACAGCGGCTTGTAGGTCAGCGGCATCGCGAAGAGGGCGCCGTCGATGTTCACCAGCAGGTCGAACATCTTCCCCAGGTCCACCTCGCTGAATTTTATTTCTATGTTGAATCCGTTTGTAATTTTAGTGCTATTCATGACAGATCTAGCTAGTTTGTAGTTATTTCTTTACATTGCGCTGATTAGTGTGATTTGAAATGGGTAGTTCTTTTATTTGTTCAGAATTTGCGCTTTGTAACTATTTTCAACCGTATCTGAGTATTATTCAATAACTATATTTACTGGGTACCCGAACTTTTATATTGATGTTTCTTTTGCAACCGGTTTGAACGCGATCGCTCGTGGTGCCTCAACGGTGGAGGTGTTTCTGAGCATTTACTTCGTGAACTGGTCGTGTTTTTGTATTTCCTGTCCTGGTTTGGAGTGGAATTCGTGGATGTTTATTTCGATGGAAAGGGACGCGGAGCTGAAACTGAGAGAACTGTTAATTAGTTCATCCGGTTCGTTTTCAGATGAATTTTAATTTGAGTTATAACTTTTATTGTTTTGATTGTTATTTTGATTGTTTTGGTTATTTGATAATTCGTTTTGATTATTTGTATGTTCATCAATTTAATCGTTTGATTGTTCATTCTGTTGATTATCGTTATTTGCGTTTCTGTTGAGGGAGTAGATTTTGGGGAGGATTTAAGATGCATTGTTTGAGGGACATGTATCACTTTCTACGATTGGAGGGTTTTTGGCAACGCGCAGGTCGTGAATGACAACGATTTCGTCGCTGATTTCCTCATCAACGTCCAAATAGGATAGGTTTTCGTTTAAACAGTTGGTTTGCTACACAGTGTCTTAGTACGTATTTTCATCGGCTAACACATCACTTTGCTTCGCAGTGTCACTGTTCGACTGATTATAGAAGTTCATATGTTTGGAGTGTTTATTGTTTGGAAGATAAGGTAATATATGTGATGTGAAAGAGTACGTGTCTATTTTTAGCGAACATGAAATAATATGCAACATCGAGAAAAAAATTAAAAGAAGCCTTAGTATATCGATGTACTTATTTTATACAATTACTTCATTATGAAGTATTCTGATATGAAGTCTTCATATTCAGAATACTAAGTGTATATAGTCACGAATCAAAAATATGAATTTTAAATGTACATTTTAGCTAATCTGATCACTATTATAATAATTTAAATGTAAAACCATAATAATTAAACATTTTCCACACCACATGATGGAATCTAATGTTGCTACTTAAAACCAAAATGATGTAATAACTTTGACAAATAAATATTAATAGCAGTAGATTGAGAGCTATCAGCTAAGTTTGCAAGTTATAAAGCTGGAGGATGAAAAGCGCGAGTTTAAAAATCAAATTGACTATTTTAAACAGGAGTTGTAAGATGCTGAGATGCTGCTCACCTCAGCCTCTGAGTAAATATAAGCGCAGGAGGACGAGCTTAATTACTACAAAGCCCAAGAAGAGTTGCGGAAAAAGCAGAATCAACCCATGCAACTATAATTGCTCAAAAATGAGATTGACGAGCTGAGAACAACCATATTCAATTTAAATCAAACTATATAAAAGCAAACACTCGAAAACGAAGGCCTTAACTCCCACATTAACAACTACCAACTGCAAATTCAAACACTTTAGTAATTACTCGAGAACTCTAAGCAAGAAATAAGTGAACTGTAAACGGAGCTTTAAGGGATAAATCAATTCTCACTGAAGAAGCAAATAAATTAATAACTCGTTCAAACGCAAACTAACCCGTAATTTAACGTGAGGAACTTTCAACAAGTACAGTTACATGACACATAAGTAATGAACGAGAAACTACAAATGCAAATAAAGCAATTGCAAATTGATAAGAGTAATCAACTGGGGTAAATAGTACAGTTGCAATAATAATTCGAAAAGAGCTAGATGCTCCTCACATTGTAGAAGAATGAGCACGTACAGAATTCACAGCATTTAGTTAATTAAAACGCGACACTTATAGCTGAAAATACGTCCTTCAAGCAGGAAATCGCGCATTTAAACACCATGCTTGAAAAACTCACACAACAATTCAGCTCGCAGGTGCAGATTAACAACTAACTTAAGTAGCACATGGCCCTAAACACCTCTCACGTCAAGGAATCCGAGTACATATCTCAAATTCAAGCCAAGGACGCTCAAATCTACTCCTTGAAGGATGAATTATTCTTGAACACATCTAAAGTGCAACAATTAACCCTAAATCTCGAGTCTCAGCGTCAACAGTTCAAAACGCTCCTGATTGAGAACCAGAACTCAACTATGAACCAGAAACTGAATTACCTGAACTCCCAAAACAACTCTCTGAACCAAAAAATATCACTTTTAGAGCAATCTTTGAGGCCCTCAAAGTAATCAGAGTGCATGAGCGTTGAGCACTTTGAGTAAAACGTGACCAAATCAAGCAACAATAACAACTGGAGGGTTACTCAGGAGACCTCAAAAGTTGGAACCGGTTCAATAGTTGACTTAGAAGGGGACTACTTCTCAAAAACGGAGGGAGAAAAGGACGAAAAAGAGGTGCAAAACGTTGAAGACATCGAGAAATACTTTGAAATGGACGACGATAAATACCTGCAACAGCAAATGGACGGGTTTGGCGAGGAACTGGAAGCGCAATGAAAATTATTTGTTGTTAGTTATATAGTTTAGATGATGTTAGTTAATTTTTCTCGCTCATGATCCAAGTCTTTAATTGTCGACGGTTACTCCAAGCCCATCCGATCCAGCGTTGCCTTGGGCTTCGCCTTCTTGCCTTGCTCCCACACCTAATATTATTTTTGTTTAGTTACCTGTTTTTAAACAAACACAGTAATATTCATATATATATATGTATAATATATAGTATATTTTATAGTTATTACCAATTCAGCTATCACTTATCACTAACTAAGGTTCGCTACATCAAAAGGGAAAAAAGTAGGTAAATGCTCTGAAGAGGCAGGTATTACTGCTGGCTTATGAGAGGTTCTGGCTTAAGTTTGTTCAAAAGTCTTAATTTAAAACTTAAATTGTTCGTCTGTCATACCAAGTCTTTGCTTAAGCTTGAAATAGTGAATTTAACATTAATTTGGAGTTCTAGTTTACATTACTTGGGATATTTACTTCCAATGACCTATACCAAATTATTGTATAAGCTATATGAAATGCTGACATTCTTCAATTGTCCATGAGCCCTTGTGTTCCATTATGAAGTGGAGTTGTTTACTTTGGAATTAGTGTTTAGTTTATTAGTATAGAGCAAGAAAAGTAATAGCACTTTTAAAATAATTTAGACAAAATTTAAACAGAAATTTAAACAACTTCAGACATTGTAATTCTAAATCATACAACTATTGTATCACTACTTTAATAAAAAAGTTTGATATTTAATAGTTTTGTAGGTAAATAATGGTATAAATATTTTCAAAATCAATATAATCGCTAATCCTCTTGGGGGTTTCTCTCGCTTGACATTGTGCACATATAACTCTTTTATTATCCCCACTTCACGTCTTTTTTGTGAAAAATACTATGTGTATAAATTTAACAGGTATGATAATAGGACTTATTTGTATGAATCACTTCTATTCCAGATATTCTTAATTTATAGCTAATTAATTGGATTCCTACTTAATTTGCGGTTTATTAATTTGTTAATTCGGTATTTTCTTAACTTAATCTGCAAATCTAAGCGTTGATAATGTTTCTTCATAATTCTAGCTGGCCGGACTGATTAAAGCTACCAACATGGTTTTAGAATTGCCGTCCAGAGCGTCCTACATTAGTCTGGTTAGTTAAGAGTCTCTATACGGTATGTGTGGAGCTTAACTGGCTAGTTTACTTACTACTACATATAAACTGGCTAAACTCTTATTAATCATCATAGATTCTTTAAACCTGGATATTTCTGGTCTTTCCGAACCAGCCAGATCTATCATTTTTAAAGTACTTAGTTTGCATACCTTTTCTCCATTTACAACTTCAGTCTTTTCCAGTTTGATTATGAACATGGTGTGGGACCTTGAACTACACTAACCCATTTTAGTAGCTTCTATACATTAGTTTCGATAGCCCTTTTCTAGAATCTTTTACAAATCCTCTTTCGTTCCACACGAATGTTCAGATAGATTTTCGATGTAGATAGCTTGTTCCGGCTTTTGTCTAATGCGCAAATCCGTTTGCTAACTAATGAGATCGGTAATACGCTCATTGTATATTTCAATGCAACTAGCTCTTACCGAAATACTAACTGTACTTGGTTGTTAGCTAATATACTCGAAAATGTAGTTGAAGGAACTGGGCATGCATCCAGGTTGCGTTCCGTTTCCCGACATCGTGAATGTCTTCCCAGCTCCAGTTTGGCCGTACGCGAAAATACAGCCGTTTTGGCCTTCGACAAAAGCATGGACAACTGGTCTGAACGATTCGGTAAACAACTCCTGGTTTGTGGCATCTTCGCCGTACACCATATCAAATTGAAAAGTGCGTGCTTGTTCGCCTTCGATCTGTCCTTCTGAGGTTTATTCCTTACGAGCTGGAAGTTTCACAGACACTTGCGCCAGATTTTTGTTGCAATCTAGTATGCTCTGCGAGCCGTTTTAAATTTCCCTTAAGTTTAGAGGCCTGCACCTGCTTATGACTTTGATGTTAACTTCTTACATTTGTGCCGAAGTGGAATTTAATTATTAGTCCTAATATAGATAAACAAAACTCATGAAATGTTAAAATACGTTTAAAACTGTTTATGCATTTGCTGTAAGAGTCGAGCTTTAAAGAAGAAACATTGTAAATCTCTTTTGTATTTACTAAATTTTTTTGAGCTTTTGAACTTTGTATGACCATGTATAAATTTTATGCTACTTAATCTTCTATATAATGGTAATTTATGTAAATTAGATCAAGAAACTAGAAATTTGATAAAATTTTCAGAAAATTTTTGGAAAAAGTGTCTGTAACTGAAATAGAAAACCAAATCTGACACAGGAAATATACAAAATGAGCCAGATTTGCTCTCACTTTCTTTTGCGCTATAGGCTTTTCTCATAGTTTTTATTAAATGACTCGCTTAACTTAACATAACTTTTTCAACAATAATTTTATCTTTATATACAAAAAATATTAATTATACTTTTGGTATAACACGAAAACCTTCTTATAATTATTATTTTAATATCAATAAGTATGCTTATATATCTTTAATACAACATTTCACTCGGCCAGCAATATTTTGATCTTTTGGTACACGCCCATGTAGTCCAGACTGTCCATCAGCTTCACGAACTGCCTCAGCTGCTCCATCTGGATCACTTCCCCTGACAGCCTCGCGCTGCCGTGCTTCTCGATCTGGTCCATGAGCTTCGGGCTGTACTGGCAGTGGATGTTGACGATCGACTGGACGAGCGACAGCATGTTCCGGTCGTACTGGAAGGCGACGCCGTTCTTCACCATCGTGGCGTAGGTGACCATGTCCATGATCGCGTTGTCCAGGTAGATCTTCTTCACCGCGTCCGTTTCGAGCTGGTAGCTGGAGTTCAGCAGGTAGCTGTACCAGCGGAAGCCCAGCTCGCGCATGTCGCACTTTCGCAGGACGGCCGCGAACTCGAACTTCCTGCCTCTGTTGTTGTAGAAGGACTTGCACTGCTGGGCGGACCTGCCTTCGATGTGGCAGGCGACGGCCTCCCAGTCGATGACCCGGGCGTGCTGCTTTTTGATGCAGGTTATCACGTGCAGCATCTCTTCGTCGGACCACGGTCTGTAGGTCTTCTGCGATTCAAACTCCATATTGAGAGGTGGAATTTCTTGCCTGAAATCTCCAGTAACTTTGCATTTATTTTATTTAACACATAACTAAACTAAAATTATAAAATACAAAATTTGATTACAAAATTAATAAATCTATAAAAACAATCAGAATAAAGTAACCACAAGATTATACAATTCTTTTAGTTCATATTATTTATACTAAAAAACACGTATTACAATATTAAATTAGGCTTTAAAATAAGTGAATTTTGTAAATAGTAATAAATACTAGTAATTATAAATATATTATGTTAATTACCTTAATTATAATTAATTGAGTCATCGAGTTGGTTTTGGATAGAATCTGGAGGTGGCTATTATATAATTATGACACATGTATATAAATAAGACCGCGCCCTAAGATTGAGCTGAATCTAAGCTTCAACTTACTTTTCATATTTCATTATTATCAAAGTAGTGTGGAAAGAGTACGATGTAATATTTCGTTTTTAACTTAAGTAAATATCAAAATAGTAGATTATACATTAATCGTTGCTTGAATACTTGTTATCTAAGAGATATCAAAAAGTGTCACTTTTTGCACTAAATATATACTCATTTTTTAAACAATATTTTAATACAGAGGCAATTAAGAAAAAATCTGCCTTGGCAAATTTAATGGATACAGTACAATATAATCAATATGCAATATCGGGCTATGCCCCTTAAAATAATTTATAAAACACTACTTTTTGATTTATAATCTAGAATATATAGAAACATAAAAATTAATAAATTGCTTAGAATTGCTAATTTGTGATATTTACGTTTATAGATTAAATTTGGAGCTTGCAACTAATTATATAATTTTTTGTTACATACAAAACAAGTAATTATTTGTAGAGTTTTAATTGCTATACAAAATGTGTAGTTCATTTAATTAAATTTTTTTAACAAAATTTGGATTGAACTTTAAAACGAATAGAATTATAGACATTTAAATAATATAATTATAATAGTCGGCTCTAATATAATTGCTTGTGCGCACATACCATTATATATTATTAAAACGTCCAATTTTATAATTATCAACACTCTATTTTTAATAATAATTACTTTTTGTGCACTTTAATAATATATTTCAGTTTAATTAATATTATATAATCCAATTTGTTAGAATTATTTCCATATCTATTATTTAAATAGCAATATTTTAATTTAGGTATATTTCTGAAACAGAAAATAAATATTACTATTATAATAAAATATTAAAATCACTGATTAGTAATTAGTATTATTTCAATTTATTTAATTTCTAATAACACATCTAATAAAATATTTTATATATTTTTTAATTATTTAGGACGGAACTACCGAAACATTCCACAGTGATATAATATTTTTATTGCAAATATTGAAATACATATATTATTCAAGTATCGTCAAGCTACGAAATCTACGTTTTGTATGTTGAAGTAAAATACAACTTTAATTTGATAATTGTTAATAGTTGTGGCAATGCGAAAACTTTAAATAATTGAGGTAACTGAGACAATTTAATATTGTTTAGCGCAGAGTTTAACATTTCATTCACAATGTTTCTTAAAATCCAAATTATAGAAAATTTGTTCTAAATAGGTATATAAAAAGAGAAGTACCCTATTTCAGTTTATTGTTACCCTATATATTTGTATGGATTCGGCTAAGGCAGATTTTCTATTTTCACGCTGCTTTATGTGCAGCAAATTGGTGTTATTACAATTATATCACTTGTGACCTGTACCCTCGTCAATGAATTTATACGAACTTGTGATTAATTATTGTAGATTTATAAAGAGTTTGACATTAAAATAATTTGCAGTGTCTTTAAAATAGTTGTCATTTATCCTAGTAACGCAGTTGATTTCATTAGTGTACCTGATAAAACTGTTTAAATGTATAATTCTAGTTTTAATATTATTTTAGCTTTCTATGTAACGAAATAATTTTGGTTTCCATCATTAAAAATTGGAGTGGATTTTAGCCTGCGGTCATATTTATATATAAACAATATAATATTATAACAAAAAGTTATGAAATGGTCCCAAACTTCACTCGATGACATGTATTAATTGTATTATCTACATAACTTATTTCTTTTTTCATAAAATAATTTAAAAGTAGTAAGTACTTCCATAATTACATATGAGTTTCTTAACTTTCATAATTTTAAATAGATTCTAAACACTCTAAGAAACGTTTAAATATCTCATTATTGAGGTAGGCAAAGAAAGATCACTTTACAGACTGTCTATAGTTACTAGCAGAAGCCAGACTGACATTTTAGATATCGTGTACAAATGTGTATACAAACACGGATTTCATTTGAAATTTCAATACACTACATAATAATATGTTAATATTCATCGTTTTCTTTCGTTTATTCGGTATTAATTCCACCCCACAATTGCAAAAATGGGTTGCGGAAATGCACCAGCGCAAATCGTGTAGGCGGACATAAAGAAAGAGGACACCGAGATTAAGTACATGAGTTCGTAGAAAACGGACGTGTAGCAGCCCGTTTTGGAGCAGAAGGACCCCACTCCAACTGCGCTTCCATCTCAGGATTTATCTAAACCAGTTATTGATCAGTCAATTGACTTGAAGCCCCGCCCGAAGGCCCTTCCTCCACTAAAGGCTGCCACCGCGCTCCCCTCGCTCAACTTCGAGGTTAAAACGGACCAGCACAACAAGGACCAGCGCATAACGGAGCACCTGATGATAAACGAGCTGGAGCTAAAAATGCACGGGGGTTCCGAGATGAATTTCTCCCAGTCCTCGTTCATTTCCCCAGCCCAGGTTCAAATTCAAGCTCCAAACGGAACCAAGATCAAAATAACGGCCAAATCAAAGGGACAAGTTCAATTAGTAGCTTGCAAACCGAGTGTGTTCCCACTGGTTTAAATGACGGACATCGTTGGGAGCTCAGGAATTTAACTATAAACGTGCGAGTTAATAGTGACCAGCGCTGGAATTGAGGGATTCGTTCTGCTGGTCGCAAGCAGCGGGCAAATGGTCGACCTCAAAGTTGACGGAATGGGGAAACCGATACTAAGCCTCACACACATTGACCCGCTACCGTGATAGATATTCATTACTGTATTAATTTAATATAATTACTTTAAGTGATGTATTCTTTGGAAGAAAGAGTTAACTCTTTTCATGTCAGATTTGTGTATATATTCATGCATTTGATATGAATGTGTCAACGCGAATTGGAAGTGATTCAAAAATATTAAATTTTACACGTTATTATGAATATTACAAATATCAACTCAGCTCATAATACCCAAATCAAATCAAGGGCGTAACGCGGCTGCTTCGTGCAAGCCGATCTACGGGAATCCACGCGTCGTGTTTCTAGAGAAGCCGTGGAGTCGTTGCCGCTTTCCAATTCTGAATGCTCGTTGATGGCATACCCTTAGCCATACCGATCCTTGATGCCAGTTCAGCTTTGAACCCGGGGATTTTACCTTCCGCAACCGATTTGGCCGAGCCGCATCTCAGGAAGTCGGCGAGGAACGAGAAGCGCAACAGTATGAACCCATCATCGATCACACTAAGCAAAGCTGGTATTTCAGCAATGCCACTTCAGCTCTAACGTCGAGCGCCGAGCTTAATCGTTCTATTTATTATTTATTGTAATAATTACACAAATAAAGTTATTCATGTATATCGAGCCTTATCGTTCTATTATATTTAATATTATTCAAATCTAAAAGTTCATTGTTAAGCTTCATTTCTTTACCGGCGTTGGTATTTTAATCGGTATTTTGAGTCCCGGTCTCACTGGAGCTTTTGCCACAACAGCTTCTTAAACTACTTCTTATTCTTTCAGTTCATTTGGCAGCTCAATTTAGTTCGGTTGATTCGGTTTTTATATCCCGACCGGTTTAACTCCCATTCTATTAATTCCTGGTTTAATATTACTTACTCCAGTTTTCTGCGCTCCAACTTTTGAAACCGAATTTACATTTTGATTTGGTTTAATATTTGGCTTTTCTATTTCAATCACGTTTACGTTTTGAACGCCCCTTTGAATTTCGTCGAACACCTGGTTTATTTTGTTTTGTATTTTGTGCACCACTTCGTTTGTTTTCGTTCCTCCTTTTACTATTTTCTACTTTCCAGAGCAAACGATCGTTTTCACACCCACCTCTTATTATGTGCGTTTTGCAGTCTGGGTCGTAACCGGAAACTTACAATAGTGAGGTTTTACCTGTAAAGTGTTTATTTTTTGCTTGTCGGTTGGGAGCTCGTAGAATATATGGTTACTTTATTTCTGTTTCTACTTATTGAATTTGATTTAAACGGTGAGGTCATGCGTTGACTCGGAGGACTCGCACACGGTAGGAACTGAAAGAGAGGAATGATAGAGATCAGAGTAGTTGAAGGAGTCTTGGAGCGGTTGCTGAGGAAACTGGGCATAATTGTAGGTACAAGTGATTTAATTGATCTCTTCAGGTACAGAGGGGGAAATAGAACGCTAGAAAGTGTTTTGATTGTATAATTTAGGTTGTTAAATACAGTGGTGGGCCCTCGAAATGCTTTTTTGAATTAGGAAGAAGAATGAAGTTTATTATTTGAATCTTACTTATATCACTGCCCGGCTCAATAATGAGTGTGTTCTCCCTCCTCATCAATACACTCATTAACTCTATTTACTATTGATTTGTAAAGTGCTTCAATCACATCAAGGCCTGGTTGAGCCTTGGATAGCTGTGCTACAATAATTAACGTATATAACTCTGTATATACTTCAATAATAAGTTTCAACTTTACCTAACGTTGTATAATTTAACAATCAAGAAAATTGATTTCTCATTATGAAATGGAAGTGGAAGATCATAAGTAAAATAACTGTTGTTTTAGAGTAGCATCAATATATTATTTAATGCTGGGCCCGACTAACCCACTTGATTCCATTCTTCAAGAAACAAAAATGCATTCATTATTTGAATATTGAGAATGAAAGCGACTGTAACTACCTGAATTATAATTCTAATTAAGCGAAGTACCAATACTTCATCTTGAGCTCCCGGTTGAGATTGAAAGAAAAAGTCCTCCATTGTTTTTCGTGATTAAGAAATACCTAAAATCGTTCAGATTGACCCAGTTGAAGATGAACACCGAGGTCCTCTGCAGGTCCAGTGCTTGCGCTACTAGTTATAAATTACATATTGCGTCCGTATACCAATCATTGGATCCTCTTATTCTTTTCTCCAATCAGGCTTAACTACCATATATTTTCGAGATAAAATCTTTCATAAATTAGTTTTGTTGACTAAAACGTAGAAATTACACAGGGACATCTTAAACAAGTGATATAACTAGTTCAGATTGGTACAATATTTTATGAATTCATCCGTTGGACCCAGAAATGAAGAGAATACAAACGCTCCAGAACTGCCTAAGTTTGTTAAGTGAATTAGTTGACCTTCCCTAAACATCTTCTACCGCGTTTATTTTTGTCATTGCCGTCCTTTTATTGCATGTGGTAATTTCTATTTTTCCTTTTTGGAATATTAAATACCGACTTTGAATAGTCGATTATGGTCTAATACGATCGAAATCATATTTTTGGCCCTCTTGTGTTAATGAGTAGTTCATGAATAATCTCCAACTTGAGATTATTTATTGGAATTTGTCATCCGCATTAGAAGTGGCAAAATATTTTAATATATAATTACTCACATAGTAAACAAGAAAAAGCAATTCCACCTCCCATAACTGTATATTCGTGCTCGGAATTAATTGAATCAACGTGCGGAGTCGATGAATCGCTTTCATAGTTGGCATAATATTGATTCTTTGGAGCTAATGGAATGAAAACGGGGCTTTGCTCTATATTTTGTTCAGTCTTCTATTTTTCAAATATATATGTGCTATTCGGATTCCTTGTAGTTTTTTATTACTATTATACATTTTCATTTTGCAATTTTATACTTGTATTTTTGGATGATTAACTAATTCGTGTTGATTGCAAAGGTATCTTTTGACAAAGTGATAAATTTGAATCAACCTAGTTATCTACAAATGGGATGTCTGCGAAATCAGAAATATTAGACTAAATTACATTAGAACTGCGTTATATTTTGTCTATCTTAGGTTATGCTGCTTCTTTTAAACATATATTCGCATATTTTTATTTTTACACAATTTATTACGGGACTTCACAGTATTTCTATTATTACTAACTTTTACTAATTATCTAAATAGTTCTAAATTATTACACATTACATTCATTTACAATTTTGCTTGTATTGTTAGAGTTATTTTATGCGATAGGAATATCAATAACTTAACTTGACTCTTCATCAAATGTGTCACTGCTAATACGATTACTGAGAAATATAGTATTTTTAGAATTTCTCATAATTGAAGTGAAAACACTTATTGTATTACTAATTAATTTATAATGTAGTTATGTATTCACTTCAGAGAAATGAGTGATGTGTCTGCTATTCTTGATCGCAATGGGAGATAACCATTTTTACTTACCTAAGACATGATTGCAAACGTTGGACCAGGAGCTTATAATATAAATCCTAAATAAAAAGTTCAAAGACCGAGCTATTTTTCTGTTAAAAACTAAATAGTGTCAAAACAATAACCATCGTAAAAATTTAAAGTTAAATCTCTGGATTATATGATAGGTCCAGGCAATTATGATCCAAAAAGTATTTAATCGAAGTCTTCTCCATACGTTTCATAACTCTTACCATCAAAATGACGCCATGTATGGAAGTGGACATATTATTTTACTATAAAATATATTGTTTCTATAAGCATGAATCCATGACAAAAGTGGGTTTTCTATTAAAATTTCACTTCTATACAATGTAAAATTTACCAATATTATAATCTAGTTAGTGATATAATTAGGAAATACACCACACAATTGTATTTTAATAAGTCATTTTTGTAATTCTGTGTTATATTATAATCTCGTAGAATGAAGCTTACAATTAATCATGATTCTTCGCGTTAACCGGAATTTCAGTATAGTTCAGTAGTAATACCAGCTTCAATATAACGATTTCTAGAGCTGAAATATTTGAATCAAAGGAGACTTGTCAGTATTGCATTTAAATCTTGTCATTGAGTAATTAATCAAAATTTGTAGCTTTGAACGCAGAAAATTAAATAAGTAATAGTACAACTTTATTAATTGCGGTCTAAAAACTAAACAGCGTAACAGGCAAATCAATACTAAATATAAAATATTCAATAAACTGTAGCAACTT
Organism: Hexamita inflata; assembly: GCA_963988835.1. Taxonomy (NCBI): domain Eukaryota; phylum Fornicata; order Diplomonadida; family Hexamitidae; genus Hexamita; species Hexamita inflata. Next base: position 436,366 of record CAXDID010000369.1, on the reverse strand, counting down.
CATTCAATTAGCAGTTCCCAGCTTCATTGACGAACTTAATAATAAATAATACTTACATAACCGAGTGTTAACACCTTGTTATTCTGGATAATAAGCCTGAAGAAATCCCAAAAATATAGTTGATATAAAGTAGCTGTACACAAGCGAATTTAGTTTAAAATAATTTTGTAATCCATATTCACTTATTATTAGTTTGTGTAAGCAATTGAGCTCAAAAGTCAAATCTTCGCAACTAAAAGCTTAAAATTTTAGAAAATACAATTAATTTTTAAATACATCTGTCTAAGTAGCTACAATTATATTACTATCTAATAATAATATTCATCTAATTCGCAAGTCCCGATAATTACAAAACCGAACACTTCTTCAACAAAAATGTTAAAAGTTGTGTCTAAAAATAACCACATGCAAGATCATTACAGATCCTTTGCCCAGTTGAGTACAAATATTTATTATTATCCAATACATTGATAAAAGATAGTAGAGATGCAACTTTGGTTGAGTAACCACAAGTACCAAAATCTTACTCAAGATCTGTAACTATGTAATCACATAAGTTATATAGAACTAAAAGTATATTTGAATTACTTTTGGATTTAAATAAAGGAAATCAGTATCGAGCTGGATTAAATAACTGTTATAGTACTGAAATATCCAATATTGATGTATATAATAATAACTTAATAGAAGGAAATCGTTGGTGAAGATAATAATAAATACAGTTGTTGATGAGATATGCAATATACTGTAACAATACCAGACTTCAAAACCCACTATTTCTCTTACAAATAGAAAATGTTAAAACATTGCTTGAAGGTAGTGAGGTGTTATATAAATACAAAACAAAAATGTCACCTATATTAAAGTGCGAGCTCTTGTTTCCCCCTACTTAAAAGCTTCTAGCTCATACGCTAAATTTGCTATAATAAAGAAAAAACGCTAAAGAGATAAGTATCTCGATATCAAACTAGAACAATGTGTTGGTCAGATGCTATGTTTGGGTTTCCTGACACAGGACCGGGACCATAATAGTATTAAGTTAGAGCTCCTGATACAATGCTGTAAAAGAAAATTAATTAATATTCATAAAAAAGATATGCAGTCACACATGAAGAGAAACTTCATGAAATGACGTTAAACACAAGAGATATAAAACCAGGGCCTAACAGATATAATGTTGAAAAATGTTATGATTATTTGAATCCAACTCCAAACACTAGATTGTAAGATAGAGCGCGTGATATAGATAATTGTGTGCACTTCCACTAATTTGGAAAGAAATTTATAAGCCCAAGCCCCCAGGAATATTAAAAACAATCTCCTAAATCAACACGAATTGAAAAACGAATTTATATAAACAGTCGATTTGGAACACAAAAATAGTAGCAGAAGCAAATCGTGAACGATATAAATGAAGAAAATAAAGAAAAGTATTTTGAAGAACAAAAAGAAAAATATGAGTAAAAAATATTGAATAAGAAAGAATTCAAATATGACTACAAAAAGTAAATACCCAAAGTTGTTGAGCTAGATTACTATGAAGATTGGGAAGAAATGATGTGATAATATATATTCACTTTCTAGATGTCTATTTTTCCCAACTTGAATTTTAATATTTGCGTCCTGCCCTATCAATTATACTTTTGTTGTTGGAAACTTTATAACTTGCAGGGCCAGGTGTTTCGTTTGTACGCTATTTTGTTCCAAAAAATGTAGAGTAATTAATTATTCTTTCTTTCACACAAATACTATTTGAATATGTAATTGAAGACTTGGGTCTCACCTTTTCTGTGGGATACGCTCCTGGACCAGGTAAATTATATTTATCAGTTTTTCTTATTGCGTTAAGTCTCTCAGTTCTGGTTATAGGAAGTAAGCCTCTTTCTGTTTAATTAATTGAAACTTTCTTTAGTTTATATTCTACTGATTAAAAGTATGAATTTGGAGCAGGTTACCTTTCTGGATAATAATTATCTTTCAATGTTTTCAACCAGCAGTCTGTATCATATTCGTATCTGCCTAAATTTGACAATGATGCTCCTTTTAGTGTGTGTTATAAAGGAACATAACTTTAAGGGCCTATATTTTTATTTAATCTCGAATTTTAATATAAGCTATAAGATGATTATTTATTTAGCATAGACGTTTTACGTTTTGATGATGAAATAGATATATTTGGTGCTGAAGATGATCTTTTAATTGGTGTGTACGCAGCTGGGCCAACTGATTAAATTTAATCTCGTGAAAGTTAAAACGGCGCTCTCGACATTGAAGTGGAAATAGCAGAAAATATGTTTAAAATGTTAATAATATTAATAATGCACTCACAATTAAACTTATGGTTCATTTAATAACAGGTTTTATTCCCATTTTAGGCGGGAGTGCTATCTTACTAACTGGCCTTGATGGAACTGCTATTTTCGGTGTTACCGCTGTTGGCGACGGGGCAGCTGGTTTAAGTCCTGGTTTTAATCCAACTCCTGGTTTAGCTATTCCCACCGGTCCTTTTATTGGCCCTTTCATTCCGATGGGTCCTTTCAACGTGCTTGCTGGTTCAATAACATTTTCAATCTTTTGGTCTTCTTTCATCGTTTTTCGGTCGAATTCTTTGAGTGCGTTCATGATGGTGAATTGAAGCGCTTTTACTATTTTTTGGTCGTTTTCGAATTCCGGTTCCTTTTCTGGTTCTTTTTTCTCTTCTATTTTTGGCGCTGGTTTTGGTTTTCTTTTGCATTTAGGTGTTTGAATTGTTATTTTTGGCTGTAAATATTGAGTGTGTGGTTTTATCGTTTATTATAGGGTATTGTTAGTTTCTTATTGCATACTATTCTGAGATGAGTGCTTTCTGACCATTTTTGAGCACTAAATAGTTATTTCAGGCTGGTCTTCAACTATTGCGGTCCTTTGAATGTGGTTTTAGCAAACGTTAGCTACCAGATCCCTTTCAAGCATAATAACGCTCTTACTCGTTTTTTAAGGTTAAATTTTATCCATTATTACCCCGAGATCAGTTATTTCCACTTCGTCAACGCATTCTTCCGCTCCACACATCTGTACTTAGCTCTTTTTCATTTTGAATACTTCATTCCGTTCTTCAAATAAACTAACAGCTGTTGCTGAGCGGATGAAAGATTCGTTCGGCGATTCGGTTTATTCGATTGGAACGGGAGTGGTATTGTCATTAATATTTTGAACCGGTTTGTAGCTTTTTGTGTTCACGAGAGGAATGTCGGCCTCAGATAGCGAATCGGAACCGGATATTTGGTTTTCACTATATTCATTATTTATAGTCTTTATATTTTATTATATTATATTTTTTGAATGGACGGAATTGGTTCTAAACACTTGGGAGTGGGCAAGAGGTAAATCTGCGGTTGGCTCTGTGTCAGAAAAAGAATTATTGTCATTTATAGAATTGTGCTATGATTTACTGTGAAATGAATCTTGTTAAGAACGTTAAAATTAATCGTCGATGAATTAGAGCTTGTTCGTTTTTGATCTGAAATTCTTCGAAATAATGTGCTCGTAAAAGATATTCTAACTGATTTGCGAATTCTCTGAACAAAAACTCATTATTTCAGAATGAAGTGGATGCTGATAAATTTCACGAAATAATACGAATGAAAGATGTAATTCCATTCCACATATGAATAAAAAGAAAAGATAACAACTCTACGCCCACACAGAACGAATTCCATTTGAAATTAACCAGTTCAGCTCACAGTAACTTTTTAATATTGAAACACAGTGGAAAACTATAGAAGACAAATACCTGGTAAATCACCACCTACAAAGCCAAATAATCCCGCCAACTTTAAAACCCGCCAAGAAAATTATTAAACAACAAGACGTAAGCCAATGCTGTGGAGATAATAAAATTGCAAATGGAATATAATGCGACTCGATAAAAATTTAAACATATTAAAACACATCTCAATATTTTCTTAAACAACTTAAAATCAACAAACTAAACCCAAGCCCTCAACATATTATAATGTCTGCAAAACACATATAACTACCAGAGAATGTTTCAAATAAGATGACTAAAAGTTTGTCATATTGGCATAAAATACCAGGAGGCAGTATACCTAAAAGTGGAATACCAAAAAAGACTTAAAAGGTTGAAGACATAGCATTCAATGAAAAATTTAGAACAGTTGATTACAACTAGTGAATGATTACAACTAGTGAAAAATATATATATTTCGATAAATAATTTTTGATAATTAGAATTAGAGCTTTTTTGTATAAAATGTTCTATCACAACACTGCACATTTTGGAGTTTGTACATGGCCTTGTCCATTTTTGATTGGAACATGAGAACCCGCTTAAACTGATGATTGATTGTTTTCAATGTCTTTCTTTTGCGACAGCAGCAGAAGTAACACCCGATAACTGATAGTATCAGTATAATCGCCCCGCTCACACAGCATCCAATTAATATCTTAGTGGCTAGGCTCATGCCTTCCTTAACTATAGTAGAATAGTCGCAACAATACGTATTAGTTAAAGAATTAGTAAGAACACATTTGGCTGGAGTTACACAAAAGTTTAAGCAATCATGACGTGATAAATCAGAAATAATACAATTGGGCATTCAGAGTCTGGGGGTGGGTTCACAATAATAAAGTTGTGGAAACACGCTGGTTATTTTGTATAAGATCGCTGCGATAAGGAAAGATAATATCATATTACTTAGGTGCTATATTATTTAGCGAAAGTGAACTGTTTACTTAGCACACCAATATTAATCTATATCTGCTCATACTAATTGTAGATTTAGTACTACACGAACTATCAAAATAATTGAGCGTCTTGTATTCACTGTTTAACTAGATTAGAAGAATAAAATATAATAACGTTAGTTTACTACTATATCACATATACACACTACACTTTTCTGACATCTTTGGCTTACACTGCAATTAATTTAAATATGGTAATGATATTTTTTATTATCTTCACAATGAATATTATTCTATGCTTTATTTAATCAACCTATTCTCTTTCATTGAAACCTTCTCTTCAATATTTACCTCCACAACTCCCAATGAAACTTATAGCGAGTGATTACAATTTATCTAACAGTTTTCAAATTGTTAATATCAGCCAATAATTGGAATAAAACTGTTTATGGTTTTGTCCAACAGAATAAATTCAAGTTATAATATAATAGACTTTCACAGCACTCCACTTCTTGGGGCTTGACCTTAGTCATGTCCGTTTTGCATCGGAACATGAGAACTACCTCCCTATACAAATACTGTAGTTTTCAAGGTCTTACCTTTGTGGCAACAGCAAAAATAACAGCCGATTATTGATAGTATCAAAATTATAGATCCTCCTACACAACATCCTATCAAGATCTTTGTGGCGAGGTTCATTCCTTCTTTAACAACGGTTGAATAATCACAGCAGTAGGTACCGGTGGATTAATTTGTGACAACACAATTTCCAAGAGGTGAGCATGCATTTAGGCAATCAGCATGTGATAAATCAGAAATAATACAATTGGGCATTCAGAGTCTGGGGGTGGGTTCACAATAATAAAGTTGTGGAAACACGCTGGTTATTTTGTATAAGATCGCTGCGATAAGGAAAGATAATATCATATTACTTAGGTGCTATATTATTTAGCGAAAGTGAACTGTTTACTTAGCACACCAATATTAATCTATATCTGCTCATACTAATTGTAGATTTAGTACTACACGAACTATCAAAATAATTGAGCGTCTTGTATTCACTGTTTAACTAGATTAGAAGAATAAAATATAATAACGTTAGTTTACTACTATATCACATATACACACTACACTTTTCTGACATCTTTGGCTTACACTGCAATTAATTTAAATATGGTAATGATATTTTTTATTATCTTCACAATGAATATTATTCTATGCTTTATTTAATCAACCTATTCTCTTTCATTGAAACCTTCTCTTCAATATTTACCTCCACAACTCCCAATGAAACTTATAGCGAGTGATTACAATTTATCTAACAGTTTTCAAATTGTTAATATCAGCCAATAATTGGAATAAAACTGTTTATGGTTTTGTCCAACAGAATAAATTCAAGTTATAATATAATAGACTTTCACAGCACTCCACTTCTTGGGGCTTGACCTTAGTCATGTCCGTTTTGCATCGGAACATGAGAACTACCTCCCTATACAAATACTGTAGTTTTCAAGGTCTTACCTTTGTGGCAACAGCAAAAATAACAGCCGATTATTGATAGTATCAAAATTATAGATCCTCCTACACAACATCCTATCAAGATCTTTGTGGCGAGGTTCATTCCTTCTTTAACAACGGTTGAATAATCACAGCAGTAGGTACCGGTGGATTAATTTGTGACAACACAATTTCCAAGAGGTGAGCATGCATTTAGGCAATCAGCATGTGATAAATCAGAAATAATACAATTGGGCATTCAGAGTCTGGGGGTGGGTTCACAATAATAAAGTTGTGGAAACACGCTGGTTATTTTGTATAAGATCGCTGCGATAAGGAAAGATAATATCATATTACTTAGGTGCTATATTATTTAGCGAAAGTGAACTGTTTACTTAGCACACCAATATTAATCTATATCTGCTCATACTAATTGTAGATTTAGTACTACACGAACTATTGATTAAAGCAGGAAAATATTATAAATTATATATATATTAGTGTGTGATAAGCGAAAATATTATAGATTTACTTAAATATCACACCAACATACACTTCGCTTATCAATTCAATGATAATAACTAATATAGAACTTAGAACTTATTAATAATTATTATTAGTATTTTGATCAAAATATTTGTCACTGAATTCCAATTCTTTGGCTTTGTCCATAATTGCTTTGACTATTTTGCATTGGAATTTGAGAGCCATTACCTTGCACATACACAGTGGTATTTGTCCATTTTCTCTTGTGGCAGCAGCAAAAGTAACAGCCTATAATTGATAATATCAGTATGATAGCGCCTCCAGTGCAGCAACCTATCAGAATCTTTGTGGCGATGGCCATACCTTCTTCTATAATTTAAGATATATCACAGCAATAATGATCATTTAATTAGTCTGTGAGAACACATTATCCAGGAGTTGTGCAGCCATCTATGCATTCTTAGTGTGTTATACCAGAAATAAGGCAATTCATTTTGAACTTTGTGGAGTGATAATATATTAAAATAATAGCGGAAATATAATGTTAGCAGATAATTCTATATATAGATATAGATATCTAAAGATACTACAATTCAAAATTTAATAATATTAGTCTTACTTAAAATATTAGATAGTAAGAATTATTATCCAAAGATAAGCGTCTATTAAATTCAAGTGAAAAGTGTATTTATTATTAAATGGATTAAATTATTAAAATATAGATCAATTATGATTTTAAGGCAATAATATTCAATTTACGTATAAATAAAGTAAAACATAATGTTATCTTAACTAGAATTTATGTTATCAAATATCAAAACAAATTTAATAAAAGGTTATGGAGTTTTAACTTAAAACAGGATTCGCACGATTCATATTTTAATCTTGTTATAAATATGTAAATAACATTTACTACATAACCTCGAATTGAGACACCGTAAATAACATTTAATAATTTTGAGAAACTGTTAATAATGTAGACGTAAGAATCGTAATTAAATTTTTAACTATTTCAGATACCGATAAATTTTCAATGACTGTTTTGTTAAATATATACAACACTCATTCATTTTAACTTGAGAATAATAAGTTATCCAAAACTTATTAAAATGTTGCGTCTATGTACTCAAAGAGATAAATGTGAGATTTATGTATACAAAAATTATAAATATAATATATAATTATTATTTATGTTTATATATTTCGAGCGAGTATTAAAAATCTATATAAATTTTATTGCGTATTATAACTCATTGAGAAGAATGTTACCAGCTATATTAGCATTAGCACAAATTAGTGGTTCCAAAATATCACATTCACTTTTAATGTTTATTGAGTATATTTTGAACGGAGTGTTGAGCGAATAAAATAAATATCTCGTCCAGTTTTTGCTTTTTCGTTTTAATTATTCCAACTCAAGTCAGAATATACTAGAACTTTGAAGCACTTTTAATATATGCCATTCTAGTGCGAATCTCATGCAACTCGTTATCAATATATTAATAATGATATTATTAATAACACGAAATACATTGATTTTTCACTGAACCCCACTTCTTGTAGTATGACCATAATTGCTTTGACCATTTTGCATTGGAATTTGAGAGCCATTACCTTAAACAAACACAGTTGTGTTCACTTGCTTTCTTTTGTGGCAGCAGCAGAAGTAACATCCAATTATGGACAGTATCAATATTACAGCGCCTCCAACGCAGCAGCCTATCAGAATCTTTGTGGCGATGGCCATACCTTCTTCAACAATAGAAGTCATGTCACAGCAATAAAGATCATTTAATTAGTCTGTGAGAACACATGTAGCTGGAGTTTAACAGCCATCAAAACAATCTTAGCGAGATAAGTCAGAGATAAAGCAATTTGGCATTTAGAAAGTGAGAGGTGGGTTGGTAATAGAAAAACGGTTAAAAGTATCAAATTATATTAGTAGATTTAAAGATTATTACGTTAAAGAAAGATAAGATAATTTTAGATATAACTTGATTGATAATTAATTTAAAATACTGAGGTTTAATCACTGATTACATCTGCATCTACCTTTGTAAGTATTATATAATTACTTTTTAGATACATATTTTACAAAGTTTCAAATTGAACACAATCACAAGTTGAAAAACAAACGATAGCTTAAAATTGAAATTAATGCAATATATAAGTTGATTTTGAAATAATTGCAAGTGTAAAATAAAATAAATTACACACATACCTGTAACCTTATCATCAGTACTAAGGCTCTATTCAATCATTCCAGCGTCATCTCATAAATCATGATAATTCACAAATCCAAACTTAGAACACTAAAACATATGTATCACCCATAAATATTCTATTGTATAAATAGATAAATAAATCGTATAATATAAATTTTGCATTGTAAATTAAGCGGGCATAATATAATAAGTCCAATTATTGAAGGCAATCAAATACCTTAAGTTATCTAATATTATCTTGTTATATTTTTTCTATATGAAACCTCATCACGCCCACGTGACCCCCTCCAGCTCTTCTTTTTCGACTTCGATCACCTCCAACTGTATTTCTTGGGTGTCGTTGAACTGTTCTCCGTCTGCGATGCCCATGATGCACGCGGCCGTGTTCACCAGTCCGTAGAATCCGAATTACCTTGCGATGTTGAACGCTCTGGCTGCGTAATGCCTCGATTTAACCAGATTTTTATGGAATCGGGCGTAATTAGCTATTTTGATCAGCACGAACACAAGCACCTTACTAGCCTGAGATTATTAGTTATTCTGTAAATTAAATATCTCGTTTTCCTTCACAATCTGAACTGAACGCAAGCCCAAAGTGGTCTCAAGACCCGTTTCCTCCACTTAATAAAGTTCAACAAAACGGTCCAGGCAGGAATCTACCTTCTCAAAATCGCCCGATAAACTGTTACAAACGGCCTGAGCAGCGTTGACAGAGGCCTCGGCCAGTCTGTTTTGCGTTTGCATTCCGTGTTAAAGTGAGCGGGAGAACGCTAAAGTAGCTGCTTCGTAATCAAACAATTCTAAGAAGTTGAGGCCAATATTGTAGGATAGTGAAGACATGATGAAGGAGGCAGTGAGCCAGCCACCGGAGGTCTTCTGAATGATCTTCAGGGCCTCGTCAACTAATTTTACCGCCTACTCGTTGATTTGAATCGAATCCTTGTACTTCTTCTGCAAAAACAAAGAAACGGCTATGGAAGACAAACCAGACAAAATACCTGGCGTGTAACCTGCACGCGCACACGGCTTCACGAAATTCTCGAACTCCTACTGCGCACGAGCATGATAACCGGCATTTTCAAACTCAACCGCTAAATTCCAGAAAATTAAAGCCTCCGCCAATGGACGCTGAGATCGAGCACACGTAACTTGCAAAGTTTACAACTCCTTCACCTTCTCGTTACTCAATATACTGAAATTATCCTGAGAGAACTACTCTGCATCGGATTGCAACAGTGGAGGCTCCACAGCAGTCAAAGAAGCTTGTAATTAAAGTTACAATCTTTGTTGCGGTCTCGTGGTAGATTAATTTGATTTGGATGGAGAAGATTCCGCAAGCAATGGTGGAAGCGGTAAACGATGAGGAACTAATGGAAAGAATTATTCGGTACGAACAGAATCCAATATTGGTTTTTGCGGCATTTTGCTTTGGAAGTGGTAAATATAGTATTTAATACTAATATTGTGATAATACCATCAATATTACGAATTGAGATGAATTTTACAACATTTTCTTCAACATGACTCACTTCAACAATATCCAATAAATTAAACAATGTGGACCGTTCAAAGTAATCTGAAACAAAGATGCCATTATTAATATAATATTAATAAATAAGAATTCATTCATTGTTGAGAAAGTAGGATTTTGACTTTTTAATAAACAGTTATGTAGTCCAAGCTATTCATCAACCTGATAAACTAATTTAATTACTCTACATATATAACTTCTTCTGATAGCTTTGCACTACCATGTTTTTCAATCTGGTCCATAAGCTTAGGAGTGTACTGGCAATGAATGGTAATTATAGAGTGGATGAGCGAAAGCATATTTGGATCGTATTTGAATGACATCACATCGTTCTAAACTAGCGTTGCATACGTAATCATGTCCATAATGGCATTATCTAGGTATATCCTCTTGACTGGATCTGTTTCATGTTGATAATTAGAGTTAAGCAGGTAACTGTACCAGCGGAAGCCCAGTTCACGCATGTCATACTTTTTCAGGACGGCTGCGAACTCGAATTTCCTGCCTCTGTTGTTATAGAAGGATTTACACTACTGGGCAGTTCTACCTTCTGTGTGAGACGCAACCATGTCCCAGTTTATGATTCTCGTTTTATATTTTTTAACGCAGCTTATTACATGAAGCATTTCTTCATCTGACCAAGGTTTATAAGTCTTTTACATTTCAAAGTCCATATTGAGAGGTGGACACGTCTAATATATTTAAACGTATTTAAAGTTTTATTATTGATTGCATAAATATATGGCATAAAGCAAAGATACTCATTAATGAACGAGTTAAATTTGAAATGTTAATTATTTATTTTTATGTGTATAATATTACACAAACATATTATTAGCGTATTATTAACGTGTCCCATTCAATAGTATATCTCAAAGAACACGAATCTAAATAATGATGTTATAGTATATCACTAAAGAATAACAAACTAGATAGCTTAATCATTTGAAATAATATAATAGTGAAAAAATCATTGGAAAAGTATAATTATTTAAGTATCGTATTTAGTATGTTTATAATAGATCAAATCTGTATATTTACCATAAATCATTTATTTATGTGTGAAAGAGCCGTACAAGTCTGTTATAAAAATAATTGTAATTTTATGATTTGAAAATATAACCAAAAATCATAAATTATCATGTATCCATATGTATATCCATTTTAATGTTAATTATCATTAATTCACTTCATAATTATGTAACTTCAATTATAAATACTTCGCATCATGGCGTTATCACTCGCCATACTTAACTGTTGGCTCTTCCGAAATAGGTAAGTTTTTTAGGAGCTGTAGGTTTGATTAAGGTAAATTAATAACTAACTTAACTGTAGCCTTGTCAACAAATTGTTGATTTTATACTAAGGCTCAATTAAATCATTACCTCTTCATCTCATAAATCATGATAATGCACAAACCAAAACTTAGTTGCACGAAATACTACTAACTATGTTTTACCTGTGTGGTCACTTCGAAAGCAAAATATAGACACACGCGTTCCCGAGTTTTGACTTTCAATTCTATAATATTATTTAGCTCAATTTTATTTATTGATAGAAAAATTATTAAATTGAAATATTATTTATTAACTTATCTAGCCATATCTTATATAATTTTGTTGAATTCATGTCAATCACTCTTTACAGTTGCTTCAGTATTATCTTCGAGAAATTTTCCTCTTGTGGCTTCATACTCGCTTTCTGTGTTTGGATTCAATATCTATTTGATTTAAAATTATAAATTGCCGGTGTTCTTTTTCTTTCGAAATTCTACAATTTCATTTGGCTGTTTTATTACCAATTTGTCCCAGAATGCACCCGTTTTGAAGTGGTAATTATTTTAGTTTAGTTTGATATTATATATTATGTCAAACTATATACCAAATTATTTATAATAATTAATTAATTAATCCAAATGTTATGTATCTATAGAAATAATATAATATGACAACAGCAACAATCCAACAATACATCTAAACGCAGAAATATGTACGTAGAAATATGTAATACAATACTCAACTAAATAAATAGAATCATCGTATATTTCCTGGTGTTTGATTCAATATTTTTATGACTTTTAAAATCACCTGTATATTTTGAATACATTATTAATATTACAGTTGTTGAGGTAAATATCGAGGGACAGATTCGATGCTCTCTTAGAGAACTAGCTGATTAAATTAAGCATAAAATAATAATATTCATTTTGCAAATTCCACACAGGTAAAACGTAGTTAGTAGTATTTCGTGCAACTAAGTTTTGGTTTGTGCATTATCATGATTTATGAGATGAAGAGGTAATGATTTAATTGAGCCTTAGTATAAAATCAACAATTTGTTGACAAGGCTACAGTTAAGTTAGTTATTAATTTACCTTAATCAAACCTACAGCTCCTAAAAAACTTACCTATTTCGGAAGAGCCAACAGTTAAGTATGGCGAGTGATAACGCCATGATGCGAAGTATTTATAATTGAAGTTACATAATTATGAAGTGAATTAATGATAATTAACATTAAAATGGATATACATATGGATACATGATAATTTATGATTTTTGGTTATATTTTCAAATCATAAAATTACAATTATTTTTATAACAGACTTGTACGGCTCTTTCACACATAAATAAATGATTTATGGTAAATATACAGATTTGATCTATTATAAACATACTAAATACGATACTTAAATAATTATACTTTTCCAATGATTTTTTCAATATTATATTATTTCAAATGATTAAGCTATCTAGTTTGTTATTCTTTAGTGATATACTATAACATCATTATTTAGATTCGTGTTCTTTGAGATATACTATTGAATGGGACACGTTAATAATACGCTAATAATATGTTTGTGTAATATTATACACATAAAAATAAATAATTAACATTTCAAATTTAACTCGTTCATTAATGAGTATCTTTGCTTTATGCCATATATTTATGCAATCAATAATAAAACTTTAAATACGTTTAAATATATTAGACGTGTCCACCTCTCAATATGGACTTTGAAATGTAAAAGACTTATAAACCTTGGTCAGATGAAGAAATGCTTCATGTAATAAGCTGCGTTAAAAAATATAAAACGAGAATCATAAACTGGGACATGGTTGCGTCTCACACAGAAGGTAGAACTGCCCAGTAGTGTAAATCCTTCTATAACAACAGAGGCAGGAAATTCGAGTTCGCAGCCGTCCTGAAAAAGTATGACATGCGTGAACTGGGCTTCCGCTGGTACAGTTACCTGCTTAACTCTAATTATCAACATGAAACAGATCCAGTCAAGAGGATATACCTAGATAATGCCATTATGGACATGATTACGTATGCAACGCTAGTTTAGAACGATGTGATGTCATTCAAATACGATCCAAATATGCTTTCGCTCATCCACTCTATAATTACCATTCATTGCCAGTACACTCCTAAGCTTATGGACCAGATTGAAAAACATGGTAGTGCAAAGCTATCAGAAGAAGTTATATATGTAGAGTAATTAAATTAGTTTATCAGGTTGATGAATAGCTTGGACTACATAACTGTTTATTAAAAAGTCAAAATCCTACTTTCTCAACAATGAATGAATTCTTATTTATTAATATTATATTAATAATGGCATCTTTGTTTCAGATTACTTTGAACGGTCCACATTGTTTAATTTATTGGATATTGTTGAAGTGAGTCATGTTGAAGAAAATGTTGTAAAATTCATCTCAATTCGTAATATTGATGGTATTATCACAATATTAGTATTAAATACTATATTTACCACTTCCAAAGCAAAATGCCGCAAAAACCAATATTGGATTCTGTTCGTACCGAATAATTCTTTCCATTAGTTCCTCATCGTTTACCGCTTCCACCATTGCTTGCGGAATCTTCTCCATCCAAATCAAATTAATCTACCACGAGACCGCAACAAAGATTGTAACTTTAATTACAAGCTTCTTTGACTGCTGTGGAGCCTCCACTGTTGCAATCCGATGCAGAGTAGTTCTCTCAGGATAATTTCAGTCACTCATCCAAATTGCTTCATCCAAAGCTAATTAATCTATATATAGATGTCTCACTACTCTTTGATTTCATCTATGAAAAAGCACCAAGCAAAGTTTCTTAACAATATGCTTTTTTCTTGTACATTTTACTTTATTTAATTATATTGGTGTGGACAAATACATTTATGACTAATTATAGCCTCAATTAAACTAAATCTTTTATACAATAATTGAATTCCCTCCAAGAATACTAACCTAGAATGGATAGTAAAGGTATGCTTACAGTTAAGATGGACAACGGCTCAATAATACAGATTGATACGCACAAAGGATCAGTAATCAAAATTACCCAAGATGGATCATGGTTGCAACACGATTTCATGAAAATAGATTATGATCATGGAATCGCTTGATGTGATATATTAGAAATTCAATTTATTCAGAAGAACAACTTTGGTATCCAACACTTTGTTTGGCAGAGCAGCATATAAGCTCGTCACATTGTTATGTTTTAAATTTCATTACAATTACATAAATTATAATGTTAGAGATTTGTTTAACTATTTCATGACCCTATTTGAATTGTAACCCACTTACTTATGTTCTACGCTTAAGTTCGTATACTTCTAACATTTTATGCCTTTCTTTGTTATTTATTATTTATTTTATTATTTTGGTGGATTATTAAGAATGATTTAGATTGTTCTATAATGTAATATATTATAATACTTTTATATCTAGATTTATCTGGCATTAAGAACTTTATTGAACATCTATAAAGACATAACAAATTTTTTACTTTTATTTCAGTTTCAATTAAATAACCAAATGTTTGAAAAAGTAAAGAAAATTAAAACATTTAAAAGCAGTTTTGCGTCCAATATACAATTTTCAAAACGTTTTCAAGAGAGAACTGATTTTGTTCTTCAAGAGGTTCCGGGCGAAGTCGTTGAACGCGTCGTCCATTTTATGCTCCTCCGTTTGAACTTCATTTTCTTGTACATTTTCTTGCAGTTATTGAACATTTAAGTTTGTGAATTTAGGTGTTTATTAGATGTTTTAAGGTTAGCTTAAGGTCTGATAGGGGATTTAAGGTTTTACGGGAGTTATTTAGGGCTGGGCGAAGATAGTGTTGTTTTAGCGGCGTTTTAGCTCTAATTTCTGCTGAATTGTCAGGTTTTAATATTATTATTACTCAAACTACCGCCGTGTGTTGTTGAAGTACCGCGAAAACGTTGTTCTGTCGTACTCACGTGACAGCTTTTATTTAAGTGCATATTAAAACACTTTGCCCACTTCTTATTTGCTTTAAATAGCGCTTTCTAGCTCACTGCGAATTAATTCTTTATCTTCCTTCAACAATTATTCAAGCGCATTTTAGTACGTTTCATAGTACCAATGATACACACGCCATTTATCACGGAGGCCGACTATCGCTGCTACTTAATCCCAAGGAAACGGTGTAAACTAAGATACAAGTGATCGGAGTTAATTTTCGTCGTTTAAAAGAACCATTTATGGTATTTAAGTGTGGTTAGAAACAACTTCTGCAAATGCTCTGATGAATTTCTCTTTGTTATACGATTAACTTCTCATTGGAGTGTGAAACACTAAATAATATTTTGGTTTCAATATTTAGATTCAATAATTTAAATCTCAATTAAAAGCAATTGAATATACAACATACAATATAATGAATCACTTAACTGTAACCTTATCATCAGTAAATTAATAACTAACTTAACTGTAGCCTTGTCAACAAATTGTTGATTTTATACTAAGACTCAATTAAATCATCACCTCTTCATCTCATAAATCATGATAATGCACAAATCCTAACTTAGTTACTAACTTAGTCGAATGGTCATGGTTAGCTGCACAAACCAAAACTTAGTTGCACGAAATACTACTAACTACGTTTTATCTGTATATCATTATGTATAACGCTACCGCAAACTAATCTCAACATCATACCTCCTCTTCTAGGATTTTAACTCTGAATAGCCTCCTCAGACAACCTAAGTTAGTTCGGCACTTGAACTAACATTGTTGACCTCGGAAGTTATCTTTGTAACTATCTTTGGGATGGCTGGTATGAATCTTGGGACTAGCGTATCAGCGGCAACGCGTAGTGCTTCTAAGTTTAGAACGGGGAACAATGTCATAACTCTTTAATCAGTTTCTTCCTGTTCAGGCTCATTTACTCTTGAAAGCGAAACCTCATAAATAATAGTTAATTCATAAATATAAACTTTGCAAAAATATTGTTGTAAAATAACTTAAAATTTCAATATCAAACACAAACATTATATATATTTGAGGTATATTATTTAATTATTACTTAATAACTTAGTAATGTATGAATCGTCGCTTGTACATTTGGTTACGTCGTCTACCTTACTGTGTGACACAGTAAAAGGTGTGACACAGTCTGTGTCAGCTAAGTATTCATTAATTGCTGCGTGTGGATTTTTCTTTGTAAAATATAAAATAAAAATAACATTTCATTAAATTATGAAATAGTAGTATCTTAAATAACTGAAAATATTAAGGGTTTCACTTAAGGTGCTTTTTAGCGGGTATTTGCTGGATAAAACCCGGCGGGTTTGGCTTAAAAATATCCCACAGCGGGTAATATCGGGTATGCGGGATTTATCCCGATTTATTTTCAATTTTTACGGTATTTTACCCGCCAGCGGTTTCCCGAAAATTAGCCTATTTTTGTAGTGTAAAGGTATGGTAATTAATGGAAAATATATAATATGTGTCTATAAATATTTTTTCAATTCAAGTGCCACTTCATTATGAGATGAAATAACATAAATTTGTTTAAGTTAAAAATTCAAATGTATGTATAGCATAGAAGTAAACAGTCAAAATTATTAATGATGAATAATTTTACAATGTAAATGTAAATTATAATTTAATGAAAATATATTTAAAAATTATATATTAAACCATATAATATTAGAATACAGATTAATTAAACCAATATCACCAGTGAAACCATTATAATTACTAAGCATTTTCTTACTTTCAACGTTTATTACACAAAAACACATTAAAATATTCGTAAAATATTCTCAAAATTGCGGGTTTCTGACCCGCTAAAATAATATATCCAAGGCCTTGAGTAGGAAAACCCGCACTGTTTTTGCGGGTTTTATCCCGGAAATACCCGAAAAGCACCTTAATTTCACTAATGTGTATCCTGTGATTTAAATCATATAATGAATATAAACTTTATATTCATAACTTTATATTATAAAGTATTTAGATTTATATTTTAATGATTATTGAAATAATGCTTTTAATTGTTGTTTATATTTCAAATCTTCTAAATATTATCTTTCTTATACCCACTGATTATTATAATGAAAGATAAAAATTTTTTTCGATTCTAAACTATTTAGGATTTCAACCCACCCCAGTAAATGCTGACTTGTCTTGTAAATGGATTATCTCGCTAAGATTGTTTTGATGGCTGTTAAACTCCAGCTACATGTGTTCTCACAGACTAATTAAATGATCTTTATTGCTGTGACATGTCATCTATTGTTGAAGAAGGTTTGGTCATCGCCACAAAGATTCTGATTGGATGTGGCGTTGTAGGCGCTGTAATATTGATACTGTCCATAATTGGATGTTACTTCTGCTGTTGCCACAAAAGAAAGCAAGTGAACACAACTGTGTTTGTTTAAGGTGGAGGTTCTTATATTTTTTAGTAGTGTAATATTGTCAAAATAAATCATTATTTTATTTTCTGCTTTTCGCTATCAATTGCCCTGGGTGTAATAATTGTGGAAAATAATCGAGAACTCCACTCCATTGACGGAAGTCGAGTTATAAATATTGCATACTTTATAATGAACAATATATTACAGACGTACTGATCAAGATATCTAATGCTAAAAATACTTGGTTAACAATTTAAATTCTATTGTAGAGTAATAAATATAGGCGTATCATTAAAAGTTACAATTAAAACTGAGTAGTTATTGAGTCTCTGGTAAAATATTTAGCTAACCAGAAAACATGTCTTAAGGGAAATTAATATTTTATCCAGAGAATGCAAACTGAATTTCCTGAAAAACAAGAAATCTCAAAATCTGAAGGTTGAAGCGGACGCTTTGGAACTCAATCTCAATTATTGGTACACATCCAGAGATACTCTGGAAATCATAACAACTTTTGTATCTAATAATTACTTGAGAACTTTTTTGTAATAGTTGCTACAAAACTTCCGCCCGGTAACAAACCAAGAATTAAATGAAATAAAATTGTTATAATTATAATAAATAACTATGTAGATATTATGAAATCTTAAAATTAACTATTTTGACCTTTTAAACGTCAACCAAAAAAGGATAATACACATAAAGCAATCATAATGATTAATTCTTTATAATATATAATATAGTTTAAGTAGAAGCTCGAGACTCCTAACAGTCCTGAAATAATCAATTTTAAGGCATTTTAACTGAAAATGTCAAACCGGAAATAGTTTGACTTTTTAAATCCATGTTCCAAACATTAAAATAATCTTAAAATATTCTATTATATTTACTTACACTTCAGAAATGGACAAGTACCTAAGTTAACCTTTAAACAGCAAGTGATGTAATATGTACATTTAATGTAATATGTAAGTACATTTAATCATTATTTGAAATCTTTTAGGTTTATTATATAATTTAAGTTAAGTTCTACAGATTTGTAGCTAATCTAAGATGAATGAAAAACTTTTGATAGATATTTATTACTTTTACATATAAATAAAAATGATGGATGATAAATATTAACATTATTTCAAAATATATAAACAAGATTCACTAGTAGACAAGCGAGAGGTGTTTTGCTAATATCACTCGAATATATTTATTATAATATGTCAAAATATTCAAATAGATATCAAAAATTGAGATAATTTTAGATAATAAAAAAGTGAGTGAAAACTATTCATGAGCCTGTATAGGTCCATGACGCAGTTTCCCTCATTAAAAACTGTTTTGGAGATATGATATTTTCACTCCAAAATGACCACTCCTTAATTCTTAAAGAGATATTCCAATGCAAAATATGGATTAAAACCAAATGATTAATTCATAGTGAAATATAAATTATAATTTAAGGAAATGTTACATTAATGCTACAACTACTTTGCTAAATTCTTAATATATTTTCAATAAATTTGTTTAATGAAGATAATTAAAACAATAACTAAACTTAAGAAGCAGATAAAAGAAGAAAGTGATGATAAATAATTGTAAATAGTTTCTACTTTGATATTTGATATTTTTTAATGTTTAAGTTAATGAATGTTATATATTTACAATTTGCCCTTTCTCCGTTTTGATTAACAATAGAGTGCCCAAGCTTGGACAAAAATTGTCTTGGATTTGAATTATATTTTAATGCTTATATATGTATATATTCACTATCATTTTTGTCAGTCTACTTTTTTCATTTTTTTCACACTACTCGAGATAAAACAAAAATGTTAATAACTCACTGCACACAGCTTACTGAGGACTGGTACTTATCATTATAACTAGTCATTAAATAAAGAACAATAATTATTGTCTTAGTCCATTTCACATTATTGTAAGAATTTATCAGTCTCCTAATATTTCAAGTGATTTTCTGGTAAAGGTAAAAGGAGTAATATATTTTGATAAGTTATTACCTGTAAGTCTATTAGTGATATTATACTATTATTTTATTCTCAACTATTTTTCCTTCTATATTCCAACATAATTTTTATAATCAAGAAAACAAGAATAACTCTTGTTATAATCAATATTATGCGGAGCTATTATCATAACTATATTAGTAAACTTTGTTTCTATCCTTATAGAAAAACGGAGGAAAATATTATTTGCTTTTCCTGTACAGCTGTACAGTGAATTTCTGCAATTAGTACTACTTTTTAAAACAATGAGTAGAGTTAATCTAAAAGAATAAATTTATTTTACTACTAGTCCAAGTTAGTATGTCATAAATATCGAAGAATATCCCCATATAAAATTTATTGTGGAAGTTTCAAATCCATAATTTTGCAAGTTTTTAAAACCAAGTTATCTGGTAGCACTAAGGACATCCATCAATTTTAGTATCATATATACTTCTAGTAATTGAACCCCACTGACTTAATAAGATCAAACATCCCAACTTTCTTTACTCGAAAATTAATAAATATAATATACTATACGTTATATTATTAGGTGATATATTTACTCTTTCTTTAAAACAAATAAGCAGTTAATTGTCTTTTAAGCTACTTAATAACATGACTCACTCAACAGCAACAATCCAACAATACATCTAAACGCAATATATAAATATATACTTGTTATTTTACCATATCCAAGTAAAAATAATATATAGTTTAATAATTCTTGTGGTTAGTGAATTTCCAGTTAATTAAAATGGTTTTCATCTTTTTTCCAATCTAAGTGATTCTGCTTCCTCAATTATGTAACAGCTTTAATGTATTTACTATATGTGATTTAACATCTTTTTAAATATTAAGTAACTATTTTACTTTATTTTATGGTATGAAATGTAAACATATATACATAATATTAATAATATTACGTATGTGTGTAGTGGTTTATAGAGTATCGACTTTATAGAGTATCGAATCATTCACAGATAATTATAATTTAAGTACGGTGTCAAATACGGTGTTTCTATTACAATTCTTTTTACTTTTTATTTATTATTATAATAAATATAACTCACGTACTTAAAAAGATCATTCTGATTTTATAAACAGATAGAGAACTATTTAAAAGATAATTCCACTTCCAACATGTAAACAATAAACGAAACTAGTTCTATCCTAAATAATCATACACAAGATATTGCCAAAATAATTGATTTTACATCCAATTCAACGTGTTACTCTCCATTTTCACTACTGCATGTACTTTCAATATTGACTAAATGTGCTAATTATAATGACGATGCGATAATTGAGTTAGTAACCTAGTTAAAATTGAATTTTACCTTAATACTTAGTATTTTCAGATAGATAAGCAGCGAATCTTCTATTTAGCTTGCCTCTAATGTATTTATCTCTGACATTGCATCAATTTCGCCCGATTTTGAGTAATTCATGAAGCGCTTGTTCAACACCGCTCCAGAAAAGTTAAATTCGGTTGACTAGGTGAATAAGTGGTGTGCGAAGCAGACGAATGGAAAAATAGCTGAGATTGTCGATTCGATTATGGGTGTTGAGGCTCTTCTAGTTTCCGCCATTCATTTCAAAGCCGCTTGGGCCTATGAATTCGATCCCAAGCGCACTATGACCAAATAATTCAACTCATTCACCTCCCATTCATCCGTTCAGATGATGCAGATGACACGTCGCTTAGATTACGCCCAAACACCTTCTGCTCAGATAATTCGCCTCCCATATAAAGACTCAACTCTATCAGCTCTAATAATCCTCCCAAATTCTACTTCAAAAAGCGATTTCGTTTCTTCCCTCTGTGTGTCCAATCTCCAGCCAGTTTATACTACCTCTAATGTCAACTTTGAACTGCCAAAGTTCAAGATTTCCTCCACGATTAATTTGGTCGGAACTTTGAAACGGTTGCATGTGTCCCATATATTCAACAAAGTGAACTGCTCGGAAAATTTACAGAAGGAGCTGAAAATAAGCGAAATAATCCAGAAAACGGAGATCGAAACGAACGAAAGGGGAACTGAAGCCGCTACTGTGAGTGTTGTTAAAATGATGAAAGGAGCTTCGAGGGAGGAAGCTAAGAGAGTAATTTGCGATAGACCGTTCTATTTCGCGGTTTGCGGTTAATAAGGAGTTATTTTTGTAACTAGTGTTGTAGAGTGAGAAAATAGTGTCAATATCGTTATAGTTGATCAATAATATAGGTTTCATCTAAAAACATAGTGCATATAATTCGTTAAAAACAATATATTAATGAATTCACACAAACTCATTTCAACACCCAGATTATAGATATGTAGTCACGGCAACACAATTTTTCATGGGGGTTCCGTTAATTGAATTTTCCCCATATGTCGATGTAAGACTTATATTGAAAATACTATTACCTCCATTATTACTCTATTATTACTAAATACAACACCTGAATAAATCGATGCTCCCTGAATTACTACTGATATGGATGTTATTTTTGTGTTGGATAATGTAATCACTTAATTTGTTATAGATGAAATTATTCCTTGTGGAAGCTATCAAACTTATATTTATAATTTAAACATCTGCAATAGATGTTGAAGTATCATACACACATGATATTAAACTAGCTGAACTAACATACTGTACAATCACTCCATATGACTATATATCCAATAATTTTACAATCATTTATTGTATTTAAATAGGAGTAGCATGTGTATCTCCAATAAGACCGGCTGAGATGGACCATTAGTCAGAATTATTAGAGAATAGTGACAGGTTAGACACTACACACATCTAAATACTTAATAACAATAAATTCGCGGTGTCTCCTATTATACCACCTTAAAAGGTTAAGTTAAACTTGTCGGCAATAATATAAGATGTAAGGTAGTTAGCTAAAATTTTGTGGTCTGCGATATTACGCAACTCTCTGGACGCAACTTGTTTAGTTTTTCCTCTATATTGAGTAAAAATTAAAAATCAACTGGATAACACGACAGAGACAATCAAAATAAATTCGTTTTCAACTAAAACCGAAGTTCAGGACATCTATCATATTCTGAATATTTGAGGTTAAAATCTTATCATAGCTACACAAACTTTTGTTGTTCAATAGCTTTCATTTAACAATCTGTGATAATTGAGTGATCTGCTAATTATTCTGTCAACGCTCGAATTGCAAGTGTTTCGTCCTTCATTTTAACAATACTTTATTTATTATTGTTCATTAAACAAAAAGCGTTTTCCAGTAACTTAACTAAATTTTGATGGAACAGAATATTCAAACATTTTTCTTGAATTTTAAATGCACAATTTTGGAACAATTGGTTCTATTTTCTAAAAATCATAATTTGATCGCGCGTGGAGTGGTATATTAAAAATATAATTCCTAACTTACATAAATATATAAATATTGAAATATAAATGAGTTCTGCTTCCTTTTAAATAAATTTTAAATGCAGTCATAACTATACTAGTATATATTTCACAAATTCTTAAAACGCAAAATCAATAAATTATCACTACATAAGTTTCTGGAGCTCCAGTTGAATCTGAACGGACCTGATTGCGTTTTGGAACTCGTCATTGTCTTCGTTAACTTTTTTCGGTTGAATTTCAATAATTTGAATCTCTTTCTTCTTCAGAACGGGAAGGTTCTGGATCGTTTACCTCTTGATGTTGTTGAACGCGATTGAGAACGTTGAGCGGTGGTACTCGGTTGACAAAAGTGATTTAAGGTGATTTTAGAATTACTTGTCCAGGTTCTACTTCGATTGCAACGCAGCTGAAATCTACTACTGAATAATCGCGCAGTCGTCCGCGCTAATGTGGCCGGTGATCATCCGCTGAAAGGTCTCGAAGTACCAGTGGTACAAACGCCACCGATCTATGTTCAAAGTCGACGCTACCGCATACCAATCGAAGTTCTTAGCCGTTTTCACGTAGTCGTCCAGTAAATTGTGGTCGCTGGTGTAAGTCTCGGCGGGAATATTAGTTAATTTGGATACATACTGCGCAATCGTCGAAATAATCAACTCCTTGTCAAATACAGTCCGCATTTACTTCGTCATTAATTCGGAGTGGTATTGATTACACTATTCAGTAATATAAATATAAATATAACACAGCGTGAAAATAAGAAAATATAAAAAATTACATGAAACGTAAGGGGTTTAGCTTGCCTGAGCTTACTTGTAAAGAAACCAAAGAAATTTTATTCAATAAGTTATTTATTTATTCTTTTCTTGTTGTAAAGTGTTATTAAAAATATTGTTTGAAAAATGACAACTCGTGTGTTCTCCTTTTAATTAAACAAAACTCGTGAACAATACATATATAGTGTTAATTAACAAACATACTCATTTACACGCTTTACCAATTCTCCAGCTTTTCGGACTCAGCTTTGATTCAAGTCGTTCTAATTTGGGCGTTTTCTTTAATAACCCGAATTTTAGTTCAATTTTTTAATCAAACGCTGCATCACTGTCTAATTTCATATTTACCATTTTTCCTTTCATTGCTTTTCCGCTAGCCCATTCTGATTACTATATTATCTTTTATTCGGTTCTCATAAGTCGAAATAGACTGCTAATTTCACGATCTAGTGGCAATGAACTGCAAAAGTCAATTTTTTATGATAATTGCGTTTGGTGTGGATTAATATGGATTTACGTAATAATTATTGGAAATATTATATATGTATTTTTATAATCCCACATTAATTCTGAAATATTATTTTCAAACGCAAACAATCTATATCAGTAAAGTTAATTGTTAGAATATTATATTTACGATGTTAATATAATATATTCGTTATTTTATTGGACATTGCAGTTGAGTGAATCTTGTTTATATCTGAATGGAAGCAAGAACGTGGCAAAATAACTTGATTTTTGCGTTTCACTTTATATTTTCCATTCACTTATTTAGACAAATGGTGATTAAATGGTATTTACGTTCTTAAATGCGTTACTCATGATAAAAATTACAATTAGTCCTTATTTTAATATTAACATTAGCACAATGATAGCAATAAGAGGCTGTAATAAGTAAGAGGTTTAAGGTTGAAATCATTTAAACTTTATAAGTGAAAAAGATTTTTATTAAATTATTATATTGAACTTTTTAGAACAACTACAATCAAACTCAAATTCAAAGAAACATTTTTAAACAATTTTTAGACATTTAATTTAAATTTTTAACTAAAACTGACTGTAAATAACTGTAAATAGACCCACTCCTAACATGATATTAATTTTGTTTAAACATGTCATGAACTCAATAACTGAGTACTAAAATTTTATATAAATCGGAGAATGTTATTAAAAAGATATTTAATTAACCATAGATAAGAATTTATTTGAATTCACCCTGAAATTAATACCAAATTATTAAACCTAGTGTAATCGTTTTAACGGTGATATTTAGATAAATTTAACATTGTTCAATTAACTTTTTAATGATAATATATCTGTAAAAATTAATAATTATAACTATTAGTCGACAAACTAAATAACTTTTGAAATTCCAAATAGTATTAATCTAAATAATTACATAGATGAACACTTTGTTCTTATGCAACTTTTTAATCTATTATATATAACTAAATAATAGGTATAAATATTCTAAGAACAAAGATCTGATTTGGCTAAATGTTTTGAATCACTTATTTTGAAATTTGTCGGAAATCAAGCTATATTTTCGATGTGCCCAAATAGAAACTGCATATAACTTACTAAATAGCAAGGAAATAATCAAGTTACTTTTGTTAAAGAAATTATCATTGAAGTTGAATAATTTACATTTTCAATCTAAGCTAATTAATTATTGTAAGCGTATAGTAAATAAGTTTGTTATTTTGAAGAACTATAAATGGATAATAATTAATTGTAATCTATTTTATAGTATTCTTTTATTGATTCTAAGTTTATAATATAGCTACTTCAAGGTTAACGATTATTACATTTATATTATCCTGTTTCAATCAATACTAACTCCGTTTCTAATGTGTTTAAAAATTAGTAAGCATATTTATATGAATATGGAACAGATAAAGGATACTAAATAACTTTTGATTACGATTTAGAGGCAATAAATACCGAAATGCAAACAATTGAAAATATATTATATGATAAAATAGAGTACAAACTTACTGGTTCTTTATAATCTAATAGAGGTCTGGTTAAATAGTTTATAACAAAATCTGCAGACAATTTTAATGTATCACTGAGAATAGTTAAGTTTTCATGCAATGAGATGCGAGGTGCATAGTAATCTGTGTGTAACCAAATGCTTTATGACGATATTCACTCTGAAAATGCAGTCCCAACTTACAATTTTGATGTAATGTTCTTTTTTCAAAACAAACTGATATATTTGTTGAAGGCTTCTAATTGTCTTTCTCGCTATACTTGTTGGCGTTATGGAGTTGCCATTTTAAAAGATACTGGGTTAACGCTCGAGATGGAGCGAAATAATATTTGCGATTAGTGGGATTAATACTATGATTATAGTAATGTTACTTCCCGTTTAACGGTTTATAATAGTAAATATTAAACGATTTAATACATTGAGAAGTACTTTCAAATCGTTCACTCGATAAACCAGAATAATTTTTCGTGGACTTGCGTTGAAATAAATTGCAGTTTATTTAAAAGAAATTTAACTTACTCTTTTGAATATGATTTCGTTCCTTTCACGGCAAAATTCATATTTTCAGAAGACAGCGACTAAAGAAAACTATTTACAACAAGCAAATACTACAAAATAGGAAAATACTGCGGATCAGTATTGTTAGCTATTGTGCTGATTGTTGTTGCACTTAAATTCGTGAAAGCGAATCAAGTTGTAAGACAATACAGAGGATATGCAAAAATTAAAAAACCAACCCAAGACCAAATATTATTGAAATAATTAGTCCAAAGCATTCAAAATAAACTAAAAGAAGCTAACAAATCTGAGATAAGTACAGTGGTGGGCCCTCGAAATGCTTTTTTGAATTAGGAAGAAGAATGAAGTTTATTATTTGAATCTTACTTATATCACTGCCCGGCTCAATAATGAGTGTGTTCTCCCTCCTCATCAATACACTCATTAACTCTATTTACTATTGATTTGTAAAGTGCTTCAATCACATCAAGGCCTGGTTGAGCCTTGGATAGCTGTGCTACAATAATTAACGTATATAACTCTGTATATACTTCAATAATAAGTTTCAACTTTACCTAACGTTGTATAATTTAACAATCAAGAAAATTGATTTCTCATTATGAAATGGAAGTGGAAGATCATAAGTAAAATAACTGTTGTTTTAGAGTAGCATCAATATATTATTTAATGCTGGGCCCGACTAACCCACTTGATTCCATTCTTCAAGAAACAAAAATGCATTCATTATTTGAATATTGAGAATGAAAGCGACTGTAACTACCTGAATTATAATTCTAATTAAGCGAAGTACCAATACTTCATCTTGAGCTCCTGGTTGAGATTGAAAGAAAAAGTCCTCCATTGTTTTCGTGATTAAGAAATACCTAAAATCGTTCAGATTGACCCAGTTGAAGATGAACACCGAGGTCCTCTGCAGGTCCAGTGCTTGCGCTACTAGTTATAAATTACATATTGCGTCCGTATACCAATCATTGGATCCTCTTATTCTTTTCTCCAATCAGGCTTAACTACCATATATTTTCGAGATAAAATCTTTCATAAATTAGTTTTGTTGACTAAAACGTAGAAATTACACAGGGACATCTTAAACAAGTGATATAACTAGTTCAGATTGGTACAATATTTTATGAATTCATCCGTTGGACCCAGAAATGAAGAGAATATAAACGCTTCAGAACTGCCTAAGTTTGTTAAGTGAATTAGTTGACCTTCCCTAAACATCTTCTACCGCGTTTATTTTTGTCATTGCCGTCCTTTTATTGCATGTGGTAATTTCTATTTTTCCTTTTTGGAATATTAAATACCGACTTTGAATAGTCGATTATGGTCTAATACGATCGAAATCATATTTTTGGCCCTCTTGTGTTAATGAGTAGTTCATGAATAATCTCCAACTTGAGATTATTTATTGGAATTTGTCATCCGCATTAGAAGTGGCAAAATATTTTAATATATAATTACTCACATAGTAAACAAGAAAAAGCAATTCCACCTCCCATAACTGTAATATGTCAAAAATATAAAACTAAACTTATGATTTAATTTCAAGACTAAAAAACTAAACCAAAACATAATACAGTTATGCAATTGAGTGATTAGCTGATATAAAATATTTATAAAACGAGCCATAAATAGGATAACATATTAAAATATATAAATAACATATTTTTCACTCTGATAATAAGGGTTATTAGCGATTCTTTCTTTTCATAAACACAACCAAAACAACAAGCAAAGCAATTAGAACAACTCCGCCTACAAAACAACCAACTATGACGGCCACTTGAGTGCTATTGGAATATTGTTGCTGTTGAGTGAGTCATGTTATTATTATATGAAAATATATTAAAAGAATGTTTCACTTAAATATATTATATCATTTATCACTCTGCTAACAGTGGCTGTAAATGGTTCTTTATTTTCAAAAATATTACCAAAACAACAAGCGATGCAATTAAAACAACTCCGCCAACTGTACAACCAACTATGATGGCCACTTGAGAGCTATTGGAATAAGTGTCGACAGATGCTTTCAGTTTGTGAACTGTGTAGACAAAATATGATTAGTCAAAAGTTATACCAACTAATATATTCTTTTTGAGACTGCTAAGTTACTCACTACACGGGGCTAGAAGTATCTGATCGTCGCAACTCATAGAAACAGAGGTTTTAGTTGAGGTGTTAACCACAACTTTCTGGACGAAAATTAGTTGAGAGTCTGGAAGTTAAGCATTGATGCTGACATACAACTCAGCGCCTGGAAAAGCGGTTGTGCTGAAGTCGAATTTTAACTGATGTTTTTCAACACGGATATTGGAAATGTTGAATTCGTCCACTTGGATTGAACACAAGAATAACATTGAAATGAAGTGGGTACTAAATGAAGACTTTTTACTAAATTATTAATATTACCTTATTGGTGTATATTTAATTAATATATTTTAATTAAGTAATGTATATATAACATAAATAGTATCAACATCCAATTTTATAATCATATAAAATATTAGACTGCGTTCAGAATTTCATTTGTCCCATCAATCAGCTTACGTATACAGTATCATATTTTATACGGATATTTTGTAACTGTATTTCGTTAATCTCTTAAGTCCTCACTCAGCATCCGAAATCCTCATTTAATCTTTTTATATTCACATTACTTTATTGAAAAATATACATATCTACACTTTCTACGTGTTTATTTACACTTTTATTTAAACTGTATTCATCATTTAACTAATTCACCCATTTTTTGTTTCCACTTCAATGTTAACTTTTCTGTATTCGGTGTAGGTGTGTACGAAAAACGTGTCCGTTAAAATCATCAATGAATAATTCGTCCTCAGTTTTGACAATTTGTGCCCTCAATTCGGTGCGTCCGTGAGCGTTAGAATTGAGGCCAATTTCCCGAACGGAAGGAACACGTTCAACAAGAAAATATATTTGAACGAAAACAGGAGCGGGAGTGGAACGATTAATTGCAGTAACGCGCAATGGGGAATGAGCTGCGAAGAAACCATTCGGGGACTAAAACAGAACTTTGAAGCGGACGTTAGCTTTAGGGGAGCGAACTAATAAGTTGATAACTACTACGATATCATTGTTGACGTTGACACAAAGTCTGGTTTGAATTTGGGGCTGATAATAGGGTGCTCGGTTGGAGCTGTAATTATTGCTGTTGCTGTAGTTGTTGGATTCGTAGTGTACAAAAAGAAGCACTCATATACAAAATAGGTTAATGATGGACAGAGAATGACCATTTAAAACGCTCCAGAGACCATGTGAGAGGACAATGATCATACTATTAAAATAAGCTACTTTTTCATTTATTATTCATAGACAGATGACATTTAAGCAGAATCAAAAGAGCATGTAATAAAGAAAATGGAGAAAAACAAGTATTTTACGTTGTAAAGTCAAGGAGATTACACAGCTTTTGTACATAATAATTATTATTCATTTGGAGTGTTAAAATTAAATGTAACTTAAATATTATTAAGAGAGTTTTAAGATGCATCTATGAGGTTTGTATACTTTTAGATACTGTTTATATACGAATGTATATTACTATGGAGACATGCGTAGAAATGGAACTTTTTTCTATAACCATACTATTTTAATACTATTTTAATAATATCACTATATATGATTTTATCAACATCAATAAATTTCATTAAACCACTTCCATAAAATACCAAAACATGAATCAGGTGCCAAATTAAATAATAATGTCAACTCAAATGATAGCGGGCTTAAACGAGTAATACCAGCAGATTTAAATGTTTATGGACACAAATTTAGATCATCAATAAGTGCTATTTCATGATTAATTGCGTCAAAAATATATTCGTTAAACACAAATGATTGATTCAAAAGCTAAACATTGAGTATTCTCTTTGTTACTAGTTTTAGAAAGCTTTAGTTAATTAATTATTTAACTCACAAATTTTTACAAAATGACACTAATTCCAACATTTTAGTAACTCTTAAATCTAATGTAGGCAATATGGCAGAACACTATATTTATTATAACTAACTCATTACTATATTCTCACCAGTTCACAAAAATTGATAAATGACTTCACTACATGCAAACTCTTTTCCAACAACAATATAAAAGCAAGCTTGAAGTGTATTATTTACATCAGAGATCTTGTTTAGAACTAATTTGCCGTTTTTGATTTGCATAAAACTTAGTTTATAAAAACCAACAATTTCTGAACTATCAAGGTGTTTGTAAGCCCACTATTGAAATGAAAGCACGATTCAAAACGTTATGAAGCTGTTGGTCTTAACAAAATTTAACAAATACCAGAACGTAGGACAATCTAAGTACCAGGAAGCTATTGATATCTTGGGGCAAATATCGACAAAATTATTCTGTAAGAAAATTTAGTTGAGAATACATTTTGAAATTATTATAGCGTCATGCTCGATGGTAATATAATTCCCTCCGACAGTGCCTACCACTAATACGCTATTGGTTAAGTTTTAAATTTACTGAACTTAGGTCAATATTCAGAACTCTATCATTAATTGCTTGAATCTCAAATTTATTAATCTATTGCTTATTTGCATTGGTTTTATTGAGTTTTACCAAGCAAAGATTAGTAAATTGTGTTAGAACCCCAAATACTAGTTTTTTGATAGAATATAGATTTAGCAAACAACCAAAGATAATCAGCTGAATTATTAAGCAGCGTTGTCTATTTGTGAGAGCAATAATAAAATATTTATAAAAGTATCAAACGTCGATATGTCCACCCCCGCTACGCATGTCTATGGAGTATACAGATAACAAATATTATATATTTTGTTGTAATTATAGCAGCTTTGACTTGAATTAATAAATCAAATGGACGATAATGAATAGAGGTTGTGTTCGAAAATCATATAGTGTCCACTATATGTGTTTCGTCCACTATGTGGTCCAAAATGACGTTTTTGGCTTTTCTATGTTTTGACACTATATCCCATCTATTTTATATATTATGAAGTTCTGCGAATTATATGAACCCACTCCGCAACTATGAATAAGTTAAGAAATAAAAGCCTAAACATAGAATGATAAATAAAATGGTAAAATTATAATAATGTTTATAAAATACGTAAAGCTCACTTATTTAATCAGTAGGCTATATATTTAAAGACTATAATCATGACTATTATTTTAAGTTGATATTTTTAAATTTTGGAAGGTATGCGATAAATGTAATGCACCGAAGTAAATGTTTTGTTAATGCTACGTTCAGAATATCACAAAGATGTTATAATTTAAGTAATTATTTCATGAAAATACAAATTTGTTAAATTTCAGCAACTTACGTCTATAGACTAGTACTTTGATAATTATAAGAAAAATTACAATATTTTAACTAGTAAAATTCTGGCTATCTGGTATATGTTAACAAAGATTGGTTTGTATTTTTCTGATTTTAAGATATTTGACGAACAAATGGAACGTATGAGCTCTGGTGTTAGCTTATAACAGTTACATTATATAGAACGATGGAAAAGCAGTTTGTATTCTTAAAGATTATAACGTAATTTTTCAAATTCTTATTCTTCATAAATCATCCTGTTTCGTTCTTGTTGAAAACAATGGTAATATGTGTATTTATTGTGTTATATACAGTGAATTGAAAGATTTGTGTTATTATTACAATTATTTTAATAAACAATAGATTTTGGATTAAGTGTAGATCAAGTTCGGGTTTACGATAAGTGAGATTCTACAATTAAAAATAAAGTGGTTCTAAAAATGTAAAACGATCAGGCGACACCAAAAATGGACCTAAAATGGAATAAAAATATTTTGACACCTTTTCACTTCGGTCACATAGTGGACGAAACACATATAGTGGACACTGTTTGATTTTCGAACACAACCTCTATTATTGTATAACTCAATATCATTTATTATCCAATTACATCCCTTACAAAATAATATTTGGAATACTTAATCTACGAAAGTGATTAAAATGTTTTCACTTCTCATATGTTTTGTGTATTGCTTTCATAGCAAAATTCATTTTTGCAAGACAGTCTAGAGGTTCTTAAAAACATCCCCGATCTTACGTGGACTCCAGAAATTCCAAAGTTTCTCCTCAACAAGTCTCAATAACACATTGATTAGTATTTTACTCCAAAACTTCAAAGTAAGCAAATGCCACCTCAAGTTCAGGAGTATTCCTAGCAACATAACTGAAGTTGACGAAGAATTTGACTGGACTGTTGAAAACCCAAAATGTGTGAATTATATTGAATCAATGGAACACTGCGTCGCGACTGAACTCTTTGCTTCTATAAACATGTTGAGCGATGCATTTATAACTATGATGAAGAAAGAGTTCAATATTCACACTAATATCATCTTAATTGTTTTAGTTAAGGAATTGGATGTGATAGAAATAACAAGTACAGCTTCTCATTAGAGCATTTGGAAGCACCTTATGGAACCATTCCAGCCTCATGCGTATCTTACACATCCGGTTTAACAGGGTATGTTGGAAAGTGTCCTAGTAAGTGTGATGATGGTTCTACTCTCCCAAAACGCACCACAATAGATCATGGTGAAGTTGTTACGTGGGGAGATGGAATTACATGGGACGAGGCTGGCGAAAATTTTGTGAAGAGAGCAGTGAAAAAGGGTCCAATTCAGCTCTGCTTCACGGCATACACTGACGTGATGTTCTTTAACGCAGGTGTTTATTAGCATCAGTACGGAGATTATCTTGAAGATTTTAGAGGAGAAGTTATGGGCTGGGGAACTGAGAACGGAATTAAGTTCTGGAAGCTCAAAATGTCATTCGGTGAGGAATGGGGAGAAAATGGTTACTTGAGAATCGCGCAATCAGATATAATGGCTAAATTCTGGGAGTTTATTATGTGAACTGATTTCAAAAAAATGAATATTAACAGTAAATAATGCCAAAAGTCGTTATACATAAAGATTTAATTTTATGTATGTTAATTTTTGAAATGTACCTGTCATCATATATTTTCACATCAAAAATTCAATTTCGTTATCCATATTTAATTATTTTAATTTCAAACTAACTATTATGCATAGAATAAAACACAAAAAATGAACAACTCAATAAAATACGTGAAAGCAACACGTTTTAGATAGTTTAGTCTCATAAATTAAGATAATTTCAGAAAAAATTATAAAAAATATAAAAAATTGTTTTATAATTTAAAAAAAATAGAAATAAATATATAGCATAAAAATAACATATATAAACACTATAACTTCACCAAAATAAATTCTAATTAAAACAGACCGCCACCTTTAATGACAACTTAATATATATTTTATAATTGTTAAACGAAAGTGGTGACCCGTTCTGGTTCGTTCTGAGTGGAGCGGGAGGGGCAGTTTTCGTCTGTAGCGTGGTGGAGTGACCTCTTAAATCAAATTTATTATTAGAATTAGAAATTTCATAATGATTGATATTAAGAATATTTCACAGCCATTTGAAGTGGAATAAATAAACACAAATTAATATAATCTATGATTGTATTGGGTCAACAGAAAGTATTTTTAAAATAGCGATTTGAAATTATATCTATTTAAATTATTTCAATATTAATTCAAAGTGTGTTGAGTCTTTATGATTACCTAAAATAGTGACGCTGCCAGGAATCGAACCCGGGTCTGAACAACAAAACAGTGACAGTGTTCAAAAATAGTTTCTGTGCTCCCACTGCACCACAACGTCATACATACTGCCGCAAATATAACCAACAAGTAACTGACGGCTACACATTCTTTCGTATAGTGCTTTTCAGTTTCAACTAACACTTTTCCATTATGTTCATTTCTTACTGATACGATAGGGAACAAGATGGTAAGGAAAGTTAAAAAATTAAATCAATGGTATTATTTATTTGAACTGTAATAATAAATGTAATAATAATAGAACACAAAAGTAATAATTTATTCATAATCTATTTAATTCGGATTATTATATTGATTGATAATAATATTGTTGTGGCATTATTATATTTTAGAAGCGATAAAATAGCGACGCCGCCGGGAATCGAACCCGGGTCTGAATAAAACAACCTTGGATGAGTTTGAAAATAATTTCCATGCTCCCACTGCACCACGACGTCATACTTGAAAGAACACAATGAAAGTGATTAAGGTAGCATTCGATTATAAAATATTAAACAAAGAAGATAAGTGTAAATAACACGACGTTATATTAAAATGTGATTCATACAAAATATTTGCTAGACTTCGTTTATATTCAATTTATTTATTGTTATACTGACAAACATGAAGAAAATATTAAATGAATGAAGATGTGATCTTAACTGTTGGAAAAATAACAGAAGATAAAAACACCTTCTTTACCAACTTAGTTCTTTACAAAATATGATCTTAAAATGTAATATATTCTTGAATACCAGGCGATAATGTATAAATTATATATTATATTGACGCCGCCGGGAATCGAACCCGGGTCTGAATAGATGATCATCCTGATGAGATTTCAAAACAGTTTCTGTGCTCCCACTGCACCACAACGTCATGTATACTGCAATATAATCAGTAACCAATTGAAGAGATATGTATTCTTTCATTAGTAGCACTTTGTATGATATAAACAGTAAGGAATGTTGTGTAGCATAAATATATTAGAAAAATAATAATTTACAACGTCATGCTGAAAGCATCTAACTCCTTATAACATAAGAAAGTACTATATTCAATCATATAAAAACGTGTATACAGAATAATGAGTTGTTGAGCTATTGAGATTACATATACAAATGCTAGATTAATTTAATATAGCTTATAAATACTTGAAAGTGTTGTAGTATTAATTGATATTAATGTGTTAATGCAATTATATTAACTTGTTTCATATAAATTCGAAAGTAGTTTCGCCTATCATTGTGTATCCTACAGTTTTATGCTTCTTTTTGATTACAACAAATCCTATAACTATCGATATTATTATAGCAGCTCCTAAAATGGAACAACCAATGATTAGTCCCAGCGTATCACCATCATTGTTTGTATCTACTTCAACGAATACATTGTAGTACTTTTCTTAATCCGTGGTGCCTCTAAATGTGAGATCCATTTTTATGTTCTTTCTTAATGCTTTTAGTTAGTCGATGCAGTTGGAATTGTGATTTGCGTCTTCGCAATCCAAAGTGCAACTTCCGTTTCTATTATAGTCAAGATTAACAAACTTATGAAAAGTTCCTTAACTGCCCTCAACAATAATCTCCAGACTATTTCCATAATGTTCACACGAATTAGAAAAATTAATTATAAATTATTGCTTGATCATCTATATTGAAATGTTTTTATTACATACCAAAAGATATTCCAGAAAGAACATACAGAGGAGTGAAAAAACAATTACTAAAAATATAGAAAATGAGTAGAATGAATATTTTGAATACTCTTTTGTGAGTACTTGGATAATATATGATTATATATATATATAGCAAAAAACGAATGATCTAATCAATTAAGTGATATTTTAGTAATATTCATGAAAAAGCTGGATAAATAAATGATACTGAGATATACAAAATATGACTATTTTAGTATTAATTAAGTAATACTCAAATGTTATCAAAATAATTGTCACTTCTTGCTAATGTTGTTGTTATGTTCTGTATAAATTGACTAATTTTAAGTTAGCAATTTACGTATAGAGTAGCTAATGTTAAAATTTGATGTATTCACAACTGTCTCTCAAGGTGCTAAAATATTTGTAAGCGTAAATATGCAAGTATCGAGTTCTAATCTCATATTCGCCAAAAAATTCGTTATTAACTCCAGCAATATTACTTCTGTCATCATGACTTGCGAAGATCA
This sequence comes from Hexamita inflata, assembly GCA_963988835.1. Lineage (NCBI taxonomy): Eukaryota > Fornicata > Diplomonadida > Hexamitidae > Hexamita > Hexamita inflata. The sequence continues at coordinate 399,749 of CAXDID010000369.1, read as the reverse complement.
AGTTATTGTTGCCCAGTGCAATGAAAAATTAGCTAGTCTCAAAAAGAATATAAAGGTTGATTTCACATTTTAATAATTTTAGAACAAGGATAAAGTTGCGATTATTAAGCAGAACGTTTAAGTTGATACACATTCCAAGAACACAGAAATAATCATTATTGCTTCTGTTTGTGGAGCTATTTTCATCCTGTTATTTTTTGTATAAGTAATACAATTTAAAAGCAAAAATAAGTTGCAGCCCCATATGCTAGAATGATAGCAACGACTCTTTTCCTTATTCAATATAATTATTATTTATTTATGTTTTATTTCCTCATACTCCTCGCATATAAAGACTTAGATCTTATAATATGAAATGAATCACGTAAATTACGTCGCCCTTTTTTCTGACCTTTTATTCTCTAACTAAATATAATCTATATCATTCTATATCTAAATATAATCTAAATATAATCACACGGCGTAATCACACGTTAAACTTATTATCACCTATTTTCTTTGATCTTATTCATAAATATAATAATATAGTCATTCATGTTGATAAAAATTCATTGTATGTCTTCGTAGAGTATTTCCTCGAGTATTTCTTGTCCTCTAATCAATTCCGGAACGACCGCGTCAGCACTTTATCCCCCAACGTCCCATTTTTCAACCATTATCATAATACATATCTCAATCAGGCACTTTTCAACTTCATCGGCTGCGAATTATTAAACTGAGCTTTGGCAGAACATTACCACTTCCTTGGTTCCGTTTTATTCGATTATTTCATTTATTTCGGCGTTTCCGAAGCAGTTCTCGAAGTTTTGGCTCAAAATGATCATTTATATTCCCTTGAACAATCCGGAGAACAGATTCAGCTCCAAGTAAAACGGAACGCGCGCGTTCAGAATAATCAATTACTTCAAAATCCTTTGTCTCAGCGTTTATTTGGGCTTTTTACTTTGTAATCGAATCTAGTTATTTTCGATTTGATTTTAAATGTGGAGTGGGGCTGTTTGCTCAAAATCGCGCGTTTGGGTGTTTTGTTGCTATTGGTGATATTGTTGTTGATATTATTGCATTTGAAGCTATTTTTGTTGACTTTGTTGTTGTTGTTGTTGTTGTTGTTGTTGTTGTTGTTACTTATATTACATTTGTTGTTACGACTAAAAGCTGGATTAAGAGACTTTGTTGGAGAGATAGGAATCGCGCTGAATGGGAGAGGTTTGCTGAATGGGATCCATGCTGCGCTGGAAGGACTCGAAGAGGGCGGCATACTCGCGCTCTCCACTACTCTGAGGCTTGGTTTAAATTGGCTAATAACAATTTTAAGCTAACTTCTCCTCTTCAGTTAATTCAATCTTCTTGTACTAATGAATCACGTTGTCGTAGTAGCGATTGCTATTAATCGAGCTTTAAGGCTGCTATTGCGGTTTCTTAGGAGAATCCGGTGAAAATAGCACCTGCACCGCCGGAGGGATGTCAAATTCATCCACTTCAACCACCGGTTCGGGTTTCTTCGGATGCAAGTTGAAAGGCTGCTTAGAATACGGCGAATCTGAGGTACTCGTTTTCTAAATACCTTTTTACACAGTATTTACACCCTGAATTGCCTTAGACTGCAAGCCCTACTTCAATTAAGTCTTTTACGTTTAGTCTAAAATGTTGAATTTGTTATGGATTTGCTGATGTGGCTCGTCCGGCTCTAATTCATCGAAAATAATTTCGTCTTATTTTCGTAACTGCTATTTTTGACACTTAGGAGACTTTGGGGACTTTTTAGATGAAACTGGAGGTGATTATTACTCTTGAGGCTATTCTACATCTAGATCTTGTTCAACCGCTTTTTGCATCTATTTATGCTGAAATGGCACATACTATAACTATGGTTTTGGTCGCACAACTTCAATAATTTAATATAGTGCGGGTTAAAGAACTGAAAGACATTGCTGCTTTGATTTTATTAAACTCAAAGATGTGACTAGCGAGTTTAGTCTAGTTTGACCCTCTCCAGAGAAATGCAACTGTTGTAATTGTGAGGTGCACTACCTTAAGATTTATGCATAATTATGAAGTTTCATTTGCTCAAAAATACTTTTTCTGGCGTTTATTAAAATTGATTCTACGCTTTGGTTATTTTCAAAATATTTTATGGACGAAAGCAAAGTACTTTCAACCGTTTGATGTCTCATAATTTGGAGTGAATAATATCTATTGAAATTTACTTTAGTTATATAATTAATATAATAATTGATTTAATTTATTGTGGTAAACGCAAAAGAATTTTATTCCGATATTCTATACTTATTCTTCTGTTTTATTTATTTGCGTTTTTGTTTATTCTGTCTGAATAATTATCTCACTTCTTCTTGTTTTGTAATCTTTGTTTCTTGATAGCAGAAATGTTGCGGGTAACTAATCTGTTCAAACGAAGAGCGTGCATGGTGGCATAAACGTCCATCTTTGGTTGAGCGTCAACCTTACCAGTGGCGATGGTTGGGACAACCTTGGCGACGGCTGGAGCCTTGACTTAAACGGCAGCCTTGATTTCTTCTGGCTTAGCATCCTTCTTGAAGACGACGACCTTCTTGAGGTAGTCCTGGAGGCGGATGGTGTTGCGGTCGAGACCTTGTTGGGTCTTGTTGACTCTGCGGGCATCAACGGCGATGTTGAGTTGGCGAGCACGCATAACGGTGAGTTTAACGGCCTTCAATTCGTCAAGAGTGAAACCACGACCTTCACGAGTGTAGGTATTGTGCATGATTCCTGGGCATTGGACGACTGGGCGGAGTTGGTCGATTGGGCGTGGGAAAACTCTTTCAGCCTTCTTGACACGAGCTTGGTGTCTACGGACAGCCTTGCCGTGTTGGTCGAACCAGGTGTGTGTGAGTCTGGTACCCTTGTGTTGGCACTTCTGTTTCTTCATGAGGGAGAAAGCTACGTTAGGCATATGTCACAAAAGAAAGGGAGTGGAATATTTATTTTATATCAGATAATAAATATTACAACATATAATTACCACTTTAGACACAAAAAATGTCAAAAAGCAAGAAAAATCGTTAATTATCAATTGAAATAGATCGCGTGTTAAAGCAGATAGAAGATGGCTTACGTGAATATCAAACCATGTGGTAAGAATTCACTAAAAATCCAAGTACAAAGCAAGAGTAGTCACTTCGTCAACAACTTCAAAGACTGCAAAAACAGCGTGGACAAGTTAGATTATGGCAGGAGGACCCAACGTTAAAGGAATACTATGTAAAGCTTACGAATGCGCGTTAGCTAATTGAAGCTGAGATGTCTAGATTTAGGGTGTCTGAAAAATAGTTAAGGAACAAGGACGACTCTGAAGATGGAACTGCTGAGGAGACAGTGGCTTGGATTAATCGTTGTATAACCAATTTAAACGTAGAAATAAACAATCTGGAGCACCACGACTCGAATAAGAAGCAGAAGAAGGCCAAGGAGACTCAGGCTGCTGTGTACAAGAATCATTTGTCCAAGTTTGAGCAGATTAAGGAGGCGTTGGAGAATGCGATTGTGATGCCCGAGGATTTGGACGACATTCGCCAGGACATTGACGAGTTCATCGAGTCGGCCAAGTCCGGCTACTCCGAGCTCGACTTCGATATCTACAACACGATTGATCAGATAATAGAGAACGGAGGGCACCTCGAGGACGAGGACGAAGAGGAAATCGTCGTTGAAGACAAAAAACTGGTTGAAGCCCAGAAAACAGCCCAAGCAATCCTCCTCAAAGAACAACAGGAAAAACAACGCATTGAACAAGCGATCAAGGACAAACAGGACCGCGAACGAAAGGAGAAAGAGGAACTCATCAAAAAAGAAAGGGAACAAAGAGAAGAAAACGAGCGCAAAGCAAAAGAAGAAGCCGAAAGAAAACTAAAGGAAGAAAACGAACGCAAAATTAAAGAGGAAAACGAAAGAAAAGCAAAAGAAGAACAAAAAGAAGTTCACCCACCCTCAAATCCAATGCCAGAAAAAAGATTCGTCACCGCACCAGTACAAGCTGCCGTCTCACTGTCAAACCCAGCCACAAGATCGGACTCGAACGCAACACCACTCAAACTCTCGTCCATTTCCAAATGGTAACTCTCCTCCACCAACCCACAAAAACCAGCTGCATTCTCACTCCAACCACAACCCGAAAGTAACGTCCAAAAAATCACACTCGGACAAATCCAAGCAAAAACCAAATAATTCGAATGCCCGGTACTCAAAACGGACGACTTCTTCGATCTCCTACAACACGATAATGTCACATTCCAACACCAACTCGGAGTGGACTGCGGCATCGTATTCGGCTTAGAAAACGCATTCAAATACAAACAATCCAGAATCTTTGATCTTCCACAAAAAAGCTACCAATACCAATTCACTGAATTCGAAGACCCAGCTTTGAAACAAAGACTGAAAACTGCTCAGTAAAACCTCAATATCAAACCACAAAAACAAGTCCAGCTCAAAGTACAACAAAAATGTGCTACATTTGATGGTTGTGTCAATACACACCTGTAACAATTTGATACGCTTGCCAATGATACTAAACTTTATGCATTCCACCATTTTGGTAATACATACTATCAAGAATTAGCTGGATAAGCATTAAAACGCGCTGGGTGGAAGTTTAACTGCCAAATACAAAAATGGACTAAAATAGAAATGGGCAAAACAGTGTACTACGAACCTAAAAGCGGACTTTTATTTGAAGGCGAGGTACAAGAATCAGATATGTGGGGACTTTGTTGAGTTTCTTTTAATCATTTACATATATTTTAGAAATAAAATATAAATATTTATCAAAAAATATATAATAAATAACAAATTTTGCCACTTCACAATTTTGCGCCATGTCACAAAACGATTAAAACTAAGCAAGACTTTAATAAGAATAAACTGATTAGTTGAGAGATATTATGTCCGTTACATCAACCGATTTCCCAGACGATCAAAAGAAAGTCATAATATAAATTGTTGCTTAAGCAATATTTAAGTGTAATACTGAAAAAGAAATTTCGTACAATATCAAGAAACAAATGGATGCTTAGTTCAATGATCACTTCAATGCTATTGTCGGTCGTCATTTTGGAGCCAACCTTACATCTACTGTTGAAAGATTTATTTATCTTTAAGTAGGAACACTATAAGTCCTTATTTTTAAGTCACAATGCTGAGAAGTTTTATAATTCTTTATAAATATGTATTTATACTTGAAATAAACGTATTATTACCTTAGTAATTTTGTGTAAATAATGTAATCACGTAAATTTAGTTAAAAATCACTAAAACCTTGCTATATTTTTATCGGTGTATTCTTGTACTTACTTTTAATATTAGTCAGTGTCAAAATCTATAATTGGTTTTCATTGGTATGACCCGTCAAAATAATTCAACTACAAAAATAATCTGTCTATTTTTATAATAAACCCCATACTGTTATTAGTTTGTTGTTACATAAATTATTAAATCGATATTGTTGTTGTCTACTTGTATATTTTTAGCTTATTTTTCATTTATTGTAATTATTTAAGAATTTGAGTCTTTTTGTATATCTATATCATTCTCTCTGATTAAAGTACGTGTTAAGGCGTTGGTTTAATTTATTCTCCAAAAAAGTAACTATCAATATTTTGATGACATTTTAAATCTTTTAAATCTAAAATGTAATTATTGGATAAGTATAAACTTGAAAATTAAAAGGATGTGAGAGAATTAATGTGTACTACTTTGTTTTTGTACAAACTTAAGTGTTTTAGTTATTTAAGCAACGCTAATGCAGAAATATCTATAACTTCATTATATGCTAGATTTAACTCAATTATTTCATTAAGATTTTATAGGCAACTGATATCTTAAATATTATTTTTAAATAGTCCTAATTATTTCAAAGGTAGCTTTCCAATAGGGCGTAAGTCAACTATACTATTACTTCTGAGGTCTAATATTTATAAATTTGTTAATTTGCTTATCTGAGATATATCTATTATAGTATTGTGGCTTAAATTCAGCTCAATTAGTCCTGTTATATTTTAAATGCCTTTGAGGTCATTGAGTTTGCAATTTGTTGCTGTAAGTGATTTGAGATTGCTCAAAGCCACATCGAAAGTAGTATTGATGCATTGTTGGATTTATAGGTCTGTAATATTCAGATTTTGTATAAATCTGAGTGATTTAAGTTTTTCATTATTTTCTATAATTAATTTGTTTTTTATTATGCATTTTTTGTATTTTAATTCCATTTACAACTGTTCAATGTGATCTGTTTGTGGGATCATTTGGAGTGTTAAATCGTATAAGATTTTATTATTTTCGCCTGCGAATCATTTCCACTTTACGAATGTAATAGGAAAATATCTCGGCTGAGCATTTTTTGTCTGAGTTTATCGCGTTTATTTCAGATATAGTTCATATAAACGTTTAAACTTTGTAGTCTGACCGTGATTTATTTAAAATTTCAGTTAAATCGATAGTTCCGTTTCCATATAAAGAGCTTGCTCTAATTTGCAACATGAGCAAGTGGCGCTGCGTTATTTGTTGTAGAAACGCGTTGTCCGAATAATTAGCTCCTTGCGACGTTTTAATAATTAAAAATGAGATAAATTCAGCAACCGCAGCCAGAATTAGAATAGATCGTTCATTCAAAGCAAAATTAATGCATTTAATGTCACGTGAATATTCAATCGGTGATTTTAATAAATGTTTTGATTATTAAAAGTTCCTGCTGCTGAAACGGGTCCGAACTGAAAGTGATTTGTGATTATTCAACTAAAGTTATTTCAACAAACGAGTGGTTCGTAATGTCGATTGCGAAATTGATTCAATTATGTTTGTTTGTATATCTCTTTAGCGTTTTTTCTTAATTATAACAAATTTAGCGTGTGAGCTAGAAGCTTTTATGTAGGGGAAACACGAGCTCGCACTTAAATATAGGTGACATTTTTGTTTTGTATTAATATAACACCTCACTACCTTCAAGCAATGTTTTAACATTTTCTAATTGTAAGAGAAATAACAATGAATTAATTAATATTTATTTATGATTTTAACAACTGCTTAATATATAATTTATACATTATCGCCTTGTATTATTGAATATATTACATTTTTAGTTCTTATTTTGTAAAGAACTAAGTTGGTAAGGAAGGTATTTTTATCTTCTGTTATTTTTCCAACAGTTAAGATCACATCTTCATGCATTTAATATTTCAATCATATTTGTCAGTATAACAATAAATTAATTGAATATAAACGAAGTCTAGCAAATATTTTGTATCAATCACATTTGATTACACCTATCTTCTTTGTATAATATTTAATAATTGAATGTTAGCTTAATCACTTTCATTGTGTTCTTTCAAGTATGACGTCGTGGTGCAGTGGGAGCACGGAAAGTATTTTCAAACTCACCAAAGGTTGTTTTATTCAGAACCGGGTTCGATTCCCGGCGGCGTCACTATTTTATTGCTTCTAAATATAATAGTGCTTCAATAATATTATAATCGATGATTATAATAATCCCGATTAGATGGATAATGAACAAATTTTACTTTTGTGTTCTATTGTTATTACAGTTCAAATAAATAATACCATTGATTTAATTTTTTAACTTTCCTTACCATCTTGTTCCCTATCTGTAAGAAATGAGCAGAAAATTAAAAATGGTTGAAACTGAAAATACACTATACGAAAGAATGTGTAGCCGTCAGTTACTTGTTCGTTATATTTGCGGCAGTATGTATGACGTTGTGGTGCAGTGGGAGCACAGAAACTATTTTTGAACACTGTCACTGTTTTGTTGTTCAGACCCGGGTTCGATTCCTGGCAGCGTCATTATTTAAACGTAAAATATCGGTTAAAAGTGTATCAGTTAAATCAGTCAAAATAAATTAATATATCTGTACATTTATAATATTTTGAATACTATATTTCAATTATTTTAATTCATGAATATTTTTAGTTGTTGTGAATATGATGTTATTCATTACAATTGTGATAAAGAACATATAAGCCTATCTAGTTTTACTATTACTATTAAATGTTCTATACGGGTAAGGTAATATTCAATTGCAGAAATATTTGAACCTTCTTATAATACAAACAATGTGACACTTTATTATTAACAATATTATAAATGATTGTTCATTACAATAACGAATGAACGAGTATTTTCTTTATCTATTTGAACATTATATCAGCTACTTTTACTATTATATATTTTGTATGAGTAAGGTACACCATTAGATATGACGTTGTGGTGCAGTGGGAGCATGGAAATTATTTTGAAATCCCTCAACGATTGTCTTATTCCGATCCGGGTTCGATTCCCGGCAGCGTCACTATTTTAGGCAATCATAAAGACTAAAACACACTTTGAATGATTATTGAAATTGTTTAAATAGATACAATTTCAAATCGCTATTTTAAAAATACTTTCTGTTGACCCAACACAATCATAGATTATATTAATTTGTGTTTATTTATTCCACTTCAAATGACTAGAAATATTCTTAATAATTATAATAATAATTAAAAATAATAATGAAATTTCCAATTCTAATCATAATCATAAATTTGATTTAAGAGGTCACTCCACCACGCTACAGACGAAAACAGCCCCTCCAGTTCCGCTCAGAACGAACCAGAACGGGTGGTCGCACATCACCACTTTCGTTTGAACGAACGAGAAACTGGGTCCTTTAACCGGTTCAATAACGGTAACAGAAGCCGCTTCAGTTCCTTTCTCATTCGTTTCCACGAACGTTTTCTGGATTATTTATTACACTGTCAAAGTTTTACCTAACGTTTGAGAGCAGTCTATATTATTGAATATTTTTTGCACTCCAAACTATTACAAGAGAGGCACTAAGTTGAAGGTGGAGTTAATCGTAAAACGGGGTAAATAAAGGTTCGTTTTGCACTTTTTAAAGGAAGGCTGCAGATTAATCAACGAAAGGGCCGCTTTGAAATCAGATTCGGACTTAGACAGTGGTAAGATAATATAAGCAGAAAGAGAAGAATCGCTGTACGGAAGACGCACAACCTGAGCGGTTTTAGTCTGAACGTAATCAACCTTGAACGTAATCTACATCATATCCACCTCGGACTCCTTGCTAAACCCAGTAAATGGCCTCTTACGTGTCATGTATGGGCTGAACTTGAAATCCCAGGCGGCCTTGAAATGAATCGCTGATATCAGAATCGTTTCAGCCCCGAGGATATCATCTATAATTTCTTTCACCTTGTTGTTCGTGTGCTTAGCGCACCAGCCGTTGACCTGGGCGGCGGACACGAGCTGCTCTGGGACCACGTCGTACTGCTTCAGCATGAGCTTCTTGAAGTCTTCGTTGAGCCCCAAGATGTTCGCGTCGAAGATGTTGGAGGCGACGGCGACGGAGGCGTCTTTCTTCAGCTGCGCCACGAATTCCTGGATCTGGGCCTCGTTCAGCTCCAGCTTCTGGACGAGTTCTTGGATGGAGACATCGTTCGAGCACTTGGCGAGGAGCGAGAGGGCGTGCATGAGCGAAAACGGAGAGTAGCAGGTGGACTTCGAGGTGAAGTCGAGCATGCCGGCCACCTTCTGCGTGTGTTGGTTCAGAGCGCTTACTTGTGGCATTTAGTTTTTAAGTGGTGTCAAATTAATAGTATTAGTTCATAATTTTGTATTGTAGCATAGCTACATGAACTTTGAATAACCATGTTTTTAAAACATATCCAAGATATCTTATCAAGAATTTTAAGATAATATTTGTTTTGTATATATAATATAATGATAATAAGAGGCAATAAAACGATAATGTAACACAATAGTACAATACATCAATAGTATACACAACTTACAAAGTAGCATACATTGTATGCTTTTTGATTTTATAGACATTTTTGTATATTTAAGAATCTTAAATAATCAGAAGATATTCTGATTATAAAACGACTCACTTAACTGTAACCTTATCATCAGTACTAAGTAGGGCTGTTATTTGGCAGTATGGGTACAGTTTTGGTCTATTTTTGACCTGTAGCTGTATACAGTTTGCTACAGGACCTGTATGAACCTGTATGAAGTTTTATACAGGTTTTTGTAATTGGCTGTATAAGTTTTGAAAATGGAAGCGAATATTAAAATATTTCAACGTATTATAGATTATTTTATACTTTACTACATTTTCAAGTATCACACCAATTTTTGTGTATATTATTTGTGCTTAGTATTTTCAGTTTCAACATGTCTCCAGTGAATATATAGAGTATGCTATAGAAATATATGATATTGATCATTAAATGAACACTTTTGATAATTCGAAATTTAATATTACAAAGTTACAATTAACTATTTAATATCAAAATATTAAAAATACAATAAGATAAAGAAAAATCTGATTTAAATGTACAATTAATGTAAAAACATACTTTCTACAAAAAAGATCTTAAATGTCTTTTAAAACCATAGTAAAAAACTAATTAAACCACTACACACATACGTAATATTATTAATATTATGTATATATGTTTACATTTCATACCATAAAATATAGTAAAATAGTTACTTAATATTTAAAAAGATGTTAAATCACATATAGTAAATACATTAAAGCTGTTACATAAATGAGGGAGCAGAATCACTTAGATTGGAAAAAAAGATGAAAACCATTTTAATTAACTGGAGAATCACTAACCACAAGAATTATTAAAATATATATTATTTTTTCTTGGATATGGTAAAATAACTAGTATATTTATATATTGCGTTTAGATGTATTGTTGGATTGTTGCTGTTGAGTGAGTCATGTTATTAACTATTGTATATCACAACAATATAACATATTATACTATACTATTAATTTTATACAAATATATTAACATGTTAACATCTCCACTCCAAATACAATGTATTTTTAATAATATTTGAAATATTTACATATTAATACTTTTCAATCAGGTAATAATGTCACAACATGCTTATATTTATTGACGACATACATAATAGTTATAGATAATTCATAATAGTGAAAAACACTAGAAATTAGACTAATATTTCAGTTAATTATAATATACTTAAGTCTTTATGACTTAAATATATATAAATAGACCATAAAAGAGATTATATAACACAATATTGATAATTGCAAAAATAATTTTCGAAAGTATTGTTAAATTATGCTAAAACTGGACAAATATTACGTTTCTACATATGATTTCATACAGTATAGAAATTAAAGCAGTGACAAGTATAGAGCATTTGAAGTGAATTTCAATATGTTGGCTTAGAAATTGAAGCTGTATACTGTATACAGCCGTACAAGGTACAGTTTCCAAGTAAAACCTGTATGGTACAGCCAAATAACAGCCTTAGTACTACTAAGGCTCAGTTCAATCATTCCATCTTCATCTCATAAATCATGACAATCCACAAATCCAAACTTAGTTACACAATAACGTTACCTCAAACTAATCTCAACATCATACCTCATCTTCTAGGATTGTCACTCTGAATAGCCTCCTCAGACAACCTAAGTTAGTTCGTCACTTGAACTAATATTGTTGACGTCGGAAGTTATCTTTGTAATTATCTTTGAGATATTCTGATTATATATATATATATATATACATATCACTTCCTCGAGACGGCACAAACAGACTTCATTGAGACTTTCGAAATATGGAAAGCGTTTAGATGTATTGTTGGATTGTTGCTGTTGAGTGAGTCATGTTATTATTATATGAAAATATATTAAAAGAATGTTTCACTTAAATATATTATATCATTTATCACTCTGCTAACAGTGGCTGTAAATGGTTCTTTATTTTCAAAAATATTACCAAAACAACAAGCGATGCAATTAAAACAACTCCGCCAACTGTACAACCAACTATGATGGCCACTTGAGAGCTATTGGAATAAGTGTCGACAGATGCTTTCAGTTTGTAAACCGTGTGTCTGTAATAGGATTGGTCAAAGGTGATGGCAACTAATATATTCTTCTTGAGACTGCTGAGTTACTCACTACACGGGCTAGAAGTATCTGATCGTCGCAACTCATAGAGATGGAAGTTTTAGTTGAGGTATCAACCACAACTTTCTGGACGAATATTAGTTGAGAGTCTGGAAGTTAAGCATTGATGCTGACATACAACTCAGCGCCTGGAAAAGCGGTTGTGCTGAAGTCGAATTTTAACTGCAGTTTTTCAACTCGGATATTGGAAATGTTGAACTGGTCCACTTGGATTGAACACAAGAATAACATCAAATAAAGTGGGGAATTACTGGGTGTATGACTACAAGTAATTAATATTTTTGTATATTCGTGTATACTTAAGCATTAGTATCATATTTTATACACTCTTAAACTAATCTCTAAGAACACTAAATTTGACTAACTACCATTAATGTGATTGGATTATGTTCAATTCACTCATTTTAATAAACATGTTAGATACAAAAATTAAATGATTACAGTATCTTATTTTATATAATTATGTAACATTATTCTACACAAGAAATACTACTGCGATTCTGTTGTTTTCATAATTATGTTTTCATAATTTCAGTTATATAATTTAAAGTATTCAAAAGTTTTATCAATTCATATTTAAATCTTTCACGTTACTTGTCTTGTTTACCGTATTATATATAGCTTACCAGTTTATCATTCCGCTTCAATGTTGTTCTTGTACTCTGTTCAGGTTTGCACCAAGAATGTCTCGGTTAAGATAGTGAAGGAACAGTTCATGGTTAGTTTTAACAATCTGTGTCCAGAATTTGGGAACACTGTTAACGTGATAATTGAAGCTGATATTCCAGGTTACTCCAACACTTTTAGCAAGAAAATCACTCTTGATGCGAAAAGAAGCGGAAGTGGAACATTAAACTGTAATAATGCATAGTGGGGAATGAACTGCAAAGAGAGCATTCGCAAAATAAAAAAGAACTTTGACGCTGATATCTCATTCCGCGGCGCAAATTAGCTAGCTGATAATTACTATGACATTGTTATTGATGTTGATACAAAAACAGCCGATTTGAACATGGGGCTGATTATCGGGTGCTCGGTTGGTGGAGTTGTAATTATTGTTGTAGCTGTTGTTGGATTCATAATATACAAAAAGAAGCACGCGTACACCAAGTAAGTTTATGACGGACAGAAAATGACTTTGCAAAACGCTCCAGAGACTATGTGAAGAAAATTAACATAATGTTAATATATTAATAGACTATTTTACTTATTATAAAATTCTTGAACTTATGAAGAATATTCTCACATCTTCTTCTGTAAAAACAGAATCGAAACCGCTATCGTTATTGCAAACAGAGATATCGTAACCATGAATATTGTTTAGTTGTTCTGGTACTCAGCGATGACGGCTTTGAAAATGATGAACTCGTATTTAGATATAATCGCGAAACCGATCTCCGCGCTCTTGATCTTCTCTTTTGTGAAGGCTTGGTTCTCCTTGCATGTTTACTTAGCGTAAATCGTATCTGCTACATATTCATCACATACGATTTATTGCCTCAATAAACTGTAGTTAACCTCTCTATGGAACTTGTACAGTCCGAGCGAGTGTGTCTTCTTGTTCTCTTAATAGAATATTCCAAGATTGTTCTTCTCTGTTGGCTTCACTAGATTCGAAACGCATTTTGGGATGTTTTCGAAGTAGTAGTCGATACAGCTCTTGTTTTTGTGCAGATGGAGAACAGCTCTGTTCACACAGGCGATGTAAAACGGGTCGTGATACACAAATAGTTCAAAGACTATTTTATTTGTTACATCTAAATATGATACGACCATTATAGTTTTTGATGCGGAATCGTCGTGGTTGTATCTAAGCTTATTGGACTCTTCAATATTTTTGAACGAAACACCCACATTTTCATTAAATTCTTCGATGTCATATGATTCTTGAATACGTAATGAATTAACATTATCGTAAAGGTAGATATCAACTCTTGCAGTAACTACACTAGGTAAATCGCATTCAAGTTTATTGATGAACGAATCTCTAAACTATAATTAAACACTATCAGAATTTAGAACAGCATACATAGCTAAATGTGAATCGTGCGTTTTACAATTGTGGGTGTCTTTGGCTAGAATATTATCAAATTCATTAGTGATTATTGTGTTGATTCCGTTTGTATCGAACTTCAGATTCATCGTTATTCTGATCCTTCTGTTTGCAACGAACTTTGCGTAGAAGCTGGCAAGCTAGGCTGCTACTGCGACCGTTTTCGTGATCCTGTAGGTAGAAATCAGATTGAACTAAGTCGATGCCGTCTGATATTCACTTGAAGAGCATCCAGCTGCACACGGATATATTGGAATCTTCTCGTTACTAAGTCCTGCCTAAAACTCCAAGTACACTTGCAAGCTAGGATCTATTTTCACATCGCAGTTGTTAGCGATCACGTTAATATCAATGTCTCCGTAAATTGTGTATTCCATCTGAACTTTCTAGAAAGTCCAGTTCGTCCCGTTGTATCTGGTACGCTCAATCGTATTGACTGAGTTGTTAACTTTCACTAGATTCATATCGTACCATAGCTCATACATCGCATGCTCTTTGTCCATTACGTGATCGTAGTCCATAGAAGATAGCTAGAATGTGACAACTATTTCTTGGTTGTATCTGTAGGTGAATTTTGCTTGGACTTGACCTATTTTTGGAAAAGAAACGTCGTCAAAGTGGATTTGTGTGACCACTGTCTTTCCAGGAAGGTAGATTTTACATAAGTTTTCTTCGGTGATTAAATCCAGAATCTCGAATGGAATCAAGTGAAGGCTCAGCTATTTAGTCAAATCGTTTCCGTTCACGTAACTTAATGTGGAAAAGCACTACTGACTAAACGAAATCGCATCGTCTGTGATGCTTGCACAAAGTAAGAGCATTTGAAGTGAATATAATGAATTTCAATAATTGAACTAACTTTTCCTAAAGTGTAAATATTAATTACATTCATTTAGTGTTATTGTGTATTAATAATGTGGATTGATCTGCTAAACGCATTGATTTTTCTAGCAATTGCTAATATTAGGTAATGTAGTAAGTTGATTTATGTAACTGCATACACTAAATTTGAAAATAAATATAATTATTTAGAAATTAAAATGCACAAAATAAATAAATATACATAAAGCTTATCAATAAATATTTTAATCCATAATGGAGATTTGGTATATGAAACGAAATTTTCATTTAAATGTAATCAGTTAGTTTGAAATTAAAATAATTAAATACGGATAACGAAATTGAATTTTTGATTTGAAAATAAAATGACTCACTTAACTGTAACCTTATCATCAGTACTAAGGCTCAATTCAATCATTCCATCTTCATCTCATAAATCATGACAATCCACAAATCCAAACTTAGTAACACAATAATGTTACCTCAAACTAATCTCAACATCATACCTCATCTTCTAGGATTGTCACTCTGAATAGCCTCCTCAGACAACCTAAGTTAGTTCGTCACTTGAACTAATATTGTTGACCTCGGAAGTTATCTTTGTAACTATCTTTGGGATGGCTGGTATGAATCTTGGGACTAGCGTATCAGCGGCAACGTGTAGTGCTTCTAAGTTTAGAGCTTGATTTGATTTGAAAATATACTATATAGTATGATGACAGGTACATTTCAAAAATTAACATACATAAAATTAAATCTTTATGTATAACGACTTTTGGCATTATTTACTGTTAATATTCATTTTTTTGAAATCAGTTCACATAATAAACTCCCAGAATTTAGCCATTATATCTGATTGCGCGATTCTCAAGTAACCATTTTCTCCCCATTCCTCACCGAATGACATTTTAAGCTTCCAGAACTTAATTCCGTTATCGGTTCCCCAGCCCATGACTTCTGCTCTAAAGTCTCCAAGATAATCTCCGAACTGATGCGAATAAACACCTGCGTTATAGAACATCACGTCAGTGTATGCCTTGAAGCTGAACTGGATTGGGCCATATTACAGTGCTCTCTTCACAAAATTTTCACCTTCCTCGTCCCATTCGTTTTTTCCCCACGTAACAACTTCTCCATTTTATATTGTAGCGAATTTCGGAAGGTCAGAACCGTCGTCGCACTTACTAGGGCATTTTCCTATTTTCCCAGTTAAACCAGACGTATAAGCCACACATGATGCTGGAACGGTTCCATAAGGCCATTCGAAATAAGCGAACCCAAACTCAATATTATCACATCCAGTTCCTTAACTGTAACAATTAAGGTAGTATTAGTGCGAATAACGCACTCTTTCGTCATCGTATTTATAGAGGCACAACAGGTCGCTCAACATGTTTATGGAAGCAAAGAGTTCAGTCGCTACGCAGTGTTCCATTGATTCAATATAATTCACACATTTTGGGTTTTTGACAGTCCAGTCGAATTCTTCGTCAACTTCAGTTATGTTGCTAGGAATACTCCTATGAACTTGAGGTGGCATTTGCATACTTTGAAGTTTTGGAGTGAAATACTTATCAATGTGTTATTGAGACTTGTTGAGGAGAAACTTTGGAATTTCTGGAGTCCACGTAAGATCGGGGATGTTTTTAAGAACCTCCAAACTGTCTTGCAAAAATGAACTTTGTTATGAAAGTATTACACAAAACATATGAGAAGTGAAAACATTTTAATCACTTTCGTAGATTAATTATTCCAAGTATTATTTTGTAAGGGATGTAATTGGATAATAAATGATATTGAGTTATACAATACATTCATTATCGTTCATTTGAAGTTCTGATTCAAGTCAAAACTGATATAATTACAACAAAATAGATAATATTTGTTATCTGTATACTCCATAGTAATATACGTTCGTATGTAAACAGTATCTAAAAGTATACAAACCTCATAGATGCATCTTAAAACTCTCTTAATAATATTTAAGTTATATTTAATTTTAACACTCCAAATGAATAATAATTATTATGTACAAAAGCTGTGTAATCTCATTGACTTTACAACGTAAAATATTTGCTTTTCTCCATTTTCTTTATTACATGCTCTTTCAATTCTGCTTAAATGTCACGATACTGAAGCTAAGTAAGAGATGTTGGAAAAGCTTGATGTATCAGAATCTCAAATTTTTGAATTGAAATAGTCATTGAGCTCAACTCTGTCTATTGTGTCAAATATTTTTTGTACAAATGCGTAGTAGCTTACTAGTTTTGAGTCTACTATTTTTAAGTGTTTTAATTTGGCTCCAGAACCTTTGGTATCGGTCGATTAAGTTAATTAGTGGTGTACGCGGAACACTAATGGCAAAATTACTGAGATAATTGATTCGATTATTGGAATAGAGTGCATTCTACTTTCTGCAGTTCATTTTAAAGCCAATTGGGCTTTTAAATTTGATAAGAGATCAACAAAGAATGCTGTATTCACCGGATTCGCTTCTAATAGCTCAGTGTAGATGATACGGATGAGCAGAAAGCTGTAATATGCGCAAACCGCTTCAGCTTAAATCGTGTGCTTGGATTACACCGCCTAACTATCAGCTCTCATCATTCTCCCGTTATAAAACAATATAAAAGCGTTTTAAGCAGCTTTAACATTGGAACGAAAATATCAGTGCATCTCTAACTGAAGCTCAAGTTGTCCTAGAACTCCCCAAATTCAAAGTCAGCTCCAAACTGAACCTCCTTAAACACCTTTAGCAGCTAAATATCTCTAAAATCTTCAGCATTAACGGGTTAAAAATAAACGAAATAACGCAGAAAACGATTGTTGAAGTAAACGAGGAGGGAACCGAAGCGGCTTCTGTGACAAAAATGGCAACAAAATGCGCCCGGAGACCTGAGGAACTTAAGGTATTAAAATGCGATAAACCGTTTTGGTTCGTAATTTGTGGGCGAGAAAATGATGTTGTTTTTGTAACGAGTATTGTGGAGTGAAATTTACTTAAGAATTGTTGTAGTATTTTATTATATCTTTTGCTCAAAAAGGACAATTGAGTCGTTTGAACTTAGACTTTAGAATGAAAATTATTATTCATAATTATATTTGCATTTAATTTAAAGGTAATAAAATAGACTAGGTAATACAATAAACATATTCAAATTTACAATTAGACAATAACAATGAGTTATAATAGTCATTTTTAGTACAAGTTATTATATATAGGTCATTTATATTAAGGCTGTTCAGAGTGACAATCCTAGAAGATGAGGTATGATTTTGAGATTAGTTTGAGGTAACATTATTGTGTAACTAAGTTTGGATTTGTGGATTGTCATGATTTATGAGATGAAGATGGAATGATTGAACTGAGCCTTAGTACTGATGATAAGGTTACAGTTAAGTCATTTATATTATTATAATAAATTTTGTATAAATATCACTTCCTCGAGATATAATTTTTGAATACTTTTAAGAGAAGATAGTGTGAAAACAAAAAATTGTTAATACTTTAATAATGTTGAAACAGATGTCTTATTAGCAAAACAACACCTCACAACAAAATGTCAAACACAAGCGCTCTGAACCAACACACGCAGAAGGTAGCCGGCATGCTCGACTTCACCTCGAAGTCCACCTGCTACTCTCCGTTTTCGCTCATGCACGCCCTCTCGCTCCTCGCCAAGTGCTCGAACGATGTCTCCATCCAAGAACTCGTCCAGAAGCTGGAGCTGAACGAGGCCCAGATCCAGGAATTCGTGGCGCAGCTGAAGAAAGACGCCTCCGTCGCCGTCGCCTCCAACATCTTCGACGCGAACATCTTGGGGCTCAACGAAGACTTCAAGAAGCTCATGCTGAAGCAGTACGACGTGGTCCCAGAGCAGCTCGTGTCCGCCGCCCAGGTCAACGGCTGGTGCGCTAAGCACACTAACAACAAGATCAAGGAGATGGTGGATTCCGTCGAAGGAATGGAAACTGTGCTGATTTCCGCGATTCACTTCAAGGCCGCGTGGGACTTCAAGTTCAACACGTACCTGACGTGCAAGATGCCGTTCAACGGCTTCACCAAGTAGTCCGAGGTGAACATGATGAACGCCAAGTTCAAGATGGACTACGTCAAAACCAGAACAGCGCAGGTGGTGCGCCTTCCATACTGCAACTCTACGCTTTCTGCCTGTATCATCTTGCCGTTGGCTAAGTCCCAGAAGGATTTCAAGGACGCGCTCTCGCTAACAAATTTGTAGCCGTTCTTCAGCAAGTGCGAAACCGCTCTTTCTCTCCCCAGATTCACCATTTCTTCCAGCTTCAACTTGGAGGACCTGCTCCAGTAATTCGGCGTGTCCAAGATATTCAACAATATTGACTGCGCTGAAACTCTGAACAAGCAGCTCAGAATGAAAAAGATAATTCAGAAGACGTTCATCGAAACGAACGAAAACGGAACGGAAGCAGCGGCCGTGACCGCAATGTTTGAAGATAATGATGACATTGAGTTCAACCAAAACATTGTAAAAATGGTTTGTGACCATCCATTTTGGTTCATTTTAAGTGGAAAACGAGGAGTTGTTTTTGTATCTAGTATTGTAGAGTGAACCTAATTTGTATTTCATGGAAAATATTTATTAATATTAGAGGTTGTGTTCGAAAATCAAACAGTGTCCACTATATGTGTTTTGTCCACTAAGTATAGTATATATTCCATTTTATATTTATTAGGGTATGACCTGATCGTTTTACATTTTTAGAACCACTGTATTTATAATTGTAGAATCTCACCTATCGTGAACCCGAACTTGATCTACACTTAATCCAAAATCTATTGTTTATTAAAATAATTGTAGTAATAGTAACACAAATCTTTCAATTCACTGTATATAACACAATAAATTAACATATTACCGTTGTTTTCAACAAGAACGAAATATGATGATTTATGAAGAATTAAAATTACGTTATAATCTTTAAGAATACAAACTTTTTCCCCATCGATCTATATAATGTAACTGTATAAGCTAACACCAGAGCTCATACGTTTCATTTCTTCGTCAAATACCTTAAAATCTGAAAAATAAAAACCAATTTTGTTAACATATACCAGAAAGCCAGAATTTTACTAGTTAAAATATTATAATTTTTCTTATAATTATCAAAGTCCTAGTCTATAGACGTAAGTTGCTGAAATTTAACAAATTTGTATTTTCATGAAATAATTACTTAAACTATAACAGTTTTGTGATATTCTGAACGTAACATTAACAAAATATTTACTTCGGTGCACTACATTTAACGCAAACCTTCCAAAATTTAAAAATTTCAACTTAAAGTAATAGTCATGATTATTGTCTTTAAAGAAATAGTTTACTGATAAAATATGTAAGCTTTACGTATTTGATAAACATTAATATAATTTTATTATTTAATTTATCATTCTATGTTTATATACTTGTTGGCGTTATGGAGTTGCCATTTTAAAAGATACTGGGTGAACGCTCGAGATGGAGCGAAATAATATTTGCGATAAGTGGGATTAATACTATGATTATAGTAATGTTACTTCCCGTTTAACGGTTTATAATAGTAAATATTAAACGATTTAATACATTGAGAAGTACTTTCAAATCGTTCACTCGATAAACCAGAATAATTTTTCGTGGACTTGCGCTGAAATAAATTGCAGTTAATTTAAAAGAAATTTAACTTACTATTTTGACTATGATTTCGTTCCTTTCACGGCAAAATTCATATTTTCAGAAGACAGCGACTAAAGAAAACTATTTACAACAAGCAAATACTACAAAATAGGAAAATACTGCGGATCAGTATTGTTAGCTATTGTGCTGATTGTTGTTGCACTTAAATTCGTGAAAGCGAATCAAGTTGTAAGACAATACAGAGGATATGCAAAATTAAAAAACCAACCCAAGACCAAATCAAATTTAAATAATTAGTACAAAATGTGAAAAATAAAGAAACAAAATCCGAAATGAACACTGTTTCAATAAATCTAAGCAATGAAGTAAATAGCTATATAATTGAGTGAATAATAATAGTTTGGTTAATAGATGTTAATATTTAAACGATTAATTACTTTATAATAAATTGAAACACGGTTCACATTTCCACATCAAATGACCAGTACTTTGAATTAAGGTCCTCTTAAGCGATTCTTATGTAACCACCCTCACCCCACTCAGCTCCAAATGGCATTTTGAGCTTCCAAAACTTAACATTTCCATCAGTCCCCCATCCCATTACCTCACCTCTGAACTCTCCAATAACATTTCCGAACTAATGAGTGTATACACCAGAGCTGTAAAACTGCAAATCATCATAGGCAGTGAAACTAAATTATATTGGTCCGCTCATGGTTGCACGTTGAGCCATATTTTCGAACTCATAACTCCAGTTTTACGCACTCACACCTGAAAATGCATTTATTGTGGTGCGTTTTGGCAGGCTAGAGCCATCATCGCATTTTGTTTGGCACTTAGAGAGTTTGCCAGTTGATCCTGAAGTATATGATACACAGGAAGAAGGAACTGTTCCATATGGAGCTTCGAGGTGCTCCATACCATAATCGAGTTCGTTCATATCACATCCCTTACCCTAGCTGAAGCAGTTAATAATTAATTATGGAGAATATTATACTCTTTACTCATCTTTTCCGTGAATACATCTGATATCGCTCAACATGTTAACGGATGCGAAAATCTCAATCGCAGTGCACTCGTCCATAGGCTCTACGTGATCTGCACACTCTGGCACTTGCACAGACCAATCGAATTCTACAGAAACTACTTAAAACAGATGTTCTTTTTCGTTGAATTGGACCATTTTGGATTCTTTCCTGTTCAGTGGTTTGGGAGTAAAGTGCTTGTCCACTTACGCTTGAGACTTGTTCATGAGGAACTTTGGAATTTCTGGTGTCCATGTTAGATCTGGGATGTTCTTAAGTACCTCGAGACGGTCTTGCAACGAAGCAGATTGCTGTGAAATCAATAAGCAAAACATATAAGAAGTGAAATGATATCTACAATATCTTTGCAAATTTGAAATTTTGCATTTCTCCAATATTTACTCACATTTAGATGAACTAAGATAATATAACCGAAGACAAAAGTAATATTATGTGTATAGTAATATATTATGTATTTTGATGCACATTACATCATTTTAATAAAAATATTTTCTGTATATTTAGTAAATATAATTATAAATTATACTGTCAATGACAATATTTCTAGTTATATTTTGAATTTAACAATTGGTAATTATATTTAGTGTTAGTGCTATGAGTACAGGATTAATATAAAATATACAGTATTCTCTCATTGATTTGCGAGTATTTTAAGCTGATATTGTATAACGTTGTATATTTCTTTGTAGTTTTTGTTGTGTTGTTCTTTTATTTTGTGTTATTTTTCGATGAAGTGTTTAATTTTTGTCTTTTTGGCACTGATGTTGCTTTCCGGTGTGTCCATCCACGTTCTGCGTATTTCGTCTTTAATTTATTGAATGAATTTCGCGCCCCAGTTTTCAAGGTAGTGCTCTTGCAACTGTTGTATAGCTTAATTGCACTGCTGTTCATTCAGCTTGAATTATTGTCCAAGTTGTGGCATAAATAGTCTTTTTCCTTGACTCAGGTATTATTTTCTGTTAATTAGTGCCGTTTTAACGTCCCTTGCTTCTTGCAGTACGTTTTTAAGCTAAATATTTATTTATACTTTGAATGCCTCTCCGAACTGCTCCAAAAACGATATTTTCGGTTGATTTTGGGGGATTTGCTCCATTTCCTCGTCCTGGAACCGATTCGGGTCCGAGATTAACGAAAAGGAATCGTTTTAAAAGGACGCGATCTCGTCCACGTTCCATGGATTAAATCCCTTCTGGTGTGTTTTCTGCAGTTGTTTTGGTTTTTGGAAGTTCTCGATATTTTCGGTCTATTTGTTTCTGTTTCTGCTCGTTTGAAGTGGATAATGATAAGATAATTTTTTGAATGCTAGTTAGTATTTGATTATTGTATAGCATCATTGTTTAGAAAGGAAATGTGATGATCAGAGAAAACAGTGACCAGTATAGAGCATTTGAAGTGAATTTCAATATGTTGGCTTAGAAATTGAAGCTGTATACTGTATACAGCCGTACAAGGTACAGTTTCCAAGTAAAACCTGTATGGTACAGCCAAATAACAGCCCTATATTATTCTCATAATTTATGTTATGAGTTTGTATTATTTAAAACAAGTGATTTATTTGCACGTATTAATTAGGATTAATCAAGAAGTCATTTATCACTCTGCTAACAGTGGCTGTGAACGGTTCTTTATTTTCAAAAATATTACCAAAACAACAAGCGATGCACTTTATTTTAGAATATATATCGGCTCACTCTTTTGGTACATCTCAAAAACATCCACTCAATAATCAATTACTTCAATCACAAGAACATTTTAAAAAGATATTTTCATTTTAATGCGTTCTTTACTTCTGTAACTATGTACATAAAGGACTCTATATTTTTAGTGTTAATTTTTTGAGATGTCATCAAATTATATCAATTCAGAAATGATAGTATTGTTTTATACTTTATCGTGTTATTACTGTGTTATTAATATTTATATAACATTATTACTTGCTAGGTTATTAACTTTTCAGAGATGATGGGTGTGGATATGGTGGTTATAAGATGTTACAGCTACTGTATACTTATTCTTATTAAAATATATTCATTAAGGTGTATTTATTGCATTCTCTGAAGTATTATGTTATATCTGTTATATTTACAATATAATATTAAGTTGTCGTTAAAGGTGGTGGTCTGTTTTAATTAGAATTTATTTCTGGTGAAGTTATAGTGTTTATATATGTTTATATTTCGCTATTTATAACTGAAGTTAATCAAAATTCTATATGAGTACGTATTATACAAAATACAATATTACACATATTATACAAAAAATATTAGTCTTATAGATCAGTCATCTCACTATGCTTAATAAGTTACTAAAATTTCATAAATATTAACTAAATCATTATTAATACATGTATACTAAACTACTAGATTTAACTTTGGAGTAACCACAAAGTCAACAAAAAGAGCTAGAAAAAATTAATTATCACTAAAATTCCTTTATTTATTACCCTTTAATTTATATTATGTATATATGTGTACATTTCATACCATAAAATAAAGTAAAATAGTTACTTAATATTTAAAAAGATGTTAAATCACATATAGTAAATACATTAAAGCTGTTACATAAATGAGGGAGCAGAATCACTTAGATTGGAAAAAAAGATGAAAACCATTTTAATTAACTGGAGAATCACTAACCACAAGAATTATTAAAATATATATTATTTTTTCTTGGATATGGTAAAATAACTAGTATATTTATATATTGCGTTTAGATGTATTGTTGGATTGTTGCTGTTGAGTGAGTCATGTTATTAACTATTGTATATCACAACAATATAACATATTATACTATACTATTAATTTTATACAAATATATTAACATGTTAACATCTCCACTCCAAATACAATGTATTTTTAATAATATTTGAAATATTTACATATTAATACTTTTCAATCAGGTAATAATGTCACAACATGCTTATATTTATTGACGACATACATAATAGTTATAGATAATTCATAATAGTGAAAAACACTAGAAATTAGACTAATATTTCAGTTAATTATAATATACTTAAGTCTTTATGACTTAAATATATATAAATAGACCATAAAAGAGATTATATAACACAATATTGATAATTGCAAAAATAATTTTCGAAAGTATTGTTAAATTATGCTAAAACTGGACAAATATTACGTTTCTACATATGATTTCATACAGTATAGAAATTAAAGCAGTGACAAGTATAGAGCATTTGAAGTGAATTTCAATATGTTGGCTTAGAAATTGAAGCTGTATACTGTATACAGCCGTACAAGGTACAGTTTCCAAGTAAAACCTGTATGGTACAGCCAAATAACAGCCTTAGTACTACTAAGGCTCAGTTCAATCATTCCATCTTCATCTCATAAATCATGACAATCCACAAATCCAAACTTAGTTACACAATAACGTTACCTCAAACTAATCTCAACATCATACCTCATCTTCTAGGATTGTCACTCTGAATAGCCTCCTCAGACAACCTAAGTTAGTTCGTCACTTGAACTAATATTGTTGACGTCGGAAGTTATCTTTGTAACTATCTTTGAGATATTCTGATTATATATATATATATATATATATATATATATATATATATATATACATATCACTTCCTCGAGACGGCACAAACAGACTTCATTGAGACTTTCGAAATATGGAAAGCGTTTAGATGTATTGTTGGATTGTTGCTGTTGAGTGAGTCATGTTATTATTATATGAAAATATACTAAAAGAATGTTTCAGTTAAATATATTATATCATTTATCACTCTGCTAACAGTGGCTGTAAATGGTTCTTTATTTTCAAAAATATTACCAAAACAACAAGCGATGCAATTAAAACAACTCCGCCAACTGTACAACCAACTATGATGGCCACTTGAGAGCTATTGGAATAAGTGTCGACAGATGCTTTCAGTTTGTAAACCGTGTGTCTGTAATAGGATTGGTCAAAGGTGATGGCAACTAATATATTCTTCTTGAGACTGCTGAGTTACTCACTACACTGGGCTAGAAGTATCTGATCGTCGCAACTCATAGAGATGGAAGTTTTAGTTGAGGTATCAACCACAACTTTCTGGACGAATATTAGTTGAGAGTCTGGAAGTTAAGCATTGATGCTGACATACAACTCAGCGCCTGGAAAAGCGGTTGTGCTGAAGTCGAATTTTAACTGCAGTTTTTCAACTCGGATATTGGAAATGTTGAACTGGTCCACTTGGATTGAACACAAGAATAACATCAAATAAAGTGGGGAATTGCCGAGAGTGTGGTTTTGAATAATTAACTTAACTGCACTGTTATGTATACTTAAACATCAGTATCATATTTTATACACTCTTAAACTAACTATATTTTATACATTTAAAAAATAAATTATAATTTCTAAATTTGACCAGCTAAATTAATGTTTGCGTTAAATTCAGTTATTATATTTAGTATGTGAACTCAAGAATTAATAGTTTACAATATCTTATTTTATACAATTGTACAATAATGTTCGGTAGATGCAAAGAGAACTGCATTTTGATAAATTATTAGATTAATTGTATAACTTATAGCGTATTCAAAAGTTTTTGTATATTTTATTATTAAATACTTCACGTTAATTATCTTATTTACATATAACTTACCAGTCTATCATTCCACTTCAATGTTGTTCTTGTACTCTGTTCAGGTTTGCACCAAGAATGTCTCGGTTAAGATAGTGAAGGAACAGTTCATGGTTAGTTTTAACAATCTGTGTCCAGAATTTGGGAACACTGTTAACGTGATAATTGAAGCTGATATTCCAGGTTACTCCAACACTTTTAGCAAGAAAATCACTCTTGATGCGAAAAGAAGCGGAAGTGGAACGTTAAACTGTAATAATGCATAGTGGGGAATGAACTGCAAAGAGAGCATTCGCAAAATATAAAAGAACTTTGACGCTGATATCTCATTCCGCGGCGCAAATTAGCTAGCTGATAATTACTATGACATTGTTATTGATGTTGATACAAAAACAGCCGATTTGAACATGGGGCTGATTATCGGGTGCTCGGTTGGTGGAGTTGTAATTATTGTTGTAGCTGTTGTTGGATTCATAATGTACAAAAAGAAGCATGCGTACACTAAACCGGTTTACGATGGATAGAGAATGACCATTTAAAACGCTCCAGAGATCATGTGAGATTAAAATATCACATTATAAAGATATTATATTTTAAAATGGCGGATATATGTTTGATTATTAATTAAATCATCTTAAAGTCAATCAAATCTGATAATATACGTATCTATTTCAAAGAAGATATGACGCAGTATAATCTAATTGTTAATATAAATAATATTAAATAATAATATTTTCACACTTCCAGATAATGTACGATATGAGATAAAAACAAAATAATTTAACTTCAAAAGAAATTAATTACTTATACACCTATCAAATTGTTTATAATTTTATAATACTTTAAGAGAAGATAGTGTGAAAACCAAAAATTAATTTGACTTATAATAGCGCTTATATATTGTCTTAATGTCGGGACAACACCTCACAACAAAATGTCAAACACAAGCGCTCTGAACCAACACACGCAGAAGGTGGCCGGCATGCTCGACTTCACCTCGAAGTCCACCTGCTACTCTCCGTTTTCGCTCATGCACGCCCTCTCGCTCCTCGCCAAGTGCTCGAACGATGTCTCCATCCAAGAACTCGTCCAGAAGCTGGAGCTGAACGAGGCCCAGATCCAGGAATTCGTGGCGCAGCTGAAGAAAGACGCCTCCGTCGCCGTCGCCTCCAACATCTTCGACGCGAACATCTTGGGGCTCAACGAAGACTTCAAGAAGCTCATGCTGAAGCAGTACGACGTGGTCCCAGAGCAGCTCGTGTCCGCCGCCCAGGTCAACGGCTGGTGCGCTAAGCACACTAACAACAAGATCAAGGAGATGGTGGATTCCGTCGAAGGAATGGAAACTGTGCTGATTTCCGCGATTCACTTCAAGGCCGCGTGGGACTTCAAGTTCAACACGTACCTGACGTGCAAGATGCCGTTCAACGGCTTCACCAAGTAGTCCGAGGTGAACATGATGAACGCCAAGTTCAAGATGGACTACGTCAAAACCAGAACAGCGCAGGTGGTGCGCCTTCCATACTGCAACTCTACGCTTTCTGCCTGTATCATCTTGCCGTTGGCTAAGTCCCAGAAGGATTTCAAGGACGCGCTCTCGCTAACAAATTTGTAGCCGTTCTTCAGCAAGTGCGAAACCGCTCTTTCTCTCCCCAGATTCACCATTTCTTCCAGCTTCAACTTGGAGGACCTGCTCCAGTAATTTGGCGTGTCCAAGATATTCAACAATATTGACTGCGCTGAAACTCTGAACAAGCAGCTCAGAATGCAAAAGATAATTCAGAAGACGTTCATTGAAACGAACGAAAACGGAACGGAAGCAGCGGCCGTTACCGCGATAGAGGCGGACGGAATTTCGTTCTTCAAACCGAAATTTGAGAAAGTTGTCTGCGACCGCCCGTTCTGGTTCGTTTTGAGTGGAACAAATGGGGTCGTTTTCGTGTCAAGCGTCGTTGAGTGATCCATTTATGATTGTATTTATAATTATTTATATTTTTCTTTTTGAATGGTTGTGATGAATCAGGTAACATCATATATATATTCTTAATATAATCGAAAGTTCTTTCGTACATACATTAGAATCACAATTTTAGCGTGATTATAATTACTTTTATATTATTATAGAACATATGTATTACATTGTTTATAATGTCTGTATAATCTTCTAAAAATCACTGTTACTTTTTGAGTAACTTTAGCTTCAGTTAAACTTAAAGTAAATCGTCGATTGTTGGTTTCTTCTTCGGCTTTATCTTCTGGTAGTCCATAATTACCTACTATGAGTATTTGGCTTTATCACAGAACGCAATTATCACTAAAACTAGTAATATTACAGCCAAAATGATAACAGTTAAACGCAATCCATCATATTTTACCCTCAAGTCTATAACCTTGTCAATGGTGTACATCTCAATAAACACATCAACGAGATACTGGAAAACAAATGTTGAATTCGCATTTATTACAGAGCAATTTAGTTCTCCGCACGAGTAATTGAACTGATTGAAATTTGACGCTAGTGGAATCTGAACCCACCTTTGAAATTAATCTGTTTGATAAAATTACTTGTTCGTGTAAGTTAATGTTGTTGATACGTTGCTATAGTCGTAGTATTTTTCGTAGCCAGCGCATTTGTTTGTGCTTGTGAGCTTAATTTGCACACCGGAGTTAGTAATAACAGCAACACCGTAACTCCAGCACGTGTAACGGATTGAAGTTGTTGGTATTTTACACTTCATTGCAAACATTATTTTATCGTTAAACTTAAATAATATATCAAGATTATATTTTTATGTGCTGTAAATCTCGTTCATGTTAATGTCATATATCTATACACACGTTTTCTTCTAAGCACCAATCATATTCGTGCACGAAAAATTAATTTATTTTGTTGATTCTAAAAATCTTGGCATAGTTTACGAAATAGAGTGATTCTGGACAAATTTCGTAATAGAGTTAATATTTTAGGCAGTTAATTTATATTCTACATTATCATAAACAAGCATATCTATTTATTGCCTTACACTCTCAAATTGTGCTAAATCGTAATTAAAATGCACATTAAATCCTATGTCATTATTATATTTTTCATAAAGATAAATATATTAATCTTTAAACACGTGTTACATACTAGACGCATTGATATTAATATTAAAATGCATTGCTACTTTTCTAGTATTTTATTTTGTTACTATTACTAATTTCGCATAAAGAAATGAAATGCCTAGTATTTCTTATATATACAAGTCTGATGTGTATATATACTATATGAAACAAGACCACCATTAGTAGCTGTCAATAAAACGCACTTTATCAATCTTGAATTGAAATCTGTCAACAACAAGTAAAACATCTAAAATTTCAGAATTCGCGTCTTACAATAGAGATGCTGAAGTATACCCTGGACACATCGCAAATGAAATAAATTTATTTTTAGTTTATTGTGTGTATTATGATTCTTTTACGGATAGCAATAATAAGTCAAAACTATGAATAAAATCTGATTTCAGTGCTTCAAAAATTAGGATAGGTATCAAAGTTTAATAATTTACTACAAATAGTGTCGCAGAAGCAAAATTTTCGTCATTATAATTAGTTAAATCATAGTCATATGGAATCCAAAAAGATATTTTTTAAATTTAATTGTATGCAAAATCTTATCCCATACTAACAAGCTAATCTGAATTAGATAAATATCCTACTGTCAAATTAATTTAAACATCACCTGTAAAAACTAAACAATTTTTATTGTTTGTTGGGAATATTTCTAGTGTAAATAAATTCTATATTTTATCTAAAGTCAGCTTTGATTACTTAGTATAACAATTCGATATATTTATTGCTTGTTAATTCAGTATTTAACTATATACAATTTAAATTATTATCATATTCGGAGTGTTTGTATTAAATATTATAGTAATTATGTTAAAAATATAAATGTCTGTTAGAATAACTCAAAATCAAACTAAACAGCAAACAAATTTTTGTTATATTTTGTATTTTAGACATTTGATCAGTAATTATTTCATATTTGACTATGGAATGATGCTTAATCTGCTCTTAAATTAAACTTTATGAATACGAATAAATATCTATTAGTAATATTATTCATATGTGTATTAATTGACTCTCTTAACTGTAACTTTATCAACAAATATAAGTAATATGTTTAAAATCATGATCTAATTACACCATTAAATTAACTATATCATAATACGTCTCACTAAATGTAACAATTTCAATACATAACTAATTTAATAATTCCAAATATCAACGAACATTTTCTATAAAACTAAGTTAAGACGAATTCTTTTACATATTAATAACGATAATGATTATTTTGTGCGCAAAATCTAATTATAGATCTAGTTGTTGAGTTACTGCAGACTCTCGAAGATAGCCACTACCCCGAATCTCGTTAATAGACTACTCTCACCTATAGCCTCCGAGCTGGTGTCTTTAACTGATTTCAGTTTTGATATTATGAGATTACTAAAGAATCTCACTTATTTTACATTTAAATATTGTCAACAAATAAACAACAATTTAGCAATATTGAACAAATAAATTTCCACCTGCTCACATGAACACTGATTGCATCATTCATAAGCTTCACCATCGCCTTCTGGAGGGAAAAGTATATTAACTAACACCTCCTCGGGTATATCGAAGTTTTCCCAAAGATTTTAGTGTTCTTCAGTTTAGTTAAGGAATCCAGTCTCATTAATAGCATCCATGGCAATAAACAGATTCTTGGGGACGTAAGGTGGTTGAACACGTTGCGAAATACTCTCGTGTTAATTTGACAGCTTGGCACCTGCTGGTGCTTAACAGATCCTTGTAATATTTAATTACTTCCTGTCTTTATGAAACAGTAAAACTATTTCTTATAACACCGACCGCTCTTTCTTCTTCCTCGTCGGAGGATACATCGACAACCTCTTTTTCAGGTTCAATAAAAGGTTAGACAACAGGGGATTCATTTTCTTAACGAATTTAAGCATCTTCGTCATCAGCCGGACCAGTGAACATCATTGTTACAAACATATTTTCATCATAGTCGATAGGGTACTTTTCTTGGCTTATTTCCTAGCTTATTCTAATCCATAATTATTGAAAGTAAAGGAGTGAAAACCTTCTATTATCTTATATATCAGAAATTTAAAATTATAAGTTTATTTTCAAATCTCGCTTAAAAACACTTTTTAGTTCGGTTAAAGTATCCTTTTGAATCGGTTATAGTGCCCGATACTTCGTTGAGTCTTTAACTGAGAGTCTAAGGGACCAAAGTTAGTTCTTTAACCGAGATTCGGGGTAGTGGCTATCTTCGAGAGTCTGCAGTAGTTGTTAACTGTTTTACATATATAATATTTGTCGAAAATAAAACATTATCTACAGAATATCTTCACTCCATACATGAATCTCGTGTTTTAAGAGTTGTTACTGTGATCGAAACTTGAACATAAAACTAATCAAAAATACACAAAATATGTGTAAAATCATGTATTAAGTTTATGTTTGAATTAAAATTTATGTTCACTGAATTCTAAAATCCCAAAAGATAATTGTAAAACAATAATATTCTAAAAACAAATTCTATATTAAAAATGTGCATAAAACTTATCATTCGATCTATATTGAACACAGTAGTTCATAATTATAGTGTCTACCCACTAAAATTCAAAATCTGCTATTTTAAAAGCGTATCGTATAAAGAAAGCTTTTATTATCAAAACGATCGATTCATTCATGATAAATGAAAATTACTGAATTTATTATGTATACATATGTTATTTCATAGTTCTTACTTATATTTCAGCCTATTTTTATGATGGGAGTGGGAAAAATTACATTTAGTATGCAATTTTAGTAATATGCACATCCCCAAAAGAACGCAGATCTTCACATACATGCACATGTTTTTGAGATCTATGATCAGTAAAAACATGCACATCATTATAAAGATGCTCATGTTTTTGACGATATGCAGATGGTCTATTATATCATATCGGAGTGGATACAATAATTTGACTATTCAGAGAATATTTTCGACTATTAATTAAAATAACGTATTCAAAATATTTATAAATGTTCAGATATTTTAATTAATTTATTCGGATTAATTTAACTTTAACACTTTTAAGTTAAAAGTGTAATTTATTGACTGACCGTTTTACGATTAACTCCACCTTCAACTTAGTACCTCTCTTGTAACAGTTTGGAGTGCAAAAAATATTCAATAATATAGACTGCTCTCAAACGTTAGGTAAAACTTTGGCCGTGTAAGAAATAATCCAGAAAACGTTCGTGGAAACGAATGAGAAAGGAACTGAAGCGGCTTCTGTTACCGTTATTGAACCGGTTAAAGGACCCAGTTTCTCGTTCGTTCAAACGAAAGTGGTGATGTGCGACCACCCGTTCTGGTTCGTTCTGAGCGGAACTGGAGGGGCTGTTTTCGTCTGTAGCGTGGTGGAGTGACCTCTTAAATCAAATTTATGATTATGATTAGAATTGGAAATTTCATTATTATTTTTAATTATTATTATAATTATTAAGAATATTTCTAGTCATTTGAAGTGGAATAAATAAACACAAATTAATATAATCTATGATTGTGTTGGGTCAACAGAAAGTATTTTTAAAA
Source organism: Hexamita inflata (assembly GCA_963988835.1). Classification (NCBI taxonomy): domain Eukaryota; phylum Fornicata; order Diplomonadida; family Hexamitidae; genus Hexamita; species Hexamita inflata. The sequence continues at coordinate 366,905 of CAXDID010000369.1, read as the reverse complement.
TAGCGATTTGAAATTATATCTATTTAAACAATTTCAATAATCATTCAAAGTGTGTTTTAGTCTTTATGATTGCCTAAAATAGTGACGCTGCCGGGAATCGAACCCGGGTCTGAATAAAGAATCGTTGAGGGATTTTAAAATATTTTCTATGCTCCCACTGCACTACAACGTCATATCCAAATATATACATAACTCATATAGAACATTTATATGTAAGATTATGTAATCAGATGTAATAATATCAATCTCATTACTCATACAAAATATATAATAATTAAAAGTAGCTTATATAATGTTTAAATAGATAAAGTATATACTCGTTCATTCGTTATTGTAATGAACAATCATTTATAATATTGTTTATAATAAAGAATCACAATCTTTAAAGAAGATTTAAATATATCTGTAATTGAATATTATCAGAATATTATCTTACATATTCTTTATATATTATACACAACTGTAATGAATTTGATGTTGATTAATTTATTGTTATACTGACAAACATGAAGAAAATATTAAATTAATGAAGATATGATCTTAACTGTTGGAAGTTGAAGATTATAAAATATTCCTTACCAACTTAGTTCTTTACAAAATAAGAACAAAAAATTAAAAAATATTCTAAAATACCAGGCGATAATGTATATAGTATATATTATATTGACGCTGCCGGGAATCGAACCCGGGTCTGAATAAGACAATCGTTGAGGGATTTCAAAACAGTTTCTGTGCTCCCACTGCACCACAACGTCATGTATACTGCAATATAATCAGTAACCAATTGAAGAGATATGTATTCTTTAATTAGTAGCATTTTTAATAAAAGAAATCGCTTATTTCAAAATTATTTCTACGGCGTCACATTCAACAACTTATAATTATGTAAACTACTATAATTTTAAACAGTGAGAATTAATGTAAAGTTATTTCACTTTATTGATTCTCTGAGTTCAACTGCTATTTATTCTTTTAAGCACAAATATTTCAAAGTTAAACGATGTCTATAAAGATTTCATTGTAAACCTGTTCTACCTACGTTATTTACAACTCTTGTAAATATTTATGACGATTCGATTTCAATTTATTGGAACGAAATAACTTCTTAAGTAGCTTCTTATTTAGTATTAATTGCTGGAATTTCAATTGGCATGACAATGGCGTTCCACACGATGCTTATTATCAGTGCGAAAATGCAAATATTCTCCCATATGTCCGCTCCAGCAGCGTACTTCACCCACTCATGCTATATATATTTAGATGGCGACTGCAAAAATTTTGGTGTGTGAGTAATTTAATTTGTTTTCATAAATAATGTTAGGTGGAGTCCTTATAATACTAGGCTCACTGATTATCGTCGGACGCTTCCTCCTTCGTAGGTTACATAAGTTACGGGAGCTTGGAGACAAACTGGCCTTCATGATGTTCAAACTCGGAATTGCATTTGCGTCAATACGAATAACGTTTAGGTTGGGACTAGTTGATAATATAGTCCATTCTCCCCAACTATGCTCCGTTCGCTCAATCAATAAAGTTCATCAATGTTTATAAATACTTTGAAATTCGAGACTAATTTTTCGTGTCCTGAATTTCAGTATTTTATTTTTATTATCAATTTGAGGGCTCAAGAATCAACTTATTAATTTTGAGACTAAAACTTTTTAATACATTTTCGTCATTATTTCTCAATCAGCAAGGACCATTTTGGGAATATCTAAAATTTAAGTTGCCTTTATGTGGTTTCATTTTAATTAATTAATGCGTCAGCCTGCCTTCGACAGCTTCAGTATTAGTTACCAACGCGGTCTGCCTGAGAGGATTTTTTCAAATTTATTATAATTATTGTTCAATACACAAACTTTATTGAGTATGTCTCAAAGTGGGGCTTCTATCTACAATTCTAATACGAAGCAATATTTTAATTTGAGACGAATATTGGCAATTAGTTTACTTTAGCTAAATAGTAAATCTTGGGTTCGGAGTGGACTTAAAAAACTTGGTAAGATTGTCTTCATTATCATCTTTAAACTGTTATTAATTTGTTTGGAAAACCCAAACAAACAGCTATAGTTCACAGAACCACATAAAAATACTACGAACGCAAGTTCAACCTTGCAATGTTGCAATATTGTTGAAATTGACATAAGTTGAATTCTAAATAACAAACAACATTAATTGTATTTTTAAGATAGTGTATCAAGTACATTGATCTTATTCTCTGAATAGTACACTATAATTTGTGAAAATTCAAAAGCTGTCGGTTCTCTGGTAATGAATGCCAAGTTTGTTATATCAATTAGTAATAAATGCATTGGTGCATTTGTACCATAATTTGAATCGGTGAAAGTAAATTATAAATCAAATCTAAATTTTCGAGTCAGGCATGTTTAAACGAGAAGGCAACTCGCTATTTAGTGGTTTTACTTAGTAGTATCTAAAACCATTCAATTTATTTAAATTTATATTTTTAGTTGTTATTTTGTTTTCTTGGATTTGTAAACTTAACAACAAGTTGTCTCAAATGACGAAATCCGTTCTTTTAACTGAAACTGAGTTGTTCTTCAGTGTTTGGGCTTTATGAAAAAATTATATCACCAACAAAACTTTGTTACTTCTAGTAGTAACCAAATTCGAATATTAAACGTTGAGTTGAAACGTTGGCTACTAGAAGTATGCGGTCTTGCTCATCGAATTTTTAATAAATACTGATATTCAGGACACGTTTAGACCAAACTTAACCAAACTTAACTCATTAATAGAGCTAATTTTATCTTTTTGTTTTCGCTGGTTTAACTCTGACACCACCTATTTTTATATTTAGGGGTGCGTTGGTATTAAGCTCTGAATTGCAAAATTCGTTAAGATACGAACTATATTAACACAAATCTCGTATTTTTACTTATGGAGTGGATTAAAATAAAAGTGCTCAAAATGGTGTGGAAGTTACCAAAAATATTCCAATTTCTTATTTGATTCAATTTTTAAAAATTCCGCAAAATCCTTGTTATATTTCAATATAAATCATGTTGGTAACTTTTTGATTTTCAAATTTTGAGAGATTTAGAAGTAATGTAATATTTTATTTTAATGTTAAAATAGAGATCAAGTCACTCAACCTTACAGTCGCCATATATTTAGTGTCCAGCTCCATTTCTTAGAACACAACAGAAACTACAAATATTACAGCCATCAACACCCCAACACAAATAACCTACCCAGAGCACCTGAACAACCTCCTTCCCGAGTGATCTGCCCATTTAACCCTTTTAACTTTGAACCGGTCCCTGACCATTAAAATGGAATTATTTACAATTGCAAGAGCCGACCCGCCCATTCCAGCACCAGAAACTTTTATGTGAACACTCATAAACGAAACTTTTGAGTTCAAAATGAACTTATGAGAGGAGCAGAAACAGCCGTCAAGAACTATTCCAAGCTGGCCAATGACGTAAAAAACGGTTGAAACGACCGCACCCGGTTTACTAATCACTTTGTTTCGCCTGTGAATAAAAATGGTTAGTGGGATATCAAATAATGCAAGAGTCCAGAGAGAGGCTGAAAAGAAGAGATAGTAATCTGGGTTGCACTCGGGATCAAAAGAACCAAGTTTTGAAAAAGTATAGCTCCAAGGGGTGTAGTACATGCTTTTTGAACCAGTTGTTAGAAGAATGTTCCGGTTGAACGTTAGCCAGGCAGCAAGCAGAAAAGAGGTGAAAATTAGGAGCATCAGCGCCGAATATAGCACCAATTACAATTTAGATGTAAACCTTCCAGTTAATATGTTCAGAAATACACTGGCCATTGCTTAATTTGGTGTGAAAATAGAACAACGCAACTTTACACTCACACTTATGATATTTAAATGCAAAAAATATGTATCTATATACTAAATTCTAATTTGCTTAGTGATCTTATACAACCGTATATTAACGAATATTACTTCACTATGTATTCATTTGCAGAATAGTTCTTGTGTATTAATAAAATATAGTTTTAAATATTGAACTTTAAACATTCATATATAACTAAACACATATAATAACAAAAAATTCAATTAATGTTCTATATACAACTTAAATTTGTAGTCTGTAGAATCTCCAAAACACTAACTGAGATTCTGCGAGGTTTGATGAGAATTTTGGTAAGAGAGGAAGCGTATATTTTCTTATTGATATTTAAGTGAGATCAGAGAAAAAGGGTGAGCATCAGCAAAGACGCACGGTGTAATGTATTTACTAAGATGAAATGACTCACATGCATTTATTTAAATAATAATTATATTAAACTCTAAACATTTATTTAAAAGTAAACATGATATAAATTTAATTATTGTTTTGTTAAAGTTTAACAAATGAAAAAGTTCAACAGTTTAAGGAGCGTTTTGTTCAAGTTTGAAATGAAATTAATACTTTCAGTACCGTTTATTAATCAGTTTACTTTCAGTTCAAAGGGAATTAAACTCATAACAGATTCGGAGGTGGTGCAATTAAATGCGTAAATCATATTTACACCTTTAAACTGCTTTTAATACCAAAGATCAAGTAATATATTTCCACTCCAAATGTAAAGATCAATTAATCGAAAAATAGTTCTCGAACTTGCCAAAGTAATATCTAAATAAACAGACATTCCAGTCATATAATATGTAATAAATCCAAACCAGTTGCTATATTAACATATAACTGAAGCCAGCATATTTTAATGGGACGCCGTTTCATAAAAAGTTAACATGGATGTTAAAGAGTTAAAGAATTGGGTTTACGAAACTTTTAGAAAATCAAAAGATTTAAAACTCACACTCGAAGATGAAAAAATTATTGAAACTGAGGTATATGCAATTCTACAAAGCAATTAGCTAATTAGCGACAAGATCGAAACATAAATTATTAACACACTATAGTCAAAATTGAATTATCAATACCAATAAAACGTAATATAACGCACTATTATAAAATATAAACAATAATATATTAAAACTTAATAAACATAATCTTAATAACAAGGTTAGCCTATCGCTGAAATAAATACTAGCGAAGTATCGGATTAATAGAAGTTATAAAACATAATTTCATATGATCAAACCTGGATTGATGATTAAAACCAAACAGAAGATCAGAAAAATGATGACGCATTCAACGAATATGCTAGAAACTAATAGGCAATGAAACTCTTTGAAAAACATTTGAATAAATTTTGAAACAAAAAGTATTAAAACCTAACATTTGTTTATATTATTTTGGTTCTTATTGGTTAACTAGATGGGCGGAATCGTGTTTGCGACCAGCGTCGTTGAGTGATTTATGTTGCTTTAAGAGTAAGTTTGGGTCTCAATTTAATATAAATTGGAGATAATAAATAGTTTGTTTCTATTTAGTTAACTTTACAGTAAATGTGTGGATTTATGCGATGATTGCAAGTTAGACGTTATTATTTAGCATCTAAATCTCTCATTTCTAGCATCTTCTGTTGCTCTCAGCAAGTTCTATTTTAGATGGTTTCATCTTTGAAGTGTTAGTTGTTGTGTATGCAGTATATATTACGCATTAGTTTCCACTTCTTCCTTTAATGTACATAGACCAAAAATATCACTATGAAGCACTGTGACTACAAAAAAGTGCATAAACCGACGCTAAATTCCCAAAAGGGGGGTGATGTTGGTTTGTAGGCGGTTCTTCCAGTTCAAAGGGCTTCTTACATTCATGCGCACTTTGAATCTTTAGTGGGTACAACATAAGTGCGATTAGCATCTCGCCAGAGCGAATATACCAGCGTTACCGCATGCGACGGCGTTTAACGAGCTTCCACCGACCCCAGTGAGTATATTTGAAACATATTTAATACTAAAGCGCTTTCATCTGTCTTTACATTTCTCGAGGTCCTCCTGTTTACTTCGTTTTATATTTAAAATCCATCACAACCCGCTATCTACAATAGCACTGTGGTTTAATGCTTTTTGCAACAATTATATGTCTGCTTCGATTTCAAGAAGCTGTGCGCACAAAGACACTTAAATCCACATCCTTAGCGGGAAATCAAGAACTATTCGACATTGAAAACACAAAGTTATTTGATTAAGAGAAAATAGTGTGAAGTTTAGAGAATGTAAATTGAGCTAATTTTCACGCACACAATGAATACTCGCACAGTCAATAATAATCTACCACCTCCAACAAAATGTTAACCTTGAACAAGCATTCTTAAAAAGTAACAAAATTCATCGACTTTACATCCAAGTCTACATGTTATTCTCCATTTTCTTTGATGCATGCCCTTTCTATTTTGGTAAAGTGCTCAAATGATGAATCGATTAAAGAACTCGTTTCTAAACTCGAGTTTAATGAATAGGAGATGCACGAATTTTCTAATATGTTGAAGTAAGATTCTTCCGTCGCATTGGCGTCGAATATTTTTGACACACAACTTGAAAAAATAGCAAATGATTTCAAAGCTTTGATGATGAAAACATTTGAAATAGTCCCAGAAAAGCTCGTTTCCGCTACTTAGGTGAATGACTGGTGTGCAAAACACACTAATAACAAAATTAAAGAAATCATTGATTCTATCGATGGTATTACTACAATTTTGATTTCGGCCATTCACTTCAAGGCTGCATGGGCTTTTAAGTTTGATCCGAAGATGACTGTTTAAAAGACGTTTAATGGGTTTAAAGGAGCCTCAACCGTATAAATGATGCACATGAAGAAGAAAGTGCATTATGGTGAGAACGATACCGTTCAGATGGCTCGCCTTCGTTATTCTAATTCAGGTTTGCAAGCTCTTATAATTTTACCACGTGAATCCACTCCAGCTGCCTTTAATGCAGCTCTTTGCGTAGAAAATCTTCAGGAAAACTTGTTTGAAGAAATGACCACATTTGAAATGCCACGTTTCAAGATTGAATCGACTTTCAATCTTAATGACACTTTGAAGTAACTTGGAGTTAGCAAAATTTTCGACTCTGTTAACTGCATTGAAACATTGGGTGATGTGATGAAGGTTCAAGATGTAGTTCAAAAAACCTTTATGGAAACCAACGAAGAAGGAACAGAAGCCGCAGCAGTAACCGGTATCATGATGATGAGATGTGCTATGATGCCTGAGGAGCCCCGAGAAATGATTTGCGATAGACCTTTTTGGTTCTTATTGGTTAACTAGATGGGCGGAATCGTGTTTGCGACCAGCGTCGTTGAGTGATTTATGTTGCTTTAAGAGTAAGTTTGGGTCTCAATTTAATATAAATTGGAGATAATAAATAGTTTGTTTCTATTTAGTTAACTTTACAGTAAATGTGTGGATTTATGCGATGATTGCAAGTTAGACGTTATTATTTAGCATCTAAATCTCTCATTTCTAGCATCTTCTGTTGCTCTCAGCAAGTTCTATTTTAGATGGTTTCATCTTTGAAGTGTTAGTTGTTGTGTATGCAGTATATATTACGCATTAGTTTCCACTTCTTCCTTTAATGTACATAGACCAAAAATATCACTATGAAGCACTGTGACTACAAAAAAGTGCATAAACCGACGCTAAATTCCCAAAAGGGGGGTGATGTTGGTTTGTAGGCGGTTCTTCCAGTTCAAAGGGCTTCTTACATTCATGCGCACTTTGAATCTTTAGTGGGTACAACATAAGTGCGATTAGCATCTCGCCAGAGCGAATATACCAGCGTTACCGCATGCGACGGCGTTTAACGAGCTTCCACCGACCCCAGTGAGTATATTTGAAACATATTTAATACTAAAGCGCTTTCATCTGTCTTTACATTTCTCGAGGTCCTCCTGTTTACTTCGTTTTATATTTAAAATCCATCACAACCCGCTATCTACAATAGCACTGTGGTTTAATGCTTTTTGCAACAATTATATGTCTGCTTCGATTTCAAGAAGCTGTGCGCACAAAGACACTTAAATCCACATCCTTAGCGGGAAATCAAGAACTATTCGACATTGAAAACACAAAGTTATTTGATTAAGAGAAAATAGTGTGAAGTTTAGAGAATGTAAATTGAGCTAATTTTCACGCACACAATGAATACTCGCACAGTCAATAATAATCTACCACCTCCAACAAAATGTTAACCTTGAACAAGCATTCTTAAAAAGTAACAAAATTCATCGACTTTACATCCAAGTCTACATGTTATTCTCCATTTTCTTTGATGCATGCCCTTTCTATTTTGGTAAAGTGCTCAAATGATGAATCGATTAAAGAACTCGTTTCTAAACTCGAGTTTAATGAATAGGAGATGCACGAATTTTCTAATATGTTGAAGTAAGATTCTTCCGTCGCATTGGCGTCGAATATTTTTGACACACAACTTGAAAAAATAGCAAATGATTTCAAAGCTTTGATGATGAAAACATTTGAAATAGTCCCAGAAAAGCTCGTTTCCGCTACTTAGGTGAATGACTGGTGTGCAAAACACACTAATAACAAAATTAAAGAAATCATTGATTCTATCGATGGTATTACTACAATTTTGATTTCGGCCATTCACTTCAAGGCTGCATGGGCTTTTAAGTTTGATCCGAAGATGACTGTTTAAAAGACGTTTAATGGGTTTAAAGGAGCCTCAACCGTATAAATGATGCACATGAAGAAGAAAGTGCATTATGGTGAGAACGATACCGTTCAGATGGCTCGCCTTCGTTATTCTAATTCAGGTTTGCAAGCTCTTATAATTTTACCACGTGAATCCACTCCAGCTGCCTTTAATGCAGCTCTTTGCGTAGAAAATCTTCAGGAAAACTTGTTTGAAGAAATGACCACATTTGAAATGCCACGTTTCAAGATTGAATCGACTTTCAATCTTAACGACACTTTGAAGTAACTTGGCGTTAGCAAAATTTTCGACTCTGTTAACTGCATTGAAACATTGGGTGATATGATGAAAGTTCAAGATGTAGTTCAAAAAACCTTTATGGAAACCAACGAAGAAGGAACAGAAGCCGCCGCAGTAACCGGTATCATGATGATGAGATGTGCTATGATGCCTGAGGAGCCCAGAGAAATGATTTGCGATAGACCTTTTTGGTTCTTATTGGTTAACTAGATGGGCGGAATCGTGTTTGCGACCAGCGTCGTTGAGTGATTTATGTTGCTTTAAGAGTAAGTTTGGGTTTCAATTTAATATAAATTGGAGATAATAAATAGCTTGTTTCTATTTAGTTAACTTTACAGTAAATGTGTGGATATATACGATGATTGCAAGTTAGACGTTATTATTTAGCATCTAAACCTCTCATTTCTAGCATCTTCTGTTGCTCTCAGCAAGTTCTATTTTAAATGGTTTCATCTTTGAAGTGTTAGTTGTTGTGTATGCCGTATATATTACACATTAGTTTCCACTTCTTCCTTTAATGTACATAGACTAAAAATATCACTATGAAGCACTGTGACTTCAAAAAAGTGCATAAACAGACGCTAAATTCCCAAAAGGGGGGTGATGTTGGTTTGTAGGCGGTTCTTCCAGTTCAAAGGGCTTCTTACATTCATGCGCACTTTGAATCTTTAGTGGGTACAACATAAGTGCGATTAGCATCTCGCCAGAGCGAATATACCAGCGTTACCGCATGCGACGGCGTTTAACGAGCTTCCACCGACCCCAGTGAGTATATTTGAAACATATTTAATACTAAAGCGCTTTCATCTGTCTTTACATTTCTCGAGGTCCTCCTGTTTACTTCGTTTTATATTTAAAATCCATCACAACCCGCTATCTACAATAGCACTGTGGTTTAATGCTTTTTGCAACAATTATATGTCTGCTTCGATTTCAAGAAGCTGTGCGCACAAAGACACTTAAATCCACATCCTTAGCGGGAAATCAAGAACTATTCGACATTGAAAACACAAAGTTATTTGATTAAGAGAAAATAGTGTGAAGTTTAGAGAATGTAAATTGAGCTAATTTTCACGCACACAATGAATACTCGCACAGTCAATAATAATCTACCACCTCCAACAAAATGTTAACCTTGAACAAGCATTCTTAAAAAGTAACAAAATTCATCGACTTTACATCCAAGTCTACATGTTATTCTCCATTTTCTTTGATGCATGCCCTTTCTATTTTGGTAAAGTGCTCAAATGATGAATCGATTAAAGAACTCGTTTCTAAACTCGAGTTTAATGAATAGGAGATGCACGAATTTTCTAATATGTTGAAGTAAGATTCTTCCGTCGCATTGGCGTCGAATATTTTTGACACACAACTTGAAAAAATAGCAAATGATTTCAAAGCTTTGATGATGAAAACATTTGAAATAGTCCCAGAAAAGCTCGTTTCCGCTACTTAGGTGAATGACTGGTGTGCAAAACACACTAATAACAAAATTAAAGAAATCATTGATTCTATCGATGGTATTACTACAATTTTGATTTCGGCCATTCACTTCAAGGCTGCATGGGCTTTTAAGTTTGATCCGAAGATGACTGTTTAAAAGACGTTTAATGGGTTTAAAGGAGCCTCAACCGTATAAATGATGCACATGAAGAAGAAAGTGCATTATGGTGAGAACGATACCGTTCAGATGGCTCGCCTTCGTTATTCTAATTCAGGTTTGCAAGCTCTTATAATTTTACCACGTGAATCCACTCCAGCTGCCTTTAATGCAGCTCTTTGCGTAGAAAATCTTCAGGAAAACTTGTTTGAAGAAATGACCACATTTGAAATGCCACGTTTCAAGATTGAATCGACTTTCAATCTTAATGACACTTTGAAGTAACTTGGAGTTAGCAAAATTTTCGACTCTGTTAACTGCATTGAAACATTGGGTGATGTGATGAAGGTTCAAGATGTAGTTCAAAAAACCTTTATGGAAACCAACGAAGAAGGAACAGAAGCCGCAGCAGTAACCGGTATCATGATGATGAGATGTGCTATGATGCCTGAGGAGCCCCGAGAAATGATTTGCGATAGACCTTTTTGGTTCTTATTGGTTAACTAGATGGGCGGAATCGTGTTTGCGACCAGCGTCGTTGAGTGATTTATGTTGCTTTAAGAGTAAGTTTGGGTCTCAATTTAATATAAATTGGAGATAATAAATAGTTTGTTTCTATTTAGTTAACTTTACAGTAAATGTGTGGATTTATGCGATGATTGCAAGTTAGACGTTATTATTTAGCATCTAAATCTCTCATTTCTAGCATCTTCTGTTGCTCTCAGCAAGTTCTATTTTAGATGGTTTCATCTTTGAAGTGTTAGTTGTTGTGTATGCAGTATATATTACGCATTAGTTTCCACTTCTTCCTTTAATGTACATAGACCAAAAATATCACTATGAAGCACTGTGACTACAAAAAAGTGCATAAACCGACGCTAAATTCCCAAAAGGGGGGTGATGTTGGTTTGTAGGCGGTTCTTCCAGTTCAAAGGGCTTCTTACATTCATGCGCACTTTGAATCTTTAGTGGGTACAACATAAGTGCGATTAGCATCTCGCCAGAGCGAATATACCAGCGTTACCGCATGCGACGGCGTTTAACGAGCTTCCACCGACCCCAGTGAGTATATTTGAAACATATTTAATACTAAAGCGCTTTCATCTGTCTTTACATTTCTCGAGGTCCTCCTGTTTACTTCGTTTTATATTTAAAATCCATCACAACCCGCTATCTACAATAGCACTGTGGTTTAATGCTTTTTGCAACAATTATATGTCTGCTTCGATTTCAAGAAGCTGTGCGCACAAAGACACTTAAATCCACATCCTTAGCGGGAAATCAAGAACTATTCGACATTGAAAACACAAAGTTATTTGATTAAGTTAGTCTTTATATGAGTATATGTCTTTATTATGAGAATATATGTCTAAACCTCTCTCACACGTCCTCGCACTCTTCGAGGACCAGTTTTTCTGCTTCTTTTCTTATTTTGAGGCCCAAATCAACTTGTTTCTCTTTCCCGTTTACTTTCTGCCCGCATACAACGTACCTGGAGGTGGAACAAACCATAACCTCCTCAGCAGCTTCAAGATCCTCCAAAGTATATTCCGCTTCAATTACCTCCACTCCAAGTTTCTTGCACGCTAATATGACCGTTTAACGCATGGTTCCGTCCAGAACCAATCCTGCTGGAGCGGTGAACACCCTTCCGCCCCTCAAAACGAACACGTTCGAGCTCAAACCCTCAGTGACTACTTTGTTCTCGTTGTAAATAATTACCTCGTTTGTCACCTCGGATAAGAGCCCCTCAGCTTGCTAACGCATTTTAACCCATACGTCGTCTTTAATGCTCGGATCGGGTCTGGTTAATTATATAGTAAAGAACTGAGAGATCGGAGCAGCGATGGTGAACGGCTCGGCAAACAATGATAACTATTACGTTGCATATGAGATGAAGATGTAAATTCGTAAATCTGAGTTAGTCGGAAGCAAGGCAAATTGAGCTCTTATTTTATCACGAATCTGCTCTATTGACATGGGATTCTTGCAATTCTTTGTTAACGCATCATGCAAACGAGTCAAATGCTGCTAAAACCTGAACACACGCTTTCCAACAGTGCGCATGGTAGTATACGCAGAATTGGGGTGCAAAGTTATTTAATCATGACCACTAGACTTTACATGAGTTAACTACAAGGACTCAGAGGTTTACATATTTGAAGTGGAATGATTCCTTTTTACAGATATGCACATTTATAGCTTTAATAGCAGTTATATAACAAATAATATTAATTTGACCAAATTTGACCAACTTTATGATAACATAAATACATTACATAAATTATAAACACAAACTACTCCAATAAATTTCACTTTTGCTATGTAACTACATCAGCCATCATAATACTTCTTATTTGCGTTGTCTCACTTACTGTAGTTCTGGACTCGTGCCCTCTTGATTCTGAAATTTCATTTGTATAGTCAACAATGCTCATGCAGCTCTCTTCTAAGCAATAAGCTTCTGGAGGAATAACATTTCTTGTATAAATGCTTAGATACGGACTTTCACAATGATCGAATGTCATATCTGCAAAATCTGATTCTTCACTGGTTAAATATGACATAAATAAATCATCTGCAGGTTCTTCTGTAAAAAACCTTGGAGTTTCGGGTTTTACTTTTTCAAGAATCTGGGGAGTTGGCGCTTCTGGTATTACTGGAATATTGGTAATATTTTGCTATTATATTATTAATGGCTAAGGTTTAGCAATTAATTATTGATGCGTTGGTCGTATTTCTTTCAACATTTCTCTTTATTTCTCTTCGATTTGCTATCTAATTTGAGTTTTATTATTTTAATTTTATAATAGTTTATGCTACTATTGCTCCAATAGCTAGCGAACATCTTTGTTAGAATCTAGCCGTATAACTGGTCTTGCTGCCGGTAATTCTGTTTTCCCTAATTCTTTCATAACTTGACGTTTTGTGTTATTGAAGGCAATTGAGAAACTTGATCTGTGATAATCTTTTGACAGAGCTTGTTTTACAAATTATTAAAATTGCTTATCTAATGGTTCTTCATTAGACATAGCTTTTTTAATTAGGTCTCTCATCAATGTAACATCATCTTTCTCTATGGATCCAGCCAACATTCTTTAAAAGGTTTCGAAATACCAATGGTATAAACGCCAACGGTCAAGATTTACTTGAACGGCGATATCTTACCAGGGAAATGCTTTATCATTTTTTACAAGGTCATCTAGTTGAATATGATCTGCAAGGTATTCGTCTGGGTTTCCTCCATGTTTTTTGGCCAGATATTGTGCAAAAACTAGTAGAATCTGGGTTTTATCCAGTACTCTTCGAGTCATTTGTTTGTTCATTAAAATTGGAGTGTGAATCAAACAACCAGATTGGCGATTTAGCTTTGGGACGATTGAAATTAAACATATCAGCTTAATATTTTGTTATATAGCAATATTTTAACATATAATATGTATTTCCACTCCGCGATTCATGACGTAAGTTAGCGTGATTGATTTGAGTTAGCGTGAGTATTTATTCGCGGAGGCGATTCATTCTTCGATTTGTAGACAATACAATCTAACTACAAATCCTAACATGCAGATGATTAAGAAATATGGGTAAACGCTAGACATCAAGTCTCAGATGCTCACCTACATCCTGTCCACCTATTTCCCTCCTCAGTAACTGTTTGACGTGTAACACGTTGGAAAGTTCCTCAGATGTGTTGGAGCGGTTCAACTTAACGCGCCCATTGACGAGTTTCTCCGCGAACCCGTTTAAGATTACATCGTAAAGTCGAAAACTGCTCAGGAATTCAACACTCAAAAGCAATAAAAGAACGTCACCATCAGCGGGGTAACTGATATGCTCAACGAGTCGGTCCTCATTCAAGCCACAAATCAAGCCCAGTCAACTCAGCGATATCTGCAACAATTGCAGTCACAGGACCCATCCCTACCGTTTTTGTTCACCAGAGAAGAATCAAGCCACATGAAAAAGATGCTCACCGAATTCAGCACACAAATGAAACAAGAAATGGAAGAAATGCAGCACATACAGCTAGAACCAGAAGATGCAACGCTTTAAATCGACCAATTTTGCTTGAGCCACCAAAAAGCCATCGAAGAACTTGTTGCGGCTTTTAATGAAACTATACTAGCTGAAGCAGACCTAGCCAAAAACTCAAAAATGATCGAAATCTACGGAATGGAAAATGTACGCCTCAAATAGATAATCCAATAAAACGAAGACATTATTTCTAAAAACGTAAAACTATTTGAAAATTTAAACCTCACAGATATCGACAAAGCGGTTGAAGTTTCGTTTGTTGAAAACTCATTCCACGCAGAACTGTTCTAAGAACGAATGACGCATGCTTTGAGCTCAAGTGGTGAGGAAGATGAGCAAGAAAACAATCATATAAAAAGCAGCAAATTGTCTGGAAAGTATTATGGAAGCATGATAGATGAATAAATAACACAATAAAAAGATAATGATGAACCGGTTGCGTCAAGTGTCATTCACGATGTTGATCGTAAAGCAAGACAAGTTGACAATGATAAAATATTACAATAAGAAGATGACGACTTTTGGAATGAGCCTGAAACTGAAAATATTGAAATTAGTGATACGAAACATGAAGCACACGAGGATGAGTGATAATTTTTTGTTTCAACTTATGCAAACATATGTTTGAGTATGTCCATACCAGTTGAAAGTTTTGGCACCATCCATTGCGTGCAGTATACTCGTTATTTTTAATAGCCAAATTAGGGTCTCACAGCTTGAGGTGATTACGTCTCCAGTTATGCTTGTGGTTGTTGTAACGGGTGTCACCTTTACCGTCGATTTGCAATATCCAGCGTGGGATAGCCTTGTTGGTCTTTTGGGCCTTAGCATATCTGAGCTTACGTGATAATTCTCTGTTTCTTGACATTACTCACAGTGGTGTGGGTGAAATGAAATATCATTTTGTCTATATGTGTAAAAGTGAAGAATAATTATTACCACTTCAGCATAAATTATTAATATTTAAAAGAAAAACTTTCATAATTTATTAATATGAAATATTATTATAAATATGATGTAAATAATATTTTAGTTACAATATTAAGTAAAATATAGCAAAATTAGATCAATAAAAAATAAATTTTAATAAATTTAAAATAATCATTAACGTTATAGATTGTTGGTGTAGTTCATATAACTATGTTTGGATTTGCAATGTTTAATGATAGAAACTAACTTATGATATAATAGGCCTTGCCTAGTTATATGTATCAATGGTTGATAAGGTTAGCGTTAAATTAGCTCATTTTTGTTAGTAGAACTAACCAACTAAAAGGCTAACATAGAATATTTTAAGGTACATATTTTATCAGGTTTTGATTCAAGCATATCATTGACTTTTTAAAATAATAATAAATTCTGAGTAACCACATCAAATTTTAAATAGTATGTAGATAATACGTTAAGATTAATTTTATTTATGCAAAATGTTAACTTAATTAATAAGTTTAATTATAGAAATAATTTGTGCTACAATATATTGGAAAAAACACAAAGTTTATGAACCAAATATTAAAAACCCGATAAATATATATTATTGTGTTATTGTAATTGATACACTTATAACAATAATATTATATACCATTTAATACTTTTCTAAATACCTAATAATTTTTATAGATGTTTAAATCTTTATGTAGAACGAGTTGATACCTATGGTTTCATTTGCTTTGATAAGTACACTTTAGTTACACTAAATAGTATAATCAACTATGTAAAAGATTTTTAAAGGACTTTTTCAAATTATTGTAATAGTATTTGTTATCACACTTATCACAGTTTTATATACAACAATCGGAGATTAAATTAAATACAAAATATAGTTTGTGAACACTGATTAGTGTATAAATTTTAACTAAACAGGAACAAATTTTTGGTTTATTATTCTTTAAATTTCATATTTTTCAACACTGTGCCTTCTTTGTGTCTATTTAGTTACATTGTACTCGTTAGGTTATTTAAGCACCTCCTAAAGAAAAATTGCACACTAATTGAAATATGAACTCATTAATTTTCCTTGCTCATAAATATTGTATTTTGGTTATTATTATTTAACACTTTAACATGAATGTTGTTTGAAAGCAGTAATCTTAGCAGATTGTATTAATGTTATATTTGAAGTTAATAGAGGCTTACTATTTGTATATCCAAAAAGATGTGAACAATATGTAAATAAACAGTTAAATGAATGTTGCACAAAAAATCAAGACCACGAATCTATAATTACTGAAGAAGCCCCTCTAAATATCGATTAAATACAATAATAGTATGAATGATATAATATATCTAACTTAATTAATAGTATATGATAGCTAAGTGTGGATTTGTAGCTAGCCATAATTAATGAGATGAAGATGGAATGATTGAATTGAACCTTAGTACTGATAATAAGGTTACAGTTAAAAGAGTAATTTAACAATTCTGAGAACAAAATAGCCGTTATTTTATTATCAATAATAATAAGCTGCTTGAAAATACTACATAACCTCGTTCTCAAGGGGGTAGCCATTTTCAACCCCCCCCCTTATAAGTGAAATGTATTCAAAATGTATCCAAAAGTAATGTTGTATTTGTAAGGTTTATGACCAAAAAACAGGGCTAAAACGCATGATATTTGGCACTCGCTTACAAGGGGTAAGTTCATGGCCAACCCTTTGTAAGCGAGTTGACCTATCCCTTTAAAGGCGAAAATGCGACCCCCTTTTGAGTGAGGTAATGTAGTAATTCAGGAGTGATAATATTTAATCATAATTATAAAAAATGTTTATTTATTATTTATTCCGCATCAAATGCACTAATCCTAAATCACAACTGAAGAGGTTTAACCGTATTATTTAATTTCAGCGTATTCACTTCTGACCACAAATGTACCATAATTGAGATCTCTTATAGCCCATTTGCAAGCTGAGTTCCCATAATCAATTATTTCCGTATCTTAGTAGTTGAATGCATTGTTAACCTAGGATGTTATGTTTGATGTCCCGCAATTCCCTAATTTGAAGGGTATTATCCAAAGTCAAGCTGATTTATTGTTTTGCCTTGCTATGTCTGGCCCATTGACAACATAAAAATTCACTCTGATGAAGTTAACTTCTGGGTTGTTGAACCTTGTTGATTAGAAGTTTTGTTATTCATCTTCATTGGATCCAGCTGGTTCTCCATTCCCGTTCAAGCAGCAGCCATAGAATGTGATTACCGAAAATGGCGGCAGTTTCTGTTTTTACTTGCGTTTTGCTTGTGACACGACTTCGTTGTCATTTTTATCCGAACAAGAGTTGCAGAAGATAACCAAGAACAGGGCTGAGAGGTGGTAGGAGCTTTCTGAGTACTAATCGCTAACTTTGAACAGTTTTGATTCTAACCAGGGCTTTGTGTTCCTCGGTTTCGGTACTTCCTTAATTCAGTTTGAAACCGCGCTCAGGAAGGCTTTCGGTTTCAGCGATGAGTTCTCCGACCAGTACATTTTAGATTATTGCCCTTTGCAAACACAGGGCTACTATTACTGTCTCCCGCTCTCAGAAATGAAGTCATTCTCCACTTTACCCCACACTCAGCCAAAACTAGCCGAGAAGAAGCCAAAGTGGCCCAAGAGAGAAGGAGACGAGGAGGAAGAGAAAATTGAGGATGAGCCCGAGGAAAAACCTGAGGAGCACCTCGAAAACGAGCACCCTGAGGAAAACGGTGAGGAAAACGAGGAAATCCCCGAAAACGAATAAAATGAAGAGCAAATAATTGAAGAAAATGAAGAGCAAAATGAACCGGAGCCGCTGAATTAAGAGAAGGAACTGGAGGAAAACGAAGTGCAAAAGGACGAAAGCCAAGAACTCAAGGAGGAAATGAGCCAAGAACCGAAAGAAGGAGAAGAAGTTCAAGAAATAGAGCCGGATGTTGAGGTCTGAGAGTTTAATAATAATATAAATATATTTTCTTCAATTATTATTTTAATAACTGAAAGCAGTTGCTAATTATCAGAATAATTTTGGATTTCGACATTTAAGTTAACACGCAATTGTGAAAACCTGTTTGTGAAACTGTTGAATAAGTGTAATTTGAAAAATAGGAGTGATTTAGCATATATTTCATAAATTAAAGTATGCCATGTATTTAGCATGTCTACTGAAATTAGTGCAAAACAATCAATCAAAGTCACAAGTTGAATTGAGTCATATCATATAATAATTTATCTTTGATTCTTACACAAAAGTGATTACATTTTAGTTAGGTCATGTGGTTATAAGATCATAAATGTTGTTTAATATTAAAGAGTACTATTTGTGATTGAATGTATAGTAGAATGTACGATATCTTATTTAGCGACTCATTATAATAAAATTTCAAAATAGTATGAAATAGTTAAAGTTAATTACAAATATGAATGTTATCAAACAAATTGTTATTTTATAAAATAATATTACGCTCTATTGATATAGAACATAAATACAAAAAGTTATTGATTCAATCATTTGTTTAACATGAAATTACATGAAATATATTAGGTTGTCGCCATATAGATATTACAGCTAAATACACCAGAATATACATTAAAAATTTACATGACTCCAAATTACTTTGGCGGATAAAAAAGAACTAAATACATGCATTTATGTATATTAAGCCAGTGTTTTTCACTCGCCACTCCTTAATCCTAAATATGTAAAAATAGCTCACAAGACGCGTATTAGACAAAGCCTAGATCCTCCAAGTGTTTGCACAATACGTTGCACGTAAGCATGGAGGCATTGCTGATGATTACATCCAAGATTAGAACCTCCTAGATGACTATGTTAAAAATGACAAGGTTTTCCCGTGGGTAGAGATCGCAGCCCAGGTCAACCTCGACCGCTGGAGGCTCTACCACTGGTACTTCGAGACCTTCCAGCGCATGCTCGCGGGGTCCATCGAAAAGGAAGACGTGACGCTGATGCGCGACTTGATCAAGAAGGCCATGACCAACGACGAGCCGCTCGACAAGCAGTTCCAGCAGTTCGTGAAGACCTCGCTTTCGAAGGACTACCACCGCTCCAGCTTCTCCATCGCCTTCAACAACACCAAGCGCCAGGTGATGAAAGAGCTTGGTAAGACCGAGCTCCCAGCCTCAAGACCAATTATCCGCATGGAAAGCCAGCTAGAGCTTCAATAACTTATCCAAAGACAGCACAACTAGATAAAGCAGAACCAAAAGCAGCAATTCGAGCAACGACAGGTAAACTTCCAGAACCTGGCTCAGAACATCGTAAAACCACAACCAGAGCAATCACAAGCAAAACCAGCTGTCCCAGCCCCAGTCAAATCCGAAGTAACGCCAGCCGAGTCCGTTCAAAACTCCTCTACCCCAATGGAGGAATCCTTCCAGAACAACTCCTTCATCACCGAGCACGTCACCACCTGCACTGAGTCCCAAATGGACTTCAGCATGAGCTATGAGACCTCCGTCGCCGTTTTCTCGGTTGAACCGAGCACGTTCGACGATTTCAGCAGGGTCGAACCTGAGATGCGACGCTACGGTTCCATGCCCCGTTTTATTGTTTTTGATCACATGTGAGATATGCTTAACTAAAATTATAATTTATTTAATGTTATTTTTTCTTGTAAAAAGATACAACTTAGAGGATGTATCCTATAATGAATGTACGTTACGCTGAAAAGTGATTATATATCGATAATACACAGTAAAATTAAATAGTATATAGAAGTTCAATATACCGTATTAGTCAGACTTCAGACAGGTTATGAAATACAAATACAGTAAGAGGATAAAATATAATCACTAATAACATAATGTGCGTTTAAGACCGATCCCACTATCAGTAAGTGTCAATCATAAACATGATTTTTGATGTTAACTTTTTATTTTTATTACAAGTTACTACAGACAGCATTGATACGATGATAATTATGAGGTGGAGAAAATGATTTAATCTTAGATGTTAGCCGTTAAGGTGAGCCATACGTAATTTTAGGATAGTTATTAGGTTTAATTAGTGGAAGCGCAAAAGCGGAAATCATAATACTTGGTGCGGAATTAATATATTATATTTTCTAAAATGTCCCAGAATCTTTTCAACTATAAATTTCAGTATAATCTGTGTTTATAACAACTCCAAATAGAATCAATATTTGTTTAACAGTCATATTTATTGTAACTTTAATATATCTGTGATTTATTTAAAATATTTGTTGAATATTAATATAAATGTAAATATAACAGAAGTATAATTAATTATAAAATAGTATTTCAAAACTGCTGTAGAACTGATAGCGATTGTGTTCGTTTAAACAATGCATAAGCTGATTTACTTTGTAAACGATATTCGCAATTTAACTAATAATAGTTTCCACCTCCTGAATGTTCGTTCTTCTTTCCCTCCAAGTGTGCACTTCGCACCTCCAAGTGAAACTGTTGAATCTTTAATTCGTAATGAATTTCACGAACAATTGCGACTCGTTCGGATAAACGATAAACGTTAATCTTGAAACGGACCTGAACGAAAAATACTCCTTCAACAAAAAGATAACTTTGGAAAATAATCGGAGTGGATAGGTAGTACTGGAGTGCAAGGACACAAATTGGGTGGATAACTGTTTGGAAGCTGTCAGGTAGCTGAAGGAGAATATTAAAGCTGATGTTAAATTCACAGGAGCAAATGATGTGTACGAAAAATATTACAAGGTTATCGTTGATGTTGACACTAAGAATGTGGTTAATGTCGGACTCATCGCAGGATGCACGGTTGGAGCTGCTGTTGTTGTCGGAATAATAGTTATTTTATATGTTTGCAAAAAGAAGCAGATGAAGAAAAATAGAGAAGCATAAGATTCAGAACTGATGTGAAAACTTATATAAACTATTATATTTCGTTAACACAATCGGCATTTAAATGAAACAAGTGATTCACTCAGCCAAACAACCGAAAAGCGACAACTGAAGCCTGAAAATCGACCAAGATACTACATAACCTCGAATTGAGACACCCACCCTTGTTCGAATACAGACACCCGAGCAGTTTTCAAAAATGACCAGGGTGTCTATAAGTGAGAGTAAATCTGGCTCAGTTTGGTATATTTCTTGTGTCAGATTTGGTTTTCCATTTCAGTTACATACACCTTTTCCAAAAATATTCTGGAAATTTAATCAAATTTCAAGTTTCTTGATGTATTCTGCATAAATCACCAATATATAGAAGATTAAGCAGCATATAATTTATATATATGTTCATACAAAGCTCAAAAGCTCAAAAAATAATAAATACAAAAGAGATTTACAATGTTAAATTCACTTACAACCCCCTTTTGCAGTTCAGTTATAGACACCTTTACTATAAAAAAGTCGAAGGTGTCTGTATCTGAGCACTTCGGGTGTCTGTAAGTGAAAGGGGGTGTCTCAATTCGAGGTTATGTAGTAGATAGTTTATGATGATATTTCCAGGTTTAAACCTTTGAACAAATTAGAAACAATGCAAACACAATTTCCCTACTCAACCATCCCTACTCAACCTAAGCTGCTGTCAACAAAAAGATCTCCAAAACATACTCCATTTGTTCATAAGCTAACGGAGATTGGTTTGACATGTGATAACGCCGTGTGAGACATTTGGTTAGAGAGGAATGCTGTTGTTTTCTTAGTGATCATTGTTTAGAAAGGAAAGGAAATGTGATCATCAGAGAAAAAGGGAAATGTGACCAGTAATTTACGATGTGATGCATTTATTTTGCTCGAATAAATAATAAATATTGAATATTGAATACAAAATAATTATGCATATTATTTTTTATATACAGTTTTTTATGTACGTTAGTGTATGAAATTAAATCACATTTACCTGAATTTCAATATATTTCTTTTAAAACGCATTATAAGTAATTATTTGGGTACAAACGTTTGTACTAAATTATTCTAAGTATTAGGATAAGAGTAAGATAATTTCATGACTTTTTGTAAAATGTCATTCAGTAACTTTATCAACAAAGTTTCAGAATATAATTTCACTTCAATCTCACATGTTACCCAAAAATATAAGTAACAATTTAGAGTATATGTCGGAATATAACTTAATGATGATTACAACTTATATGGAGTAGATTCAGAATGGTTACCTTAATATTTAAAATAATCCGAAATTGTAAGATTTAGAGTTCATGCAAAACCTAAACATACACAGACTTACACTAGAATAATGCGATAATATTATTCCAAAGTTTTAAAGCTAAAGTATCAAAGAAATTTATATTGAATATTGTGACTTTTCAAATAAGGATATATTATTTAATTGCCCAAGTCTCACTAAATTGGGGTTTAATTCATGTGGGGTGCTTAAACTAGATTAGTTAAAAACGTTAAGTAATTTAATCGAATTAAAACTTAATGAAAATAAAGGAATTGATTTAGCTCCTCTTTAGTATTGTACTAAACTTAATGTGCTGTGGATGATAGATTTAAATTTAACAAATTTAGATGTATTGGTGCATTTGACAAACTTAGTCGAACTAAGCCTTAATGATAATGAAAATATTGAAATAAAATCACTTTAATATCTGATTAAGCTTACTAAATTAGGGTTAGCTGGTTGTTATTTAACGAATTTAAATACTCTGCAACATTTGACAAACTTAATAGAGTTGAACTTAAATGATAATGAAAATATTGATATTAATCCGCTTTAATATCTTACTAAGCTCACTATTTTAGGGTTAGAGCGCTGTCGTTTAAATAAATTAAATTCTTTAAGATCACTTGTTAGTTTAGAGTAATTGTATCTCTAAGAAAATTAGGGAATTGATATAACCCCACTCTAATACTTGAAAAAACTAAAGAAATTATGGTTAAATCATTGCAATTTAGATAATATTGAAGCATTAAGACCTCTTGTTGAACTCTAAGAATTATAAATATCATTAAATTCAATTATATCTATTCAACCAGTTAATTAGTTGAAACAAATATAAATTTTAAATACGATAGGTAATAAAATAATTGATTTTTAAACTATATAAACACACCCGCACTTTTAAGAATTTGTAATAGTGTGTCAACATAAACCAACCAAAGAATAATTATTAGCTGGTCGCAAGATGATGTACATCAGCCATTCAACAGATTCTTTCAGAAGAATGTACAAATTTAGACTTGGCTTTAAGTTGAAAAAGGCTAGTCAAAAAAAGAAAATTGCTGAATATATTCAAAGTTCGTTAATAAAATAATCAGAATTTATCACATAAGTTGCATAGTTCTTCTAGAAGCTGTTATATATTGATGAGTAATGATCATTTTGATTTCTTTCGAATAATGTAAATTATTAAATCACATTAATAATAATGATGAATATCATTATAATCATATTCTGTTTATTAGTAATGGGTACGCTAACTAAACACAATATTAAACTACTTAAGATAAAGGTAAAAGCAACTACTGAACCTCAAATAGATTATTTACTTTATGACTATACTGTTAGCAATAGTCGGCGATTCATTTATAATTACATGTTCTGAAAATGCATAAGTTATACGTACAATAGTATTATACCCATTTTAATTATATACGTATCAATCCAAATACTCTCACATTTTATCGAACACGATGAAGTTCGCCCCCAGCTTCGGGGATTCGTAGCGCGGAACCGGCTCGTTTTGCTCTTCGGTGTTCACGTTCAGCGCCGTCACCGAGACCTCGTACTCCGGGTCGATCTGCAGGTTGGTCTCGGCCTGGACAGTCACGTGCTCGTTGATGAAGGAGTTGCTCTGCTCGAAGGACTCGTTCAGGTATTCACTACTGCTCGAGTACTCGGACGTGTGGGTCTCGGTGATCGGTTGTTGTTTGAGTTCTATTATCTGCTGAGCTGTTTGTCTTTGAGGTTGGATGTTCGCCTTGGCTCTGAAGCTCTGGAAGTTAACCTGTCTCTGCTCAAACTACTATCTTTGGTTCTACTTCAGCTGGTTCTACTAACTCTGGATCAGCTGCTGCAGGTCGCGGTGGCTCTCCATTCTGATCACCGGCCTCGACGTCGGCAGCACCGTTTTGCCCAGTTCTTTCATCACCTGGCGCTTGGTGTTGTTGAAGGCGATGGAGAAGCTGGAGCGGTGGTAGTCCTTCGAAAGCGAGGTCTTCACGAACTGCTGGAACTGCTTGTCGAGCGGCTCGTCGTTGGTCATGGCCTTCTTGATCAAGTCGCGCATCAGCGTCACGTCTTCCTTTTCGATGGACCCCGCGAGCATGCGCTGGAAGGTCTCGAAGTACCAGTGGTAGAGCCTCCAGCGGTCGAGGTTGACCTGGGCTGCGATCTCCACCCACGGGAAGTTCTTGTCGCCTCGCACGCACTCGTCCAGCAGGACCTGGTCTTGGATGTAGTCGCTGGCCTGACCGCCGTTCTTGCGGGCGAGGTACTCCCCGAAGACGGACAGCAGCTGCCCCTTGTCCAGGACGCGTCTGGCCTGTTGTTTCTGCATTCGTGGAGTGGCAAGTAAACATTCTGTTTCCAAATGCGTTCATATACATTAATAATCAAAAGTTTAAGATGACGAGAACATAGGATAGACACTGGTTTTAATAACTCTACAGGTGAAGTGAGATTCGTGTTTCGTTTTAGTTAATTTAATCCAAGAGTGTTTAAACAGCGAACGACTGTTTGTTCAATCAATCAATATAAGACTATGTTGTAATTTCACATAACAAATGTATATACAAATATCAAGCAATGAAGACATACATACTTCAACATGATAATACGTAGTTAATATTTGTTTAAAGAAAGCAAATCGGTATATTCACATAATTTTTGCAATCTAAAAGAAATTGAAACGGTAAGGTGGGTATAGTTTATTATCAAGTATTTTATTTCTTCAATCATAATGATTTCCCATAATTTTACTTATATTCAGTATTAATCGAAGTAGAACACAGCGTTGCTAAAATCTAGGTTTTCGAGGTCTTTTCTCTTTACAAATATGTGCATGATTCCGGCGTCTCCGATCATAATTCCGTCTGACGAGTCGAATTATAAGAAGTTGATGTATTAGCTGTATTATCTGTCCTATGTGAAGTTTGCGACCCCTCCTATCTTGTGTTCGTGATATTTAATCCTGTACGGTACTTTTATTCCGTCATCTTTCATCAGTTATATATATATATATATATATATATATATATATATATAACATAGCGAGATCGATGTAGAGAAACCAAGTGCCAACCGCTTTGCCTCCCTAGCGGACAGTGATGTTTAATTCAAACACACTGACAGCTACGGGAAAATCTTTGATTACCTTCACGAAAAAGGGATGATGAAGGTAGCCACACAATCTCCAATCAAAGAAGTGCCCGCAAAGCCAAGACAGAAAAACTTTGAAAAAGCCCACAAAACAAAGACTAAAAAGAAGTCCACGCAAACAGCAGAAAAAGGCAACGATAAACTGGAGGACACGTCCACAAAGAAAAAACCTGACAAACCCACCCAGACCAAAGTAATCCCCAACGCGAAAGGCAATGACAAGAAAATTTAGTCTCTCAAAGAGAAGATCGCCAAATTGTAAAGAGAATTGTAAAGTTAATTTGATACAGCGGCGGCAGTGATGCGTAAATTCAAAGAAACCAAAAAGAAGCATGACGACAAGAAGATCACTTAAAAGACAAACAATGCCGAAGCCCAGCCTGAAAACGAGAAGAAAAAGACTGAAGTAAGTTAGAAAGCTGAACCTACGAAGAATATCGAAGAAAAAGCGCCTGACAAAACGAAGCTTAAGGACGCTCAGAAGCAGAAAGAGAAAAAGCCCCCAGTCTAAAAGTCACAAGATCAAAAGACCACTAAAATGCCCCAATCGAACACAAAGTCTCCTCGAAAGGAAACTTAGAAAAAGAAAGAGGATAAATAACCTGTCTTAGAAAAGCCTGTCGAATAGCCAAAAGATGGTCTAAATGAATAAAAAACGATAACTGACGCAAAATAGGAAACCAAGCCAATCTTAACGAAAGCCTAGAAGAAGAAGCTCCAAATGGAATATCAGAAATAGTTTATCTAACAATAGAGAGCTAAGGAAGATATCAAAGCGTCTAAACCCTAGGAAAAAGTTAATCTACCACCGGCAATATACCCCGAAATTAGGAATTTGCAAAATCAAATACACTAAGAAGGACCCCAGGTACCTAATCAAGTTTATGAAACAATGCATCAAAGGCAACCACCACCAAGCAATGCCAATACAACGGAACAACCTCCCGTGCAAGCCGAAGGAAATAACGAGCAAAGAGAAACTGAGACGCGAGAACCAGTTTCTGGAAATTAAGTTAGCGAATCAGGTAAAACTGGTTCGCTGACGACTCCGTGAGGGCCCTGTTGGGTCCTTACTGAGTGGGCATAAATGACGGGTTGAGCCCGTTTTGAAAGTGGAAACACTGGCGTGCGAGAGCCTTTGTTTTACTTTCGAAAGTCTCAATGAAGTCTGTTTGTGCCGTCTCGAGGAAGTGATATATATATATATATATATATATATAATCTCAAAGTTGGTTTACTATAACATAAGAAAGTTATTAGGGATGTTGGTTCAACCTCGGAATCAATCAATTCTTACTTAACCCTTATCAAACTAACTACATACATTGCACGACTTACAAGGCTCCATATATCGTCATATTACCAGGTTTGGTCTCACCGAATTACTGTTTAAATTATTTCCACCCCAGAACGGAAAATGTTTAAATAAACAACAAGTTAACATGATGACACTAAACAATTCCAGTCTCTCTAAATGATGTTTAAAATACACGTAATTTACTATTAGCTACTCATTTGATCCAGTTAAATTAGTTAGAAAATAATTCAAATAATTCTAAACATTTAGATAACTCGGTGTGAAGTTCAACTCAAATAATTTGTTACAAAATGTTGGTATACCAATATTCTGCAAAGAAAAAGATATAGAGAGGCAATTAGCTTCTAATACATTTAAACATTATAAATTTGATGAATACTTGCACTTAGCTTGAGATATAGACTATATCCTGACTTTGGGAACGATTTTATGAGCTAGTTTTAAGTTATATTCCAGTAGAAAGCTGCTAATATTAGAATATAGATTAATTCCAGAATGAAATCAGGAATTAATAGGTACATAAGGAGACAAATGATGGACGCGAGGAGTAAAACGAACAACTAGCGAAATTTAGAAGTAATATTACATAGAATTCCACAATAGCGTACAAAATTGCCAACAATTGCAAATTATCTTGGCTGAACACGATTTATCGTACTGAGTTTGCTTAAACTTCCATCAACAGCTTTTAGACGAGTTGTTTTAATCCTATTTACCATAAATAACTCTGTCTCACGCTAACTTCCGCTTTATGGAATTTTTAGAGTTAAGCACGAGTAAAAGAAGCTTTGTAAATTATTATATCCCACTATAATTGACTCTTTAGACTAATTACGAGAGCTAATGCTTTAAAATGTTCAGAAAGACAATATAAGCTGATAATAACTACTAAAACTCAGATGTTTGCAAATTTCTTGAATAATATAGCTTGGACTTTGACTTTTTATTTCAATTTTATATAATCGCAAAATTGTTTTCACACAGTAATCGAGTTGGGACCGAGATTAGTGTGGACTTTAAAATGACCTTCAGAAAGATTCGTGCCTGACTGACGTTTAGAAAATTGTGGAGATCTTTGAAACCAATGAATTCTCAGAATCCGAAAATACACTTTTTACTGTTTTATAAATCTAAACTAAGAAGGACGAGCTTGCACAAATCGATTATTCTCGCGGTAAGCAAAAACTAGCGAAGTTGAAAGAAATAACAAAAAGCTTATTATTCCAGCAAAAATGGTCTTAATTATGTCAAGCAATATTTTATAATAAATAACTTGAAGCACTTTAATATTATTCTCGCTTTCCACATTTGTGTAACAATTGGATCGCTTATTCATTCACTGAAAGTGTTCATCGATACATTTTATGCACTCACTCTTTTCTCCAACTACAGGCCAAGAAACATAACTTGATGGTCGATTTTGTCTTTCTTTTGATCTTTGCGATTCAACCAAATACTCATGCTGAATTAAAACAGCGCAAGACAACAGTCGAAATTGGAAAATTCATATTTAAGCACGTTTTCAATGCAATAAGCAAGTTTTAACCTGATAAAACACGTCTAAATGTGTTGTGTATAAATGGAATGGAGAATAAATAGAATCTGTAGAAGAATGGAGCATATTTAGGTCAAAAGTGCCAAACAAGATATTTTATGATAATTCAAGAACAAGCCCTTACTGGCGGCGAATGAAATAAAGTTGAGATAGATGAGTACTTATATACATATAGTTATATTGAATAGATCTACAGAGCGCTGCTAAGAGAGTCGGAAAAGCTCACCGTCTAATAAGGGTTAATGGTATGTATAACACTATAATGATAGAATACAAACGCACATTTAATGTAATGTACGCTCTGAAATATTTATATATTTATAGATTAAGTTATTAGTTCTATAATCTACACCCGTTTACAGTACTGTAGTCTAATTGTAGATAATCTAGGTATTTTAATTTAACCATTCTAATAATATTTGATATGAATTTCAATACATTAATTTATTATTATGAATAACATAATATTTAATATAATTTCAATATGTTTTGACAAAAAATCAATCTTTAAAATGTAAGTATTCAATACAATTATCATATCAATTATCTTACTATATTCTTATAGTATTATATAGAATTACTATTAAAAGTTAGACGAAATTACTTTTAATTATTTCACTTCAATGCAAGAAGATATTAAATTAGAAACGATAAAATATCCTAATGATAAATAGAATGCAAACAAAGTAATATCCTTATTTGTTAAAATATAGTAATTTTTATAACCTGCATCCTATTCAGAATAGGGTTCGTCCAGAATAATCTCAATTGACGTTTTGAGGGGAATCGCAATATTTTGCACTTGTTTCATCCACGAAGTTTCATTATTTCTTGATGTGAACATAATTCTGAAACTAAAAATGCCTGAAGCTCTACTTGGATATATTATAGGACTTCCATCCATGTTATTTAGTTAGTGGAAAACGCTATTTACGATCATTTGTGGGATGACGTATGCGTATTTGGGCAATGATGCTCTATGGTCTGTTAAAAAGCTTTCAGTGGAATGTTTAAAGAGAACAATAGTATCATTCATATAATTACCTTTGTTCTTTTTCTTTAATGTTCTTTTGAACTACTTTTGGTTGCTTGATTACTAATGGAATAAAACAGCACCGCATCCTTTTGTAGAAAAGTGGTATACTATGTAAAACGGTGACAGTGCTGCGTGCTGGTTTTATGGCTGTACATTTTGTTTCCTCCATTTCATAGCATACAGCGTAAATTTAATAGTGAAGGCGTTCCAAAGAAAAAGTACTCCACAACATGTGATTTACTACCAAAGAGCAGTTATTTACATGATTTACGCTATTATAATCGGGTTCGTCACCAACCAAGTCCAGGTATCGACATTCAAATTTCTCAAAAACAAATACCCAGCGACTTTCGCGAACGTGAACATGCTGGAGTGTGCAGCTTCTTCTTTGGGAAATTAATTCTCTCCAAACGCGAGATAAGGTTTGTAGAATATGTTCATTGCATTCGTATCTGGAGCCTAGTGTTTTGTGTTCCCTTTGTGGACCAACTTATTCTTTGGATGCATGTTCGGCTGCTTTTTCAGAGCAGTTGTGTTGCACAGACAGCAAACGAATAACCATTAATGGATGAGTTTGCGCAAGAGGTACTTACAGGTATTCGGTTTTTCGTTTGTGATCCCGCTCATTTTGTGGGGCTTTCAGTCTTGGATAACCATTTCAGATATCAAAGCTGGCCGGAGAACGCATTTCCAATCCATCAAGAGACTAGCTACCGGTGAGTTCTACTACAACTGTTACATGCCAGAACTTGTATTTTTCGACGATATATTCATGTTTCTGGCTGTCTTCACTATCTTCTACCTCTTTGACGCTCAAACATCCAAGAAATTGATAGCTAGAACCAACAACTCGCTCTATCTGCGCCGTTTTTCAACCGGATCTCTCACCTGCTATGTGTTCTCGCCCGTTCTCGGTGGGTTCATTCGGGGTTTGTTGCCCAGTTTCAACAAACAGAGCATGTACTAGTTCTTCGGAATCGAGCTCTTGGTGTTCACTATTTAACTATTTATGTTCATCGGACTTGATTACTCGGACTGGATGTTCACCCCAGACTGGATAGTTTCGTTCACAGCGAAGGCGTTTCAGTGCAAGTTCAAGTGCGGGTAGCTTTCAAAAGGTTCTCATTTAAAAGTGAAACCATTGAATATTTTTGAAAAGGTAAGTGACTATAATGAAATCGGCGAGGGCGTTGGAATGGAGTGAGACATGTTCCTGTGTTATCGAATATGATTTACTTATAATATACTATTACCTAAAATATTTAATACTTGTATCTATGATATTTTGTTCATAAAACATTCGTTTAACGAAATTAAACAAATTATAATGAATACGCATATATGACGACTATTTTGATAAAGTTTGAACAAGAAATAAATACTATTTTTTAAAATATAATGAATAAAATATTAACCAATGTCCACATCAAATATGATACCAATACTTGTAGCTCTACTTGAATGTGAGGTATCACCTTTCCCTAGAACATTATACCCAGAAGATTCTGGGCTATCTATTTTCTTCACTTAAGCTGGTATGTAAAAATGGTTTCGTGGATTGCTTAATGATGGATCTTTGAACGTAACAGGGTAAAAGTTTCCGGATATTAAAACCTCAGTAAATTTGGTTGCGACTAAGATTGACATAATGCTAACTGACATGGTGGTATCTGAATTTTCGGTTGAAGATGTTGGTGTTTTGCTGTAAGGTTAAAATATTTTGCCACTTGTTTTGTCTGGAACCAGGTTTGTTTTACGATTCAATTGGAAAATTAAGCAGCAATCCTATCCGTACATTGGCGACGAGGGCTCTGGAAATGTGATTGTTTCTGATACTAATTTCCAAGCTTTTGGTAAGTTTGGCTGCGATTACGAGATTTGTCCGAATCATCTATCCGTAAATATAATTCACGCTGAGTTGCAGATAGGAGTGCTCAAAATCATCCTTAATAATAAATCATCCTGGTTGTACCAGTCCGTGATTGATTTGATAATGGGTGTTTTGTAGCAATAGCTCTAAAATCTTATAACCGAGTTCTTGTCCAAAGACATGGTAAAAATGCTCAATGATTTATTGAACAGTTACTAATCGTACCAGAGCTACAAAAGTGATGTTTAAATAACGAAGGATGAGCGGTTCGTTTCTCCCTGGATTATTAATAACGGGTTCGTTTACG
The DNA here is from genome assembly GCA_963988835.1 of Hexamita inflata. Taxonomy (NCBI): domain Eukaryota; phylum Fornicata; order Diplomonadida; family Hexamitidae; genus Hexamita; species Hexamita inflata. Next base: position 335,075 of record CAXDID010000369.1, on the reverse strand, counting down.
TTCTCTTCAGCGGATACGTTTATCATTCGAGTAATTACTCGGACGAATTCATCACCAGAGATAAAATTGGGCTGGTGATTTACAATAAGTTCAATGTTGAATCCGAGATAACGATTTCGGAAGCCTGCTTCAACAATGTATTTTACATATTTCACAAGTACGAAAATAGTTACTCTAGTCCATAATTCGAAGTAATTGATGCCCCAACGATTCAATTCAATAACGCAGCCGCACTGCTAAAAGTAAATATTACTGTTAACGATTCAATCGCAAACATAGAAATGAAGGGCAAACCGATATATTTCAGAGATTAAAAAGAATCAGGATAAGCCATTTACTACTTCACCTTCGAAAAACACAGTATCTACTCTAATAATTAACAATTGAATTTGGAGGCTTTAGAAACACAAGTTATTGATCATATAAATATAGCAATGGAAAAAACAGTGTATAAACAGCTAAACAGTAAAGTATACGATATTGAAAAGTACCAATATGTGTTTGATTCAATTGGGAAAGTTCTAAGAATTATTAAAACATCAAAGTGACATTAAAGTATTATTTTGCTGATTATTACATTCATACACATCTAAAACAACCGAAGACTAATTAAGCATACAGTTTTCAAAAATAACACTCTTAATTTTTTGTTTGATAACACATAGTTGTTTTCAATTTAATTTGAAACAAATATTAATATTTTTACAACTTGTGAATAAAAGCGTTAATTGACAAACTAGTACAATAGCAGGAAGATAAATATTGTACGTCTAGTAATGGATACATGAATTTTGAGTAAAACGAATCTGTTACTTTAAAATAATCAACAAATGAAAACATATAATGTAAGTTGTATATATGTTATTTTGGATTCAGACCGTTTATAACACTCAATATCACTCTATAACTGTTGAAAGGAATTGATTGCTTTTAGTATATGAGTGTGTATATTTAAGAGAATGCAAATTCATTTCAGTTCAAAATGCTACCATTCTTTTTAATTATTTTGCGAATGAAAACAGTGAAATATTCACTCCACAATATGACAAATATCATGTAGCAGTTGAAAGACATATTGATGGGCAAATTTAAATCTAGAACGTAGTTATTGATTTACGGCGCGGTGATGTTACTCACCTTCTCCGCATTCATGCTTTCTGCGTGGTTAACGTTCAACCACAACATTTGGGTGACCACTGGTTCGAAAGAAAGGTACTATGCGCCTTGGGAGTACACTTTTTCGAAGCTCGGTTCTTTCGACGCCGAGTGCAACCCGCATTTCTTTTTGTTGTTTTCTGCGTGCTTGTGGTCCTTGGTTGTCTTCGACATCCCGCTCACATTCTTCATGCACAGACACAACGCTATTATTAGCAAGCCGGGTGCTATAGTTTCTTCTGTCTTTTACGTCATAGGCTGGCTGGGTATATTTTTGGACGGCTGCTTCTGCTCCTCTCACAGAAAGATTGGGAACTCGAACGTTGAGTTCATGGCCATTCACATAAAGGTCTCCGGAGCTGGGATGGGCGGGTTCGCGATAGCTCTTTTCAACAACGCCGTTTTGATGTTCAGAGACCGTTTTACTTGGGTGAAGAAGGTGAAGTGGGCGAATCACTCTGGCAGAAATCTGTATAAATGTCACGGGCACGTATTCGCGGCTGCCGCGATCATGGCTGTAATATTGATCGTGTGTGTCATCTGTCTGAATCTGGATATAAAAGTCGAGAAGCCGTGGATGAAGTACTTGATCGGAGGAGAGATACAGGAGAACATCTGCATATGCGGGTTGATATTGACGATGGTATGGAACGCGATGGTCATGCCAGTTGAGGTACCAACGGTCAAGGTGGTAGAAGAAACGAAATAAGTAGAAATACCAGTGTTCAACGTGGACTGATTGTAGTATTTTATTTTTAACTTTTACGAGGACCGATTTATGGGTTATTTAAAGTTGAGTCAATGCACTCCTACACAGAAGATGAAGTATACAATTTAATAATGAAGTCATAATACTAATTCATATTGAAATATGTAGATCTGTAGTCAAAAGTGTAGTCAAAAGTGATTAAATCTATATTAAATAGTATGTAAATATTGTTAAAATATAACATCAATAAAAATGACCTTGATTGAACCTGGATTCGTACACCTAATATCAGCGATTCTACTATTGAGCTATTTCACCCATACTAAATATGTTATAATAGTAAACACAGGTTATAATCATGATTTAGTAAGTTTGACAATATCATTTGGATACTATTTGTATTTGGATAATTATAATATATTTAAATGCATTATATAAAAATAATACATCATTTTAAATAATACCAATTACACTTTATGTAACCCATACAGCAAAATTCGTTATACACATAAGAATTATAAGATAGTGCTAATAAGATAGTACTCATAATACTAAAATTAAACAAAACCAGGATATCACACAGGGCCAAGAAGAGGAACTGTTGATTTCTTATTTCTTATAACAATGAAGGTGATCATACCAATTATCACCAAGACAACACCACCTATAACACAACCAATTATTATAGCTGTCGATTAATTAGATTTTTCGCCTGGAAAAGCGACTTGTACTTCATAGAATGTTTCTGTGCCTCCTGCAATAGTTAAAGTTATATCAGCTTTTATGCTCTTTTTAATTTTCTTTATTTGGCTACTGCACTATTCAATTTGATCAGCACTGCATTAAAGAACTGCATGAACTTTATGATTAGATATAGGCGTATTAGAAGCATAAACAAGTTATGAACCTGACATAATTGGTTTTAAATTTACCATTACATTTAAACCATCATAGTGACACCCTGCATCAAAGTCTACAACAAATTTTTCATCTATGAGCTATGCTTTCAAGTTCGGGAAACAAGTTTATAATGAAAGAATAAATGAATACATCAAAGAAGTGGAATAATATTTGGTGTATTTGATGTACAAGTATATTTGATATAGTTTAATTCTAGTTGTTATTTTATTCAGTATTGCATACGTAGTGTTATTAAATATACATAATAATATTGTACGTTTAATGCGAATATTGACTGTTATTTTTGTGTATATGAAAAACACATGAAAATGTTTCTAAATATTTATAAAAATTACTACTGGATTGATGAAATTGGTTTCATATACGTACACGTCAAAAAATGCGACTTTGAATTATCAATTAAATATATTTCATCTCAATTATCAAAATAAAAAATAACTTTCTCAAAGTTGAGTTCCTCTAAATCTTCCTTCTTAATGAATATATGCATAATTTCGCATTCTCCGATCATGAGGCCATCTTCTGAATCAAATTAAATGAAGTTTACGCAATCCTAATGATATGGTGTTTATATAAAGCGAGGTTTTCCACCAATAGTGTGTTTTGATTTAACTTTGTATGCTGCTTTAATTCCAATTAAATTTTTAGCAGTTGGTACTTCCATCATCCAAGGAGTCTTTGTTTTGTCGTACTCGCTCATATCTTTGGATTCTTCTAGTAATTACTCCGGTTTTAGGAATCTGATAACTACATCGTCGCCGAGCACCTCGTACTTGTTGGAAAGCCTTGTACAGGCATATCTGCGAAGTTGATTTGACAAAACAGTGGGTGAATTTATCCAGAAACATCTCTGGCGAAATCGAGCTATTGTGGGACGAACGAGACACCACCGAGAGTTGAAGACGTTTTTGAAGTTATCTAGTTCTAATTCGTTTTGAGAACTATTTGAAATTAGTTTTGACTTGTATTATTCTGTTTAGAGATTGGTTTTACGTCACTCATTGAAGTGGGGAAAATTAATAGAATTTTGTGTATAAACGTAATAAATATCTATTATTATATACGGAATAGCGATTTTTCCCGTATATATTACACTATTATTTCATAAAATTGAGTGGAAATGTTACATTTTCTCAATATTATTACCATTAAAACATAATATTATAAAACTCCACTTTAAAATAATGACTTAAAATATTCTTCAAAATACGATATTCTTTTTAAAACGCTTGGGTTTGAATTGTTAACTATAAAAAATTATCTATATTCAGAATTTATACGTAAATGACTGAAAATAAGAGTATTTAGCTTTAACTTAGATCAAAAAGTTCTTAAAAATATTAAATACCGTAAAAGTTAAAATAATTGGGTTATAATCGATTAGAAAATGTTTTTATAAGTAGACAAACGACAATAATACCTTCTTAACTGCAATTAAAATATTATTTCATGAAGTAATATATTCCGAACATCCATTAGTAACGAGTTTATGTTTAATACATGCCTTAATTTTCCCTTGCTAGTTGGAGTCCTTATTATACTAAACTCACTGATTATCATTGAACTCTTCCTCCTTCGTTAATTACATAAGTTATGAGTGCATGGAGATTAAGGCTTGGTCTTCACGATAATCAAACTCAGAATTTCATTTGCTTCAACGCCAATAACATTTAGAACGGGACTACTCGAGATTATGATATGTTCCTTCTAACTCTGTTATGTGCGGTTGTTCTGTGAAGTTTATAATAGTATTTAAATAGTTTGAAATTCGAGACAAATATTTCGTACCCTGAATATCAGTATTTTATTTTTATTACCAATTTTAGGGCTCCAGAATCAACATATTAATTTTGAGACTAAAACTTTTTAATACATTTTTAATACATTTTTAAGCTTGAGTATTTTAGATTTTGCTGTCTTTGGCTGATTTAATAATTATTATTTAATTCGTTAGCTTTTGTGTTGAGAGCTTCAGTTTTAGTTACCAATGTGGTCTGCCCGAGAAAATAAATATGATTTAAGAAATAATATTGTTCGACACATAAACTTAGTTGAATAGGCCTCAAAATTGGGCTACTATATACAATTATGAAACGAAGCATTTTTATGTTTTGAGACGAATATTGGTAACTGGTTTACTTTCGCTTAATACTAATATATTAATACTAATATAATCTTGAGTTCGGAGTGGACTTTAAAGAATTGTAAATATTATCTTCGTTAATAGTCTTGTATTGTTATTACACGACAACAAAGTCGCCAATATGATATTGCAGTTTGTACAAATAGCAAAAACAGTGTTAACTGTTAACGATTCAATCGCAAACATAGAAATGAAGGGCAAACCGATATATTTCAGAGATTAAAAAGAATCAGGATAAGCCATTTACTACTTCACCTTCGAAAAACACAGTATCTACTCTAATAATTAACAATTGAATTTGGAGGCTTTAGAAACACAAGTTATTGATCATATAAATATAGCAATGGAAAAAACAGTGTATAAACAGCTAAACAGTAAAGTATACGATATTGAAAAGTACCAATATGTGTTTGATTCAATTGGGAAAGTTCTAAGAATTATTAAAACATCAAAGTGACATTAAAGTATTATTTTGCTGATTATTACATTCATACACATCTAAAACAACCGAAGACTAATTAAGCATACAGTTTTCAAAAATAACACTCTTAATTTTTTGTTTGATAACACATAGTTGTTTTCAATTTAATTTGAAACAAATATTAATATTTTTACAACTTGTGAATAAAAGCGTTAATTGACAAACTAGTACAATAGCAGGAAGATAAATATTGTACGTCTAGTAATGGATACATGAATTTTGAGTAAAACGAATCTGTTACTTTAAAATAATCAACAAATGAAAACATATAATGTAAGTTGTATATATGTTATTTTGGATTCAGACCGTTTATAACACTCAATATCACTCTATAACTGTTGAAAGGAATTGATTGCTTTTAGTATATGAGTGTGTATATTTAAGAGAATGCAAATTCATTTCAGTTCAAAATGCTACCATTCTTTTTAATTATTTTGCGAATGAAAACAGTGAAATATTCACTCCACAATATGACAAATATCATGTAGCAGTTGAAAGACATATTGATGGGCAAATTTAAATCTAGAACGTAGTTATTGATTTACGGCGCGGTGATGTTACTCACCTTCTCCGCATTCATGCTTTCTGCGTGGTTAACGTTCAACCACAACATTTGGGTGACCACTGGTTCGAAAGAAAGGTACTATGCGCCTTGGGAGTACACTTTTTCGAAGCTCGGTTCTTTCGACGCCGAGTGCAACCCGCATTTCTTTTTGTTGTTTTCTGCGTGCTTGTGGTCCTTGGTTGTCTTCGACATCCCGCTCACATTCTTCATGCACAGACACAACGCTATTATTAGCAAGCCGGGTGCTATAGTTTCTTCTGTCTTTTACGTCATAGGCTGGCTGGGTATATTTTTGGACGGCTGCTTCTGCTCCTCTCACAGAAAGATTGGGAACTCGAACGTTGAGTTCATGGCCATTCACATAAAGGTCTCCGGAGCTGGGATGGGCGGGTTCGCGATAGCTCTTTTCAACAACGCCGTTTTGATGTTCAGAGACCGTTTTACTTGGGTGAAGAAGGTGAAGTGGGCGAATCACTCTGGCAGAAATCTGTATAAATGTCACGGGCACGTATTCGCGGCTGCCGCGATCATGGCTGTAATATTGATCGTGTGTGTCATCTGTCTGAATCTGGATATAAAAGTCGAGAAGCCGTGGATGAAGTACTTGATCGGAGGAGAGATACAGGAGAACATCTGCATATGCGGGCTGATTCTCACTTTGGTCTGGAACGCGATGGTCATGCCGGTTGAGATACCAACATTCAAAGCTGTTGAAGAAACACAATAACTCATAATGAGAGACGTAAACACAGAAAACAAAAATTTAGCTTGAATACTGCTTGAATGAGGTTGTTTGAATAAGAATTACCAAATCCACAAATAATAACATAGATTCAATAAATAAATAACCAACATTCAAATATAATCAAATAAACTGTATTTTTAAAACAAAAAGAACCGCTAAATAGTTGATCCACAAATTTGATATTGCATTAGAATGATACAGTTTTGAGACATTTGAATGGCCTTAATGGTTTTAATATAAACCTATTATTCACTATTTATACTAATTCCATGATAAACCCATTGATATTGTGAAAACTTGCATTTTTAAAATGCAAATTATTTATATATTGTATTACGTTCGTAAATAGTGTATATCCATACAAAAATATATTTTACCACTTCGCAAATGAGCGAAGTTTGGTAAGAGCATTTTGAACTACATTTCATACAGCTAATTTAGTAGCGATCCGTGAAACCTATACTAGACGTCAATGTAGCATTTAACGAGTTCTAGTAAGCTGATGATAGAATAAAACAGTCATTCTGGGTTGATATGGGTGAGATGATGCGAGTTAAGCCTAAGAAGTTGCACGATTATTTCCACAATACCTGGAGCAAAAAATTCTATGATGACCTAGAACCATACAAGAATTTTGTATAAGAAACTATTTCTAAGGTTCATGATGAAGATCGAAAGCTTTTAATGCGTAATGTTTTGAGAACACTGTAAAATACATATCCGACTAAAAAGTTTCATTATTAGACATTGTATTAGTTTGTTAACTACAAATTGAGACAGCCTTCAGGCCCCAGAGGTTTGAGAAGTCTAACAGCGAGCGCTTCTTCGCCTGCTTTCTTCAGAAAAGACTCGATGGTTGAAAATAGAAGCGGTTTGAGTCAAATGAGTTAGTATTCAGCATCTGTTTAGGACTCATGTGATGAAGAAGATATGAGAACAATGGATGACATCTTCGGTTAATGATGTAATTTACACTGAGAATCTATATGTGTATGTTTTGTAGTTATAATACTATTATTTGTCATAAAAGTGTGTTTAGCATTAAAAGCAGAAATTAAAGTCACATCAATATATTTATTGTGTTTATTTCACCTCAATCATTATTTTATAACATATTTATCCACTCCAATGGATCTTTTAGATTTTGATGTGGTGTCCCCAGCTCCGTAGCAGCCTGCAGCCGCTTAATCCAATGATTTATTGGATTTTGTGTCTCCGACTATTTCACATTAGTAGTTGAAGCCCGCTGACGACCTTCTTGACATGCTTTCTCCTTCCATTTCTACCCTTCCTCCGCGTGACCCCATTTCCGTTGTTTCTCCTTTAATTCATGCTAATGATGCAATTAATGCAAATAATGTGAATGATAACGGGATCAACACAATTAACGCGAATTAGAGCCCGCGCGAGCCGGAACCGTCCTCTTCTCAGACCGAGATCTCCAATTTTGACCCACAGAAGCCAAAAAATCAGCAACTGGCCGAGAAATAAATTAAAACGTACACGAAGGCGTTTTAAGTGAACAACAAAATACTCTTGGATTAGTTCGCGAGTCATTAACAACACACCTGTTTACTGAATAAACTGCTCGTTCAAATGGAGGACGACCTGAGTATTTAATTACAGAAACACAATTAATTAATTGTTGAGGCGAATAATCTATAAGCTCAGTTGCAAGTGCTGCCCGTTAAAATGGTCGAGGTCAAGTAACTACTCGGGATTATATAGAGGCTGGAGCTGATGCTAAAGTGAGGTAGATGTTTTTGGTTTTAGTGGAGGGAAAAGGAATGCAAAGAAATACATTATTGAATATATAATTATGAAAAATACGAGACTTAAGTATTAAAATATAAAGTGGCGGGCAAAGTAAAGGAGACTCGGTCAAGGACGGAAGTGAGGTGGTTTATCTTTTGTTTTTGATATAATGGTACATAGAGTAACATAACTGCAAAAATTTAATATAATCTTTTATCTACAACTGTGTATACACCTTCCACTTCCAAATGGAATCTTTAAATTGTAAACGTGAACATCAACTTGATAATTATAGTATAGATTTTATAATCTAAATATGTTTATTATCATACAACGCCCATAATGTGAAAGTAGCGAGTTGTTTGACGTCAGAAATACTTATCAATTTTGTACTCAAAATAATCACTATTTTTAACTGTAGTTGAGATATTTGAACATTAAAGCGTCTAAGGTTGAATCATAGGCTTCTTAAAACAGTCATTCTCAGATAGAAATACATTTATATGGCTCACAGAGATGATTAATGCAACTGATTTTTGACATGTTGTTTTCTACTTCTCAGAAATAAATTTGTTAGCTAAATTGTTGAATTGACCAGATACGCGTTTCTAATCAACTTCTTTATGCTCGAAGTTTTTAAGCGACCTCCCGTTTTTATATTTATTGAAGATTTGAACGAATTTTTATCTCAATGAAAATTTTGGGATTATTGGCTCTATATGATGCTCTTATATTAGTCAACGATGAATTATCTCGGAAATATCAAGCATTAAGAACGATTAATCTCAAGCAAACCTATAAATCTTGAGCGTTTTAGTGGGTATCTACAACACGGCAAAAATTTGTCGACAATGTTTGGTGGTACCTTTTATTGTGTCAGAGGTGACCTATTAATTAAAGCTAAGGATAAGAAAACGAATTCTATTTGGGAAAATCACGTTAGAAAACAAAGTTCGTTAAAAGTCGTTATTTGGAATAAAGTATTATTTACTGTATCAACACAGACTACCATGAGCTCTACCAACTCAATATTTTACGAATGCACACAAATTACATGATAACTGTGAGACTCATAGTAAGATTTTGGATTGTACAAAAATATTAAATATTTTTGCTCAATAAGTATATGAATCTCAGTTCAAATGATCAGTAAAACGCTAAACAAGTTTAATCAAGTACTCAATGATATTTGAAGTGGTATATACTAGTAAAATGTATACAATTAGTGGACACGATGTTCAGAACTGTACCAATAGGCGTCGAAGCTGGTGGTGAAGCATTCAAGCAATTCTCTAAATCAATAGTAAAAAATTCGAGCTTATGGCGATCGTTTTAAAGGTCAAAAAGAGGGAGTCTCCTTTACTTTGCCCGCCACTTTATATCCCACTTAACTTTCGTTTATACTGGTTCGGTCTCGTGTTCTAAACTTTTGAGGGCATCAAAGTAGTATAAAATATATATATGTATTAATCCATCACTATAAACACAATATAAAAAAGATACTGCATAAATCCATTCATTTGCTTTATTTTTTGGTTTTTTTTTTTGATGTAGGATCATCACATATCCTATATTTCTATGTTCTCACCATTCTGACAATCAATTAGAATCATAGATTCATCAGCTGTCCTGTATCATTTTCAACCCCCTTACAAGCGAAAATACTTCCTTATTCAGATTTTCATAAAACATATTCCATTTAGAATCTAAATTGAATCTAAATTTTAGATATGATGAGAACATTGTATATCAAACAATAGTAATATCTTTAGATATTTTCCCACTTCAATGAGCGAAGTAAAGCAAAATTTGAAAAGAGATAAAACTGGTTCGGAACGTTACTAAATTCAGCTAAAGGTTGATGCAAATATTAAGCCTACTCTTAAAGGGTCATTTTTAGGTGGCGTCCCGTTCGTCCCCAAATCATTGGATTTTGCCAGAAATAAAAAAGGATAAGTGCTTCCACTTATGTGCCAGATTAACTTCGCAGAAATGCCAGCTATTCCAGGGTATCCGACAGAAGGTTTATTTTAGCTGTTTGTTACCGAAGGTCCAGATTGCATATTTGATGATTTTGTTGGTGATGATGTGGTTATAAGATTTTTGAAAGTCGAACAATTATTAGAAGAACAGCATGATATGAGTGAATATGACACAAATAAACGTCCTTGGTTATTTTCGTGGACATAAGAACTACCTGTTAAGACATTAGTTGGAACAAAAAAGGATTATCATGTGAAATCTGCAGACACAATTGGTGGAAAGCCTAGTTTTATCTAAGCTCGTGCATACAAATTCCTTGAGAACTTCATCTAGTTTCGTTCAACTTAGGAAAATGGGCTTATGATTGGTGATTGCGGAATTATGCATTTATTTTTAAGGGAAAAAGAAATTGATGAGTTAAACTTTGAAAAGGCCGTGTTTTTCTTTGATTGTGGTTGACTGATGTTGATAAATTAAATTATTTTACTACATTTCTACTTTTAACAAATAAGATTGGTTGCTCTCAAATATAGAAATATTTATTATCATATTTGATCATGTTTATCAAACGAAAAGTTTATCTAACAAAAAGATCTCCAAAACAAACTCCAGTTCGGCTTTTAATTCATTTCCACTTCGTCAACACTTTTAAATAACTTTAAATGTTTAATTTTACATTATTTCCACTCCAATAAGTGATGTGAAGAAAAACGAGAAAACGCGTTCCAAATAATTTCCGTTTAAGTACCAAATAATCCTTAAAACGAATCCCGCTCTAAATCCGAATAAACTAATTTGTTCAAAACTGGGTGGGATCCAGTTCGTCCCACAATCGCTCGATTTCGCCAGAAACGTTTCTGGAAATATCTTCCCGTTGTTTTGCCAAATCAACTTCGCAGATATGCCAGCCATACGAGGCTTTCCAACATCTGGTCTGTTTTAATTGTTCATTAGCGACGATTTGGAGTGTTTCGAGTGCGATCAAATTGTTGGGGATGAGGTGGTTGTTATATTTCTATCTGAAGCGCAAATAAATGAATAAGGGCGGGATATGAGTGAGTACACAAGTAAATAGCCGTGGATGCTGGAAGGAGCACCCGTTTAGAAAATAATCGGAATAAAAGCAACGCACAGAATTAAATATCACGAACACAAGATAGGAGGGGTCGCAAACTTCACATAGGACAGAGAATACAGCTAATACATTAACTTCTTATAATTCGACTCGTCTGACGGAATTATGATCGGAGACGCCGGAATTATGAATTATGCACATATTTGTAAAGAGAAAAGACCTCGAAAACCTAGATTTTAGCAACGCTGTGTTCTACTTCGATTAATACTGAATATAAGTAAAATTATGGGAAATCATTATGATTGAAGAAATAAAATACTTGATAATAAACTATACCCACCTTACCGTTTCAATTTCTTTTAGATTGCAAATATTATGTGAATATACCGATTTGCTTTCTTTAAACAAATATTAACTACGTATTATCATGTTGAAGTATGTATGTCTTCATTGCTTGATATTTGTATATACATTTGTTATGTGAAATTACAACATAGTCTTATATTGATTGATTGAACAAACAGTCGTTCGCTGTTTAAACACGGCTGGATTAAATTAACTAAAACGAAACACGAATCTCACTTCACCTGTAGAGTTATTAAAACCAGCTGTCTATCCTATGTTCTCGTCATCTTAAACTTTTGATTATTAATGTATATGAACGCATTTGGAAACAGAATGTTTACTTGCCACTCCACGAATGCAGAAACAACAGGCCAGACGCGTCCTGGACAAGGGGCAGCTGCTGTCCGTCTTCGGGGAGTACCTCGCCCGCAAGAACGGCGGTCAGGCCAGCGACTACATCCAAGACCAGGTCCTGCTGAACGAGTGCGTGCGAGGCGACAAGAACTTCCCGTGGGTGGAGATCGCAGCCCAGGTCAACCTCGACCGCTGGAGGCTCTACCACTGGTACTTCGAGACCTTCCAGCGCATGCTCGCGGGGTCCATCGAAAAGGAAGACGTGACCCTGATGCGCGATTTGATCAAGAAGGCCATGACCAACGACGAGCCGCTCGACAAGCAGTTCCAGCAGTTCGTGAAGACCTCGCTTTCGAAGGACTACCACCGCTCCAGCTTCTCCATCGCCTTCAACAACACCAAGCGCCAGGTGATGAAAGAGCTGGGCAAAACGGTGCTGCCGACGTCGAGGCCGGTGATCAGGATGGAGAGCCACCGCGACCTGCAGCAGCTGATCCAGAGTTAGTAGAACCAGCTGAAGCTGAACCAAAGATAGTAGTTCGAGCAGAGACAGGTCAACTTCCAGAGCTTCAGAGCCAAGGCGAACATCCAACCTCAAAGACAAACAGCCCAGCAGATAATAGAACTCAAACAACAACCGATCACCGAGACCCACACGTCCGAGTACTCGAGCAGTAGTGAATACCTGAACGAGTCCTTCGAGCAGAGCAACTCCTTCATCAACGAACACGTGACTGTCCAGGCCGAGACCAACCTGCAGATCGACCCGGAGTACGAGGTCTCGGTGACGGCGCTGAACGTGAACACCGAAGAGCAAAACGAGCCGGTTCCGCGCTACGAATCCCCGAAGCTGGGGGCGAACTTCATCGTGTTCGATAAAATGTGAGAGTATTTGGATTGATACGTATATAATTAAAATGGGTATAATACTATTGTACGTATAACTTATGCATTTTCAGAACATGTAATTATAAATGAATCGCCGACTATTGCTAACAGTATAGTCATAAAGTAAATAATCTATTTGAGGTTCAGTAGTTGCTTTTACCTTTATCTTAAGTAGTTTAATATTGTGTTTAGTTAGCGTACCCATTACTAATAAACAGAATATGATTATAATGATATTCATCATTATTATTAATGTGATTTAATAATTTACATTATTCGAAAGAAATCAAAATGATCATTACTCATCAATATATAACAGCTTCTAGAAGAACTATGCAACTTATGTGATAAATTCTGATTATTTTATTAACGAACTTTGAATATATTCAGCAATTTTCTTTTTTTGACTAGCCTTTTTCAACTTAAAGCCAAGTCTAAATTTGTACATTCTTCTGAAAGAATCTGTTGAATGGCTGATGTACATCATCTTGCGACCAGCTAATAATTATTCTTTGGTTGGTTTATGTTGACACACTATTACAAATTCTTAAAAGTGCGGGTGTGTTTATATAGTTTAAAAATCAATTATTTTATTACCTATCGTATTTAAAATTTATATTTGTTTCAACTAATTAACTGGTTGAATAGATATAATTGAATTTAATGATATTTATAATTCTTAGAGTTCAACAAGAGGTCTTAATGCTTCAATATTATCTAAATTGCAATGATTTAACCATAATTTCTTTAGTTTTTTCAAGTATTAGAGTGGGGTTATATCAATTCCCTAATTTTCTTAGAGATACAATTACTCTAAACTAACAAGTGATCTTAAAGAATTTAATTTATTTAAACGACAGCGCTCTAACCCTAAAATAGTGAGCTTAGTAAGATATTAAAGCGGATTAATATCAATATTTTCATTATCATTTAAGTTCAACTCTATTAAGTTTGTCAAATGTTGCAGAGTATTTAAATTCGTTAAATAACAACCAGCTAACCCTAATTTAGTAAGCTTAATCAGATATTAAAGTGATTTTATTTCAATATTTTCATTATCATTAAGGCTTAGTTCGACTAAGTTTGTCAAATGCACCAATACATCTAAATTTGTTAAATTTAAATCTATCATCCACAGCACATTAAGTTTAGTACAATACTAAAGAGGAGCTAAATCAATTCCTTTATTTTCATTAAGTTTTAATTCGATTAAATTACTTAACGTTTTTAACTAATCTAGTTTAAGCACCCCACATGAATTAAACCCCAATTTAGTGAGACTTGGGCAATTAAATAATATATCCTTATTTGAAAAGTCACAATATTCAATATAAATTTCTTTGATACTTTAGCTTTAAAACTTTGGAATAATATTATCGCATTATTCTAGTGTAAGTCTGTGTATGTTTAGGTTTTGCATGAACTCTAAATCTTACAATTTCGGATTATTTTAAATATTAAGGTAACCATTCTGAATCTACTCCATATAAGTTGTAATCATCATTAAGTTATATTCCGACATATACTCTAAATTGTTACTTATATTTTTGGGTAACATGTGAGATTGAAGTGAAATTATATTCTGAAACTTTGTTGATAAAGTTACTGAATGACATTTTACAAAAAGTCATGAAATTATCTTACTCTTATCCTAATACTTAGAATAATTTAGTACAAACGTTTGTACCCAAATAATTACTTATAATGCGTTTTAAAAGAAATATATTGAAATTCAGGTAAATGTGATTTAATTTCATACACTAACGTACATAAAAAACTGTATATAAAAAATAATATGCATAATTATTTTGTATTCAATATTCAATATTTATTATTTATTCGAGCAAAATAAATGCATCACATCGTAAATTACTGGTCACATTTCCCTTTTTCTCTGATGATCACATTTCCTTTCCTTTCTAAACAATGATCACTAAGAAAACAACAGCATTCCTCTCTAACCAAATGTCTCACACGGCGTTATCACATGTCAAACCAATCTCCGTTAGCTTATGAACAAATGGAGTATGTTTTGGAGATCTTTTTGTTGACAGCAGCTTAGGTTGAGTAGGGATGGTTGAGTAGGGAAATTGTGTTTGCATTGTTTCTAATTTGTTCAAAGGTTTAAACCTGGAAATATCATCATAAACTATCTACTACATAACCTCGAATTGAGACACCCCCTTTCACTTACAGACACCCGAAGTGCTCAGATACAGACACCTTCGACTTTTTTATAGTAAAGGTGTCTATAACTGAACTGCAAAAGGGGGTTGTAAGTGAATTTAACATTGTAAATCTCTTTTGTATTTATTATTTTTTGAGCTTTTGAGCTTTGTATGAACATATATATAAATTATATGCTGCTTAATCTTCTATATATTGGTGATTTATGCAGAATACATCAAGAAACTTGAAATTTGATTAAATTTCCAGAATATTTTTGGAAAAGGTGTATGTAACTGAAATGGAAAACCAAATCTGACACAAGAAATATACCAAACTGAGCCAGATTTACTCTCACTTATAGACACCCTGGTCATTTTTGAAAACTGCTCGGGTGTCTGTATTCGAACAAGGGTGGGTGTCTCAATTCGAGGTTATGTAGTATCTTGGTCGATTTTCAGGCTTCAGTTGTCGCTTTTCGGTTGTTTGGCTGAGTGAATCACTTGTTTCATTTAAATGCCGATTGTGTTAACGAAATATAATAGTTTATATAAGTTTTCACATCAGTTCTGAATCTTATGCTTCTCTATTTTTCTTCATCTGCTTCTTTTTGCAAACATATAAAATAACTATTATTCCGACAACAACAGCAGCTCCAACCGTGCATCCTGCGATGAGTCCGACATTAACCACATTCTTAGTGTCAACATCAACGATAACCTTGTAATATTTTTCGTACACATCATTTGCTCCTGTGAATTTAACATCAGCTTTAATATTCTCCTTCAGCTACCTGACAGCTTCCAAACAGTTATCCGCCCAATTTGTGTCCTTGCACTCCAGTACTACCTATCCACTCCGATTATTTTCCAAAGTTATCTTTTTGTTGAAGGAGTATTTTTCGTTCAGGTCCGTTTCAAGATTAACGTTTATCGTTTATCCGAACGAGTCGCAATTGTTCGTGAAATTCATTACGAATTAAAGATTCAACAGTTTCACTTGGAGGTGCGAAGTGCACACTTGGAGGGAAAGAAGAACGAACATTCAGGAGGTGGAAACTATTATTAGTTAAATTGGGGATTATTATATACTGGATTATGTAAAATAATAGAATGAACTAATTATGATAATTATTTAGTCCAAAACATAACAAAGAATAGAGGATAAGTTTGAAATAAAATTGGATGGAATACGATGTACAAAGTACAATATGATGTTTAAAGTAAGATAATAAATGAATCCAATAAAGAGTGAGAACCAAAATTGAGTATTAATCACAAAGTACGTATATTAAGGGTTAGTAGATTCGGTTTTGTTCAATGAGACTAAATATAATATCTAAAATTTTCATTTAACACAAAATTAACACTAGTTTATTTATATCGCTTTTCACATCCCAATGTTTGTGTTGTGTTCATTATAAATAGACTAGTTCAATATTACCAATTTGCGCGTTAAAAAATTTCAATTCAAGCTTGATTTTAGCACCACTGCTACTTCAGGAACTACTATATTTCTCAGTTTGAATCCTCAAATGTCTGGTCCTCAACTGATATTTGCTCAGAATATTGTTGTTGATTCCAGAAGTAAGACTTCAGTTATCATGAGTTGTGATGATTAGGTTCTTGAGGCTCAATGTATTGAACAACTGAGTAACCTTAAGAAGAATATTAAAGTAGATATTACTTTCGAATTATCTTGGAGTCGCTTAACAATATTTGACTTACGTACATCAGTTGATACATTTTCAAATAGTTCCTAGATTGCAATAATTGTAGGATGTTCAGTTGGAGGAGTTGTTTTGATCGCATTAATTGCTGGCATTATTTATATGAAAAGAAGAAGTCAATCACATAAACACCATTTATTATCAGAAGTTGATTAGAAAATTAACTAAGCTGAGTGATAATGCTTTTTAATTAATATTAATTTATATATAACTTTTAATTTTAATATTTCGGACTAAATTTTTACTAACACTAAATATGAGATGATAAACAACAATGTATTTCTATACTTTAAGACAAAATAAGTTAAACACATTTGATTATATTTCCACTTCAATGAGCAGTGTAAAGAAAAATCTCAAAAAGGCAGATTCTTAAGCTAAGTTCCAGATAGCGCTTAAGATTGTTCCACACATTCCTTCTCCAACTGGTTCGCAGCTAGGGGGTATTCCTTTCGTTCCAAAGTCGTTCGATTTCGCCAGAGATACAGCTGGAGAGATCCTCCCATTGTTTTGTCAGATAAATTTCGCGGATATGCCGACAATACAAGGTTTTCCAACATCTGGGCTGTTTTAAATGTTCGTTTCAGGTGGTGAACTGGACGAGGCGGTCAACGAAACCGTTGTATTCCGTTTTTTGAAGGCAGAACAGTTACTTGAGCAGTCTCGTGACATGAGCGCATACAGCACTTAAACATCCTGGATGCTTGTTGACTCTACCGTTTAGTCCATAACTGGAGTCAAAAAGGACTATAAAATTAGGAGTAAGCACACAATAGGCGGGAAACCAAACTTCGTACAAGAGCAAGTTAACGAGGACCACGTGAACTTCCTTTAATTCGACTCGGAAGACGGAATAATGGTCGGAGAATACGGTATACTGCACGTTTTCATCACTAAAGAAGATCTGGAGAACTTGAACTTTGAAAAGGCCGAGTTTCATTTTGATTGCAGCTGAGGTGACCAATTTTTTAAAACAGGTAGTTGCACAAATAGAAATAATATTTAGTTATCAAAATCCAAAGCAAAACCAGATGTTAAAATCAAAATATATATTATTTAATTCTTTATATTAGTTTACTCATTTTTGGATAAAATTAATATTATTTACTTCAGATTTAGTCTACAATTATCAAAGAATGATAATACATACTGAACTCTTATATACTTTTATATATACTATTATTGTTTATGGAAGTACGTATAACTACTTAAATTATTGAAAATACACTACAATTTTTTCTTATTAAGTATAGTAGTATTATTCATGTATTGAAAGAGTTTCCTTAAAATAAATTAACTATATGTGTTCTGTTTCACTTCTAATATATTAATGTTTGTACTTTGCCTCTAAGCAATTGTAATTTTAGTTCCTAAAAAACAGCAGCTATTATGCCTTGGTTGGAAAGAGAATACCCTATACCCATTACTTCTGTGGTTTGTTATATCGCCATATTTAAGTTAATTAAAAGAAAATTAAATAAAATAAGTTTAAAGCCACATGGTTTTCGATTACAGCCCTAAAGCTCCAGGAAAATGCAATACAAAGGATCTTAATTACAGTCTAGCATTCACAGCTGGAAGTTCAAACTTTTATGTAACAAATAAGTACGGAACACTTGGAGATTGTGTAAACATTGATGGAAGATGTCAAGTGCTTCTTGAAGGTAATACCAAAATAAAAGTGGCTGAAAATGTTTTATACTACTCACTTTTCAATTCATTTTCAGACGATAATATAATCAGTGCACCTATTTAAACCATAGAAGTTAATACGCTAATTTAAGACTTAATACCGAAGCAAAGCTCAAGATATTATCGAGCTAACGCTTAAGATTTACATTTAGTTATGCTATAAAGTAATTATTCTGTTGGTAAAATAAAGATTATTACATCGTCTACCATTTATTTACCATAAGATAACGACCCTAGAGTAAAAGTTGCCGAAGCCATGGGTTTGATCAAGTTCAAAATTATTGACCAAAACGAAGTATTCATCCATATTATAAACGAAGCCCTTTAAAATATTGAGATATAACTTGAATTAATCCCGAGTAACGTGTTTAATCAACTTCTCGTAAATTAACAGAAAAAATCAATGTATTTTGGAGTAAAGATTCCAAAACCTATAATCATCAATAATTAGGCTGCATTCTTCTCCTAGGTGTTATTCCAATCAACTGCAGTATTTCCTCCAGAGTGCAAGATTAATATTTTAGGTATGCGTCTTTGAATAAAGATTAAAATTTGATAACTTTTTCGATTACATTGTCTTAGAAAGAGCTTTTAGAAAACGATTTTGTATATGTGAACATCACAAGCACGTGTTATGTGGATGTAACGGTTATTCCAGTATTTGTCACGGTCTAAACCACTGTATCGCGGCAATAATTAGCAGTGTTGACCCATGAGCATATAGTTGGAATCGATCATCACATAGATGTGTAATTCTCTACGTTTAAGAATGCAACATTATATATTTGTCCTTTTCCAGTTCTTCTTGATTAAAACGTGTCAGTTCACGACTGTGAGATTAGAACGAGCGATTTTAGTGTATATATTGCTAGCACAGATTTTAAAAGTGCTCAGCTGTATTATACTTTTAAGGCGAGGGATTCTTCAATGGGTGATTTGCAGCCTGTAACATTCAACAGCAAATTAATCGCTTCTATCAATCCTAGTTCGTTCTCTTAGTTTTTATCCCAAAATATCTATCATTATTCAGTCGCAACTGCTGAGTAGTACGTAGACTCAGAATAAATAGATAATTTCCAAAATTTCTGCCTCTCAATTCAGTAATTAAGCGGAAAGTTGTGTTTGAGCCGCGATTTCATCCAAAACAACGAGTGCGACCAATATATAACATCGCCCGGGATTTACACCATTCAACCGCTAAACGGGCGCGTTTACCTCTAAATTGAACCAAATAAATCTCAAATAGTCACTTTTGAAGGGCAGTTTTTAACCGTCCTTACTAACAAAACAGAAGTATTTAAAATTAACTAGTTGTTGTTCGTTTTCAAAAGAGAAAATATTAATAATTCCGTTTTGCTCACGGCCGTTTTTAAGTCAGAAGAATACCACTCAGATGTAATCCCAGAGGTTATGTTCACGAAGAAGGTGGCAATGTTCGTAAATACAGGCGAAACTGCGCATAAAAACAGATTTAAGTGGTCTGAAACACAGGTTGGAGCACAAGGGCTGGTTATCCCACTAGGACAAGAAGAAAATATTTACATTACTCTGTATACAAAAGAAAACATTGAAATCGAACTATCCAGCATCGAGAAAGAACACGTATACAACCTAGACCACGGAAAGAATCGCAAGGTGCAAGTAAATACTTTCAGCACAGTAGATTTCGTACTAGATTCGGCATACGCGCTTTCTGGAGCGATTATTGAAACATGTTATGGATCAACCGAAACCAGCTTCAGCTACTACCACGTTCCGTCAACCGGCTCGGCGTATTCCCAGAAACTTGAAACAAACGGCCAAGAGTTCGGCCAGGTCAAAGCCGTTCTGAACTCTACCAACGAGCGCCAGAACTTCTTCGCCACAATCTAAACAGGCCATGAAACCGAATTTGTAATTTACCACAGCTACACTGACCTCAGACCCCAAGTGTCCTCCGGAAACATCCGAATCAACAGGAGCACCGACGACGGATTCCTCACTGTTATCGTGGACCCAGCTATACACACGTCGAGCGTGCGCTACATGGTTTATTTGCTAGCGGAAGGACTCGGGAATCAGAACACCGCCTGCGGAATGAAGAGAGGAGCTTTAATTTCGGACAAGGCGCGCCTCCAAACCGAAGAGAGCGAGGTGGTGATTAACACAACCATCGCCATCGACAAGAACGTCACGTACTGGCTCAACGTGATCGCAGCTGATTCCAAAGACGCGAACGTCGCCATGGCCTACAGACCCATAGAGGCCAGACGCGGAATGGACCTCATAGACGAAGAATACTACGAAAACGAAGAAAACCAGGACTTTACCTGGATCATCTGGGTGATGCAATCATCGTCGTCGTAGCTCTTATCGCCATCTTCTACTTCATGTAGCGCAAACGGTACACGCACTTAGTTGAGTTAGAGCTATAAAAGTAGAACACCAAAGCAAGATACAAAGCTGTGTGCACAGCAAACTGAAGGCCTTGAAGACAGCGTGTGAGCTAAGTTTTAAAATATTTGTACAATGCATATAATGCTAACTAATATAGTATATATGTTATTTGTTGTAGGACTGATTTAGTTAATTTTATTATCAATTAAATTCATAATCGATAATATAATCAATAATATTAAATTTGGATTGGTAAATACACCAATACAAATTTAACTAAATATTATGTATTTCTCTAACATACATCTTCACTCCAATGAGCGAGGTAAAACAAAATACTAAAAAGAAATCAATTCAAGATCCGTTTAAAATCGTTCTGAAGACGAATTCAAAGCAAATAGCTTCAAAGACAGCTTCAACTCTCGGCGGAATTCCATTCGTCCCCAAGTCTTTAGATTTCGCCAGAGATATCTCAGGATAAATTCTCCCATTGTTTTGTTAAATTAACTTTGCGGATATGCCTGCAATACAAGGCTTTCCAAGTAGTGGATTGTTCTAACTGTACATCACCGATTCGTCTGATGATTGTGGGTATGATGAGGTCGTTGGTGATGACATAGTTATCAGATTCCTCAAACCAGAGCAATTACTAGAAGAAGCCAAAGATATGAGCGAGTATGATGAAACAAAGTACTCGTGGATGATGGAAGAACCAGATGCCAAAAATTTGGTCGGAATTAAAGCGGCATACAAAGCTAAAGCTGCCCACACAATCGGCGGGAAACCAAACTTCACATAATCGCCTGAATACACAGATTACATCAACTTCCTTTAATTCGACTCAGAAGACGGTGTTATGATCGGAGACTGCGGAATCATGCACATATTTATAAAGAAAGAAGATCTGGAGGAACTAAACTTCGAGAAGGCAATATTTTATTTTGACTGTTGCTGAAGTGATAAAACTATAATAACTATCTAATTCAATACAATGATTGATAGTTTACTTAATATCAATAACTGTAAATACATAATAACTGTAAATACCTTCGTCACAAAATATATATGTTTACATAAATATAATTCTGTATACTTATGCAGCGATTTTTGTTAATTTTGTTGTTATTTGCATAGATATTACATTCACAGTGCTTTATTAAAATAATAGTAGTGTTTGTAGTGTATAAAATGTTGGACAAATAAATTTATCGTTTTTATTATCAATTTGTTCTTTGTAAACTGCGGTGTATAAATCCACCTATATCATTCTAACATCAGTGTATAAAAATAGCTGTATCTGAATGTCTATCGCCATATCTTCGCACTTTTACTCCTAACTAGTTAGTATTTGATTCCAAGTGCCATCATTTTATTTGTAGTGTAACATTGTAACATTGTACTCAAAACTATTATCATCTCCTTTCACAATTTATCCAAACAGCTATAATTATTCATATCCCAACCACTCCCCAAATGCCTTTTCTAAGCTGCTGCATCAAATCAAATCACGAAGAAGAGGAGTATTTTGGTGAACCTTATGAACAAAATTTAATGAACGACTCCGCTGATTTATTTTAGTACACGAAAGTCCCCGTCACGAACTCTAAATTGAAGGTCGTTTTCAATTTAACGAACGAAAGCAGTTCGGAAATGGTCAAGTGAATTTTGTTTTTTCATTTACGTTATCGTACCGAAGTCATTTATAAGAAGCAATTTCATTTATTATGGTTACTTTGATTATAATAGTTCAAGTTGAATATTTAATCTCATTCAGACAGTTCATTTATTTTGGTCAATTTTGCGGCCCATATATATACCATATTAAAATTAATAATGCAGTAATTAGATATTATGATGCAGTAATTAGATAAAATGACTCGCTTAATTGTAACCAATATGTGATTATTGCGAAATCTAAATGGTAATTTGGTATACTGCTAACTTTAGATAAAAACAAAAATTGGATGTTTTGTCTACTACTTATTATCTATATTATGTTATTACATGCAAAAATATTTTTAAATAGAACTCACACAAATTTGAATTTTGTTAAACAAAACTACACATTATAAAAGTACACATAATTAACACAATAATTAATATCACCTCAAAAATGCATTTACTGAGTGTGTTTGCATACATACAACCGATGATACAATAAATTAACTTGGGAAATTGCTACTAATTATCTACTTTACTTATTTTAGATAAAAATAAAAACCAGTTCATATTAAATTTAAAGCCAAATAGTAATGTGTAATGTAGTAAATTAAACGGTGATGCTTAGTTTAATCTTACTGTAGGAAATTAAATAATTAAAAATTATATATCTGTTTAAGTTATGGACTATGATTATAACACAACATCTAAAATATATTTCGATATAAAAGATTTAAATCTATAATTATACACTGACGAACATTTTTTGTTTGTTTCTGTTAGTAATATCCGTTATATTTCAAGCTTATAAATTATGATCTATGAAGAGTAGATATCTGATCTTACAAACTGTTTTGAATAACTTGAAGTTAAAATAATAGGGGGTAATACAATCTTTATAATGTGCCCGAACGATAATTGCATTAAATAATATGTTAACTAAAACCAGCAATAAACATCTGCATTTATAAAAGATATTCATATTGAAATATTTAAGTTTTAGTTTCAGATAGCAACTCAGTTATTTGTTGATGCATATTAACAGTAATAATGTTACGCTCAGCATATTTAAATATCAAAAAATGATTTTTAGTTAATATTATAGGAATCATTCATCGACAGTATGTTACATGTGATCACTTAACAAAATAGGAGATTGACAGAATTTCACCACAAGGTATAAATTAACACAGATTCTGTTTCTGATGTATTTATGAACTAATTTGCTTATTTATACTAAAATGGAAATGATACTGGCTATTAGGTAATATTCGATTACAATTTAAAAGCGATTAACAAGGCCATGCAAACGATAGAAACATTAACGTATGATAAAATGGAGTACAAGCTCACTGGCTCGATTATGACGTCGCGTGGGGTGCAGAAATTATATTTGACGAAGTCAGTTGATCATTTTGATTTGAACGAACGCTCAATATTTTTCTCATGCTAAGTTAAAGGCGCTTAGAGTAAGACTTGCTATCAGATGCTAATTAATGATTACACTGCTATGTACAGCGTGCCAACGTACAATTTGGATATAATGTTCTTCTTTTAGAACAAGCTTATTTACCTTTTGAAAGCCTCAAACTGCATCTCTCGTTATACGTGCTGGAAGTACGGCGTAGCCGTGTTAACTCAAAAAGAAGTTGTCTTGCAGTTAACAAAAAATAATGTCTGTGATGGATGGTGGCAATTTTACGATTTCAGCAACATCTCAACTCGTTTTATGGTTCTAAACTCGAATTATTAAATTATTTAACAAGTAAACAAGTATCTTCCAATTATGAACTCAACGAACATAAGCATATTCAAGTTTTCCTGTGAGGAATTAGACTGCTCGTAGTTGAATGTGAACTCAATATTCGCACTTGAGTACGATTTCAACTACCCGGATGTGTTCACGGAGAAGTTTATCTTCACTAAAATAGAGGACACACGGGCGAAATATAGTATTAGTAATGTAGTTGGGGCAGTTGGGGGGAGTGCATTGTTGTCTATTGTGTTAATGATTGTTGTTTGGAAAGGAACAAAATCGGTTGAAAAAATTAGGGAGTACTAAGGAGGGCAGATTGCGAAGAAAGTAACAGAAGACCAGAAACTAAGGAACCAATTGCTGGAGATGCTTAAAAAATAGGAGTAGAAGGAAACGTGAAATAATTTGTTTGAATCATCGCACTAATTGGACGTTTTGCCAAAAGCCTTTTGGTCACGAAGGCTGTGATAATAAAACATTTATGTATATTTTTCGTGTTATTTTGATGTTGTTTAATATTGTTTAACAAATATACAATAAAACTAAATACTATTTTATACACGATTACAAGAAATAATCACTCCATATATGCCTTCTTAATTTTTATAAACAGTTACTATAGATTTACTGGCCGCGTTATAACAACTATTTTCTTCCAGAAAACTATTTGTATTATTCGAGGAAGAGCTGAAATGCAATCCATTAACTGATCATTAAGAACCGAAAGATGTCTTCCCTATATTTAAGCAGAGTCTCGAGAAGCTGATGCAAAAGCTAGATATTAAGTTGCAAACATATTTCATACAGTTGTAACATTAGTATGATTACGGTAACACGAATATGGAGTCTATTGAAGTTTATTATGCACTTTAAAGAATTCAAGAGATGTGTGACAAACAAACTGAGCTAAATTCCATGTAAAAATTCAGATTAAGCTATGACTAGGAATTTAGAGAAGTTATACTTGAGTTACGTAAAGAGATACTGCGATTGCGTGATTAGATGTAAGCAAAATCTCTTATTCCAGTTTACCTCGCTGATGGGATGCCGGAATTCAAGCAAGATCCAGCTAAAAAGTCCGAAGAAGACACCGATGATAAATAAACAAAACAAGAAAAACAATTGTAAAAGCAAATATTAAATATTATTCCAACAAATGTAGCTTAAACTCAAACTGTTACCTAGAAAGAAAAACCATAAATTAACGCCTTAGTTCAAACTGATCTCAGCTTTGCCTTCTTTGAATTAAATGAAGAATAAAGTAACGAACTATTCAGATTAAATGATCAAATAATAGCATTTAAATAAACTTAAACACAATTGAAGCAAATTATAAATGAATACGAACAGTCAATTAGTAAATCAGATCTTGGACAAGAAAATATGAAACTATAAAAATAATTAAGATTGTTGGACAGATAAAAAAGAGATTTAGAAGAAAAAATTAACGTATACAGAGAGGAAAACTAAGAACTTAACTAGATTCGAGATCAAATGTAAGAAAATTCAAATGTTGCTGAACTTTTCAAATAAAAGCCGATTTCGATTGAGACAAACGATTAAATTGAAGAAAATAAATAATAAGAATATGCAAAATAGAATTTATAATTGCATTCACCATCTGTATTGATGAACATAAAGAAAAGTATCAAAGAAAATGCTAAAGAATAAAAAAGTTAAAATAAAGAAATTACAAACAAAATCAAAAATACAATAAATGTATAAAATAACAAAGAAATAAAATAGCTAGGCTAACTAGACAAATAATAAATCTAATAATAACTGAATAATATAAACGAATAAAATAAATAAAAGAATGTAGTAATAAATAAACAATAAGAAAACAATATATAATCTAAATAGAATAGTAATCTTTTGAATTAAGTAAACAACAGATAAAGAAGAAATTCAATAAATACAAATGAAGAAGAATATAACAACAATTAAATACAAAATAATGACAATATCAATAATGCAGCTAATCACAATATTTATGATAATCATTTAAATCAATTATAAATAGACAATAATCAATAATAAATTGTGTAAGATATTAAAGAGGAGTTAGCAGAATAATTTATGAAATAATAACTTCAATAATAATAACAAATCGATATCTAAAAGATAAGAATTCGTGAAGTTGGGGTTTAAACTGGAGGGGAGGTTGATATCTTAGATTTTTCGCCACTTTCTAATTGGGTGTAAGAAAAATACATTTCTAAATAAATAAATGATTAATTTGATTCAAGTTAAAGAAGCTAATCAGAAAATTAAAATGACACACATAACGTGAGTAGATCTAATTCGAATGATAAATAAGTCAGTAGCAATTAAAATGCCAAAATACCCTAATAAACACAATTTTCAAATGCAGAATAAAATTAAAATCTTCCTCCTATAAATAATGAGCAGCGTACGAGTTTTTCAGGTTATAATTTGCAAAATGTGTCAAATATAAGTAACGATATAAAAATTGGAAATAATTCCGATTTGACTTATTCTCAAATTGACGATTTCTAGCTTAGTCCTCCTCAAAACTTGCTCAAGTAGTCCAAAACTAAAGTATAGAATACAACAGAAACTAGGTATAACAAGCCAATATTGCGGGCGGCTCCTATACCTGGCTATAATCAAAAATATCCTGAATATGTGACTGTGAGCGATCTTGAGCCGAATTTGAAGCACAATATTCATTTGGTGCCTACTGTGCTGCAGCCCCTTGATTCTGCACCGGCTGTTGTGAGCAACTTTAACTCCAGGGCATCCGTTCATTTTCAGCGCATTCAGCAGCAATTAGCTGATATTGAGGAGGCGCGCCGGCGCAGGCGTGAGTTGCAACTCCATCGTCATTCCGAGTTCGTACAAAAGCAGCAGTCTCTTTTGAACTCGGGTTAGTCGCAGAAACCGCAGCACTACCCTATTCTGGAGAACATATCCAGGCATTTTAACTTCGGTCCGAAAATAAACCCGCAGAAAATACAGGAGAAGCAGAATCTCTTCTTCGTTGACAAAAGCACCCACAAACTTAAAACGAGTCCCCAGCGGATTAACGCAAGCGCCTACATAAAAACGAAAACGATGACCGAATTCAAGCCGGCGATGCAGCAGTTCAGGCCACAATCGCAGGTTTACACGAACAATAAACTTGGGAATCGGGAGAAGAGGAACAAAATAGTTCAAGAATCGGTTCTGGTGGTCGGGTAATAAATAAAGGAATTTTAGTGATAATTAATTTTTTCTAGCTCTTTTTGTTGACGGTTACTCCAAAGTTAAATCTAGTTTAGTATATTAATAGTGATTTATTTAATATTTATGAAATTTTAGTAACATATTAAGCATAGTGAGAAGACTGATCTATAAGAGTAATATTTTGTATAATTCGTACTCATATAGAATTTTGATTAACTTCAGTATGTTTGTTTAAATATATTTACATGAAGTGAAAAGTATGAGAATCACATAATCCTTAAGTATAAGCTAATTAATCCAAATAGAGATTACCCCACTTTAAAAGAAACGAATATGGATACTAATATTGAATAGTATGGTGACTAATATTTTATGCTTAACTCTAAAAATAGATAGTATGTTATATAAAAACAAGATAGTTCCGCGTATAGTACAAATGAATGTACCAACATGTGTTTAAACAAAATTATTGATTTTAATTAGGATCAATGTTCTGAAAGAGTCTTTAATTCATTAAATATCGGTATTGATCCATAAAATTCGTAGGAATAAACAGAATAGTGCACACCTAACAAGCTTGAGTGACTAGATAATATTGAGAACTACATTATTCATAATTAATTTTGTTGTTCAAATTATATCACTCAATTTTTCGGCTTTTAAGAACTTTTAATCTCAACTACATCAACATTTTCTCATCACTAGATATTTTTCGCGTGATTCCTCCACTATACGAACTAATGAACTAATGAGAGCGTATGTTCAAAAAATATAAAGCTATTATAAGTACCAATAAGATTATTAGGCCCAAAACGGTCAAATAATTAAATCTATGTTGAAATATCGTATTTCTCTGATCAATTACCTTAGTTACAATTATTCTGTTAATAAAAACGTACTGATAGTACTCGAAAATGAACGTTTAGTTAACATTTAGTTGTTAACAGTTGATTTATTCACAACTCCACCAGAATTTGCTCATATTAGTTGAATATTTTATGTGAAATATAAAAGGAACTACTTACAAAACTTTTGACTTATTTTGAATGTACAAAGTGGTCGGGACAAATGAGAAATCAAATAGCCGATCAAAATAATCGCAAAAACCGTTACTAGAGAGCTCTAGACGTAAACCAGTTTTCTAAAGCACCGCTACACCGTATTTCCAGCAAGTATACCTAGAACCACAATCAGGAGCTTTTAACACAAATATCAGAGTATCTCCCTTATAAAAGGACAAATATAAATTGTAAATTGGCACGCTAAACACAGCACCGTAGTCATTTGCTATCATTTAAAAGCAAGTTTATTGTTGAGCTCCTTACCTGTTATAACATGAGAAAGTAATGGACGTTTCAGATTGGTTGAAACGTTCTACAGTTTAGGAGATAAATAAATTTGACATACCCTCAGAAGTCAATATAGACCCAGTGAGCTTTTGCTCCACGTAGTCGTACGTGAGCATGTCGATGGTTTGGAGGACCGTGTTCAGCGCCTCGAAGTCGTACTCGAACATGATCTGGTAGCCGAGGTCTTCTCCGTACTGGTACAAGTACGCCTGCTGGTTCTTGAACACGTCCGTGATTTCGTCCGTGTTTATCTGCACAGCGTACTGAAGCGAGGTGGTTCTCTTTCCCTGCTTCACCGATACGTTCAGCCTGGCCGTAGTGAAAGGGTGCTGCATGAGCTCCTGCAAGTTCTCCAGCGCTATCCGCTCCTGGTAGCACCGGGGCGTCTGGTAGGCCTCCACGAGCTATTCCGTCTAAAGATCGTACGCGAACGAGCCGATCGAGAGCTGCGCGGACTTCACGAACTGCTATGGGTTCGCGCTCTGGAGCACCAGCAAAGCGGAGCAGTTGGCCGTGGGGCACATCTGGAAGGTGGTCTCGCCGCGGACGATCGTCACCTTCAGCGAGTCGAAGCAGTTAGCTAGGTCGGCCTTCAGCTCTTCGAACGTGGTGGCCTGTACGTCTGTCTTATGACTGACGCTGGATACGCTAAACAGAAAATAGTGCTCTTCGATATATTAGCTCAAGTCTATACTTTGTGGAACGTCGAACACGATTTCAGTGGAGGTTGTGTAGCTGAAGTCAGTTGAGATGATCCTTAACGGTTCTAGGAATATGGGAGAACCGACTAGCAGGCTTAGCTGGACATCTCCAGACAACGCTTCGCACGAAGAATCGAATGTCGGGCACAAATTCAAAATAAACCGCCGGTTGTTTTTATCCAGCACAACTTGTATATTGTGATGATAACAATTATAGAGAAATTACAGCTAAGGAACATTCTGAAGGTAATAGAGCGCTATAGTAAATATCGTGTTGGAAGTGGAATTCAAACAACAATTATATTTATATTGACTATTTATATTTTTCAATTTGTTTATAATCAAATTCAAAATAGTATATAATTCACTACACTGCAGAGAGTGAGTTACAAATGAGTTCCATGAGTTAATTTAAATCTTATACTCATATGATATGAGTCATATCATTATAAATTTAACAATAAGAGATGTTAAACTGTATACAGCTAGCACATAAAACAAATCACTCAATTTTTATCGATTTATTATTATAAGTTAACTACCTTTTCCAAATCATTCATATTTCTCCAAGTATTTGTTATCACCACGTCTATGTTATGTTCCCAAATACTACATAACCTTGCTTGTAAGGGAGGTGCTATTTCGCTTGTAAGGGTGTAGGTCAACTCACTTATAAGGGAGTTCCATCATGCAAAACTCCCTTACAAGACTGACAAATAACATAGTATTTAAGCACGTTTTTTGACCATAAATCATTCAAATTCGACATTTTCCAAAGATACATTTTGGATACATTTTTGCTTATAAGGGAGTTGAAATCAGTAACTCCCTTATAAGCAAGTAAGCACCTCCCTTACAAGCAAGGTTATGTAGTAGTTTTGTATTGTTAAATAGGATTTAAAACATTATCTAACAGCAACAATGAATATTATAAACAGTAAAATAGCTCCTATTATTATTCCACTATATTGAGTAACTGACAGTTTATATCTTAAATATATTCACTGCAGAATTGAACGACATTATATTTTCATGTTATTTTTATTTCTATTTTGCTTTTTAGGATCTTTTGAGTAATTTAAATTAATGTCCACTCCTCCGCCGAGATATTATGAAATAATAATAAAGGAAGTTATACCTTCAACAAAACTAGTTTATAATGACATAGACTACGGCTAAACATTTAAATCTCAAAATTACCTTGAAATATTCTATTTTAAAATTGTTGAATAGACTGGTTTAATTTAATATTGTATTCGCTAAAGTGTTGGATATCATAATATTGATCATATTAGGTGTGGAATTTTTTAGATATTGTAAATACTGATATAGAAGACTAGAATATATAAATTATATTGAATTAGTATAATTAATTTAAACAAATACAAATAAACTAAACAAATAACATAAATATTTTAGCACGAATATCATTAAATACAATTGCAATATAATTAGGTAGAATTATCTAATAATTGAATGAGTGAAATGACATTTTCTGATAATATGAGGTGATTATGCGCCGCTTTTTAAATACAGAATGCCATCTTAGTTTTAAATTTTGTAAAATATGTGTTTTGTTGTTTTTAAATACTATTTAATACCATTTACTGTTCATGAATGAGTTTTTGTTTGTGGCTGAAACATTTTAAAGAATTTTTAGCGTTCTTTTATTATCCGATATAGTACTCTTCAAATTTCGGATGTTCCTTGATTGCATCAACATTTTCAATGTAATTAAAGTCTATGTAAAGCTCCTTTAATTAATTGTGCATTTTTAGTGCGTTTATATCCACGATTTGGTTTTCTGATAAATACAGATGCTCAATTCTTTTCAAATAAGCTAGTATTGAGATATCACTAATCAAATTCTTGCTAACGCAGAGTTTACTGAGTTTACTCAGTTGATTCAGGAACTAAATATGAACAAGTCCCGTTCTCGTTAGTACTAGTGTGGTAATGCTTCGCATAATGAATAGTTTATTTAGTTCGTTTTCCTGAGCAAACAATTCGGTCAGGTTATTTAATTAGTTTATTGGGGTTAGATCTGAGATTTAATTCGAATTTAAATATAAGGAGCCCAAATTAGTTAAATTATTAAGCACTTCAATGTGTTTAACGCAGTTTCTCTGAATCTAAAGGTCTCTTAATTAAATCAAATCTTTAAGCGGAGCAATGCATTTTATTTTGTTCTATTACAAATATAATTACTTCAAGTTGACCAAATTTGCAAGAGGAGATATGTTGGTGATTTTATTATTCGATAAACTCAGAAAAATTAAGTTCTTGAGATTAGAAAGGCACTTTATATTTCTTATTAAATTATCAGATAAATCTAGCTAGGTTAACTACAATAATGAACTCATATAACTTATATTAGATAACTTGTTCAATTTTAAAGATAACAATTGCAACGAGCTTAGAAATTATATTCCTTTAATACTAGTTATCAGCGAATCATACAAAATAAGTCGCTTGACACCAATTTGTTTTATTTATTTGGTGTCTTTGAAAGAAACAGTACAACAACGAGTAAACTTAACTTCTTCTAGATAAAATTGCGAAATATGCTTAAATTGAACCCACTTACTATCATAAATATGCAAGATGTTATTTTGAACTTATTGGGATAACGATTATATTTTAAGTTGGGTATCTATGTTTGTAATTTTGTTGGGAAGTGGTAAATAATAATGTAATTTATTGAATTTTCATTACTTATGATTGGAACTCAATTTATTTTAATGATTGAGCCCTATTTGAAAGTCTTAATCAGCTTGGTAGATAATTTACAATTTGAAATTTGTTTTGCTAATTTTACATAGCGAACCTATTTACCATTGTAAATATAACATAACATAATACTTCAGAGAATGCAATAAATACTACACCTTAATGAATATATTTTAATAAGAATAAGTATACAGTAGCTGTAACACCTTATAACCACCTTATAAATATATAACACCCATCATCTCTGAAAAGTTAACAACCTAGCATGTAATAATGTTATATAAATATTAAACAATAATAATGTTATATATAAATATTATATTATATAACATATATATATAAATATTATATTATAATATTATAATATAATATTATATTATATAACATATATATATATATATATAACATATATTATATAA
Source organism: Hexamita inflata (assembly GCA_963988835.1). Lineage (NCBI taxonomy): Eukaryota > Fornicata > Diplomonadida > Hexamitidae > Hexamita > Hexamita inflata. Next base: position 302,190 of record CAXDID010000369.1, on the reverse strand, counting down.
CAATAATAATAATGTTATATAAATATTAATAACACAGTAATAACACGATAAAGTATAAAACAATACTATCATTTCTGAATTGATATAATTTGATGACATCTCAAAAAATTAACACTAAAAATATAGAGTCCTTTATGTACATAGTTACAGAAGTAAAGAACGCATAAAAATGAAAATATTATTTTAAAATGTTCCTGTGATTGAAGTAATCGATTATTGAGTGGATGTTTTTGAGATGTACCAAAAGAGTGAGCCGAAATATATATATAGAAGAACGAAAATACAATAAACTAGGACTCGTATTAGTATTATTACCTGCAATTATAATATCATAACTTATTCTTCAGTCTTGTTTAGGAAATGTTTCGAAAAGTGCCATTGGAATTCCAACTTATAGTTAAGAGAATGAATGTATCATGATACGGTAAAATCTCACGAAAAGACTCTTGGATACACTCGCGTATATACTCAGGAAAACTAGATAGTCAATACATGATTACTGTACCCGTATAGATATTTCTCACGTAAAGACCTAACCTATTCTCATATAAGCATAAATTACATATTTTTACCTGATAAATTGTATTGGGGTAGAAAATAAGTGCGAGAATAAACTAATTGCTTGCAATCATCATGATAGCGCTTTAACATGAAGAATTAACACGATAACATTTTAAAAATATAAGAGTTTACACTTATTTTATAGACCCAAGTTGATCACGTATAGACTCTTAAGACAAGATATCTCGCATATAAACTTTAGAAATTGAAAGCTTATACACGATTTTGCTTGGCTCTATACGAGTGTATCCAAGAGTCTTTTCGTGAGATTTTACCGTACTGATTTAAAAGTCCATAAATAATCTATAGAGGAACAGAAATGATCATAAATCGATTTTTTCATTGTTACTTATATTATTAATTTTTGACGATTATACTTTCAAACTCTATTTATTTTTAGGTAGCAATCTAAGTTAAAATATATTCTGATTATATTTTAATTTCTGGTTCGACATAAATCTTATAAGTTGATAAGTGGTCTTATCATTTCCTTTCTTCAAAGAAATATATTTTTAAAGATTGGAAAGCCAACTTATCAATACTAATTTTACCAATTCTTAACTTTTTAAATTCAATTTAGCTTAATTTATCACTTAGGGTTTTGCGAACATTTTTGCGTATAGCCACTAGCTGCATTAAAAAGGAAAACGAAAATATTTTGGGTTTCCCTACCCCACTTCGAAAGCATGAACACAATCCAACAAATGAGATAGCCCCGTTTCTTCGTTCTGTTGTCGTGCGATACGATGCTGCAGGTCTAAGACAGCACCGTGCAGCTGGAGCCTTAACAAAGCGGAGAGATACAGCTAGCCACGTACCAGAGCGACGACGAGTACACCGAGTCCTCCGAGAGCTGCCACGTGCTGCGACCGAAGTTCAGCCTCCTGCGCGAACAAGATTAGAACGAAGAAGAGATCACCATCAGCTTCTTCGACGATAGAGAATGATTTTGTATTTGTAGTTTTGTCGATAATAAATTATATTTACCTACAACTTCATTTCTATGATTTGATATTATCTAGCTCATGATATCGAATTCTCTTAATATCGAATTCTCTTAATTTGTCACCAGTCATTGTGCTAGTTAGATAAGCTATACATGATTCATTTTATATTCTTCATTTTATGTTATAACGAACATATTGATTATGCAATTGATAATTTCTTGAACAACAGAAGGTTTAGAATAGGTTCACTTGAATAATAAACATATTAAAGAATAGTAACTGAAAGTTAATCTCACTTGTAAATCTGTATCTGTCTGCGTATGCTGTTATTCAGATCTTTGCACACCCCCACGTTAAGCAATTTTTTAATTGTGTTGTTGTCACTAATCAAGTTCATCAAGTGGAGTGGATAGGTAATTAAATTACGCCATACTCAAAATTACTAAAGCTATATATTAAATTATATTGTATGTATAACATTAGAAACAGAAAGTATAGATTTGTTTTTCTTAACTTAAATTTTGACAGCTGTGATTCGATTCACGTTAAGTTTATTAATAATTTTGAATCTTGAACAAGGCTCACTCATTAATGTTTTGACTTTAAATTAATACAACTCCAATATGACATAATCATTATCAATTAATCAAAGAGAGATTGAGAATAATCAAACACAAGAATCTCCGACCAAAATTTTATTCGCTGGGCACGTACAAATCGAGTCAATCACCATTGCGAATTTCGGACAGACACAAGACCCAGAAGAAATTATAGCGTTGAGATTTACACACTAACATAAGCCGTTGATTCTTTTTTATCCTATATCAGAACAACTCTATTGAACACAAGCTCCGTTAACGAAAGAATAGCCAACCTAGTTTGTACAATCAATTTTTAGCACTAAACTGTTAATATAGTCCTTCATTTGATCTATCTTCTACAGATATTGATTTTTAGTTTCACTGATAATTTAGTTTTAAATTAGAATTTGCTATTGTATCAGTTCTTAATTGGACTTCTAATCAATAAGTGAGGCATTTATAGACTGAACACTGAAGTTTAAGATGCTGGCGTTATTGAATATTCTTTGATCCAAAACAGTTGTGTTGGAAAGGAGGTTCATATCGCTTTAAGAATAGTTAGAAGTGATTTACTGAGGTAGGTCTTGTAAACTTAAAATTTAAGCCTGCAGTTAACTTTGGATGTCGTCCAACCTGGTTGTTGAGTTTTCGAGCTTTGATGTCTTTTTTGTTAACACTAAATGTTCATCTTCTAAATTTACGAGGTACTGGTTTAATTGGTTATAACTGCCGTTCAAATCGCTTATTTTGTTAAATATTCTTGTGTCCAAAACGGCTGTGTTTTGTTGCAGCTCTTGGTGGAGCTAAGAATAGTTATTTAAGATCTGCGTCTCCAAGGCATTCAACTAAGGTCGGAGCTCGGCCTCGAGTTTGGCTATCTTTGGTTGTTTGCTAAATCTATATGATGAATATATAAGTAGTGCTAAGTCCAGGGGGGTACCGTAGATTCACGTATCCAAATTTATTTCGAACTAAATTTCAAATTCCCTCATTAAATCTGCCAACTAAATATCCCTTCAAATTATCCTATCAAATTTTAGCCAAAGCACTCAGAGCCAAGCGACAGCTGCTCGGTGCTGGCTTCGAGAGATCCCGTCCACTCAACTACGGTCGGTATTTTTCGAGATACGTTAATTTCCGAATGGTCAGTTTCCACTTTTTTAAAATCTAATTAATGCCATTCTATACAAAGAAAAATACTTTAAAAAGACAAGAACGTATGAATAAACATATTGAAGAAATAAAATTAAAAAGAAAAGGTTAACTTCGTACAATTATTGTTAAAGATGAACCTTAGAAATTTGATTAAATATATGAAATATCATAAATTACTATCAACGAATAAGCTATTAAGAAATTCGCTATAACAAAAGAGATTATATAGAAGTCAAATGAGATTCCAATTCATAGACATCAATTAGAAGAACGTATAAAAGTTGATCAAGTAGTATTAGATAAATGTATTCAACTCAAAAATTACAATGAACATGAATTTGATAACTTATATATTGATCCTACTTCTCTTTAATTATATCAGAACAACATCCAACTCGAACGTATACAACCTTGTATTGTAAGAGACTATACTCACTTTAGAGTTAGATCAAACGACAAATCTAATCCTAACACAACAATTTCACTTAAATAACTTCAGTTAGGTAACTTCAATTGATTATAATTTTTATCTTTGGAGTGAAATAAAATATAGTCTCAATTTTAACTCAAAACAACATTTAATAAAAATCAATATCTCATTCTATCAAGTTGCATCTCGCACAACATGCACGTTTGACCTGACAATACTACAAGATAAAATCATAACTTTTCAATGTCTATCTAGGATAAGCAGAAACATCAATACAGGAATCCTCGTAAATTTTAGACCGTTTAGATAAAGTCAGTAATACACTATTTCTTGACACTACAGAATTTATTTGACTTTTTGATATAGATATATAACCAACTCTTGTAGAAACATATATTTGCTATTTTTAGATTTTAATATCAATCAATCAAAAATAAATAACATCATCCGTAATATCCCGAGTCAATAACTTTTTTAACTTACCAGTAAGAGTAATGTAAAATATTTTTGTAAACAATATTCAAAAATACAATCAAAATTTAACCATTGAAGAATACAACTAACTTGCATCATTTGTATCTTCAACATAAACACAAGAACTTTCAAAATTGATTCCATAATACAATGAATCTGAGTACACAATTACAAACGAGCTCATTAACAATATTTTGAGTCTATACATTCAAATTCTCGAACGTTGTCAATTTATCACTCATTAAAATAACAAAGATTCTATAAATCCTGAATTAATTAAATTCTGCAAGGAAAACATTCCAATAACAATTTACAAGTCAATATAAATTATAATCAACTATGAACAATAATTTAAAATCACAAGCTGTCTATTATTTTGTTTTATCATTCCAATTTGCTACGTTAGCGATCTAAAAGCAAATGCAATCATTACCACTCCAAGATTATAAGATATACATCTAACATTCGGAGCCTATCAACTATCAATTCATCAACACACATTTAATTCTCATGCTCTAAATCAAATAATTCACCACATCAACGCAAATGAATTCGATAACAGAAAAGACAACTTAGTATCTATCACGGTATCCAAAGAAGAAATTGCATACTTCAACTAAAATTGCGATTGGATATCGTCATACACTCCATTCGTCAAACATTAACAGCTCCATCGATTTCTTAACAATGAATACAGCCTTCAAGCACCATTATACTTCGAGAACTGCATAGACCTAACTTCATTCAATTTAGAGAACAGTTTCTACAAACGACACATCCAAAATCACCTCAACGATCCAGAAAAGAGCCTATATGAATTTGAAAACAGTGGAGCAGCAAATTTTGATTTTGATATGAAGTAATTTATCAAATTCATCAATTCTATAATAATTTGATTATATTTTTCATTTTTACAGTTTTTTACAATACTATAATCTAAAATTTATGTAAACACTTGAGGAAAAACTTGCATAACTATAAATATTATACGATTAAGCGCTTAAAGCTAAAGATCGCAAGGCGCTAACCAAACTAGGCATCGAAATGGAAGCAATTGAACAACTCATAGCAAACAAAGCTACTCCGCATAACCCGTTCGAACACATTCAACAAAATCCCAAAAATACCCTAGTAAAATAACTAAAAGACAAAATACTAACTCACACGACGCGTTAATCAAAATTAACTCAGAGATAAAAGAAAATTCGTTAACAATAACGTCTCTAATATCAATCTTAAGGATTTGTAGATGATGAAGCTAAATATCATGATGTTCAGAATACTTAAAAAGAACTTTAAAATGAATTGTTATAACTCAATCCTGAGTAAGTCAAAATGATTATCGAATAAGTTCATGTTTACGAGAATGCAAATCAAGTGGCCTTTTTCAGAACATATTGTCCATTAATTCTAAAACAATACATAAAAGGACGTCTCATTGTAAATTACAGAGTTATAAATAAAGATGGCTCTGTAGACTACAAGACTAAGAACTTCGAAATCAGATCATAAACAATTAGAGATTACAATGATTTCATCAAGAAGTACGGCTAGATAATTAATGAAGAGCAAACAGTTGGGAGTGATGAATAAAATGGTCTCTCTTTAGCTCAAGCTATATCAATTCAAATTATTCCACTTCAAGAATTGAAAGATACTGTTGCAGGCACCTTAAATGTTCAAAATAAGCGAAGAAATGGAGCCTATTTAAATTACATCAATAAAATTCCAACTTTAGATTTGTCCAGATACCAAATTGGTCGTACTCTTGAAGAACATGCTAAATTATCCGAAGTTTAATGTTTCATTCATTGTTTAAGAATCTCAGGCGTTTATACAAAACAATAAGTTAACAACATCGAACTTCAAATCAGCTAAGACCTCAAATATCTAGCTGTTCTCAATCTCAAGAAAATTAAAGGACTTGGATGTATCACCATTAACGACTACAACGTTACTCAAAGAACTGATAGAAACATTACATCTCATACAATCTAAATAGTTCCAGAAGATCATGAAGGACTTGATGCAACTCCAAAGTTACGTTTAGGACTCGTTGAATAACACTATTTCATAAACGAATCTGTATAAATTTCGTCTTATTGGATTAAACACTATAAACAATATCATAATGATCCAAGATTTATTAAAAATACAAATCTTGAAAGATACAGAGAAGATAGAAACTATTTCGAAATTCGTCCAAAAGTTAAAGGTTAAGCTGCTACGACATTTATCGGAGAAATCCTTGTTCATATGCTCAGAGAAAAACTACTCGAGCCGATTGATGATTTAAATATACACAACTATAAATAAGTCTCTAAACAAATTTTAAGTGGTTCATTCGAAGATATCCAATAATATCAAGATGAATTTAAATATGAACCCAGAAAAGATGTTAATTTTGATCGAGTCATCTTCGCTGATTTTGAAACATTCACTGGAAAAGAGTACATCGACGAAACAACCAATGAAGTTAAACGAATGAATACAGCTCATGAGCCATTTATGTTATGTTATACTGAAGATGGTGAAAATGTTACAACAGCTCGTTCTATACATTATTTGATCAGATTTCTCGACAAACATCATGGTTCATCTGATACTTCCACTCCAAAGCAGTCTATATGTATATATTACCATAATTTATCTTACGATTGTAAGTTCATACTAACAACTAAGTACGCAATATCTGATGTTATCCAATAAGGCTCAAAACAACTTGCTTTTACGATTTATCGCAAGGGTTATTCAATTGTCTTCAGAGATTCATATAGATTATTTGGTCCAGGTGCCTCTATATCAAATTTACCATCAATGTTCTTTAATAAACAAGATCAACAAAATATATTTAAAGAACTAATGCCTTATAATTACTATACTAAAGAACGTTATTTAAACAACATCGGTAGTATAACTGAATCTCTTGAATTTCTTCCATCTGGAACAACTCATGAAGACTTCACAAAAGCAATCAACAGAGCTGAAGCCTTATTAGATGAAGATTCATATGATATGTATAAATACTGTAAATTCTATTGTGAACAAGACGTCAAGATTCTTGCTAAAGCTGTTATGATATTTAGAGACAACCTTAGATAACAATATGAGCCTCTTAACATTCATTTAGACTTATACAACTACTTAACTATATCATCATTAGCTATGGATGTTCAATATCGTCTTGGATGCTTTAATGGGTGTTATAAGGTCTCTGGACTTCTTAGACACTTCTTATAATAGTTTGTAATTGGTGGACGCTGTATGACTTCTTCAAATCGTCGTGTACTAAAGACTGAACCAAATACATAAATAGTAGACTTCGATGCTGTATCTCTATATCCTTCAGCTATGCGTATAATGTATTATCCATCGGGTCCAGCAAGTTCATTAAACGCTGAACAAATAGCTTTCTATAACAACCCAGCTAACTTATTCAATATAACTCTTGATCAAGACAGTTCAGATCAGAAAACATTATATCTTGAAGTTAAGCTCAAAAGAAATCAACAATTCATTCCTCGTTAGTTCCCTCTAGTTAGCACAATTGATGATGATGGCGTTCGTTAGTTCTCAAATAACTTTGATGAATCGATCTCATACTTCTATGATCATGTCTCTCTTCAAGACCTTGTAGAATTTCAGCATATCGAATATCAAATTGTATCTGGAGTATATTTCTAAGAACGTAATTATACAATCAGAGATGTTGTTCAATAAATGTTTAATAAACGTGTAGAGCTCAAGGCTTAAAAGAATCCAGCTCAAATTATATACAAGCTCATGCTCAATAGTGCATATGGAAAAATGATTGAGAAAATGCATCCAACTTAAACTCTTGTACTCGACAAACTTGAATTCTATAAACTTGTCCTCAAACAATCATCTAATATAGATAACGTTGAATAAACTGGAGGCAAGTATGTCGTAACACTCAAACAAGAAATAGCAGATCAATCAACATTTACATTTGGAGGCGTTCTTGTTCTGAGTGTATCTAAACGTATTATGAATCAAGTTATGTGTACAGCTGAAGACAACAAGCTTGACATTTATTACTAGGATACTGATTCAATGTAGATAAATAAAGCCTCATTAACTGTACTTTAAGAAGCTTATCAAAACAAATATCAACGATAATTAATAGGCTCAGCTATGGGCTAATTTCATAGTGATTTCTCAAGTTCATTAGGCGAGGTTTAGTATGCTGATCAAGCAGTTTATATATCCAAGAAAGTGTATTGTGCAAGACTTGTAATAGACGCGTCTAAAAATATCTATGATTATCATGTTCGTATGAAGGGAGTATCTGAAGGAGCCATTTCAGTTGAAGCTGAAAATAACTTTAAAGGAGACTTCATAAAATTATATGAATATTTATTCAACTAGAACCCAATCAAATTTGATCTCTGTGCTACCAAGCCAATATTTGAATATAAAGGCTATCGAGTGTTTACTAAAGACTCTTTTATACGTCAATTGGCATTTCCTCTAAATAAACATGAAAAGTGATTATGCTAACTTTATTTTTGACTTTTTTAACATAGAGTAACAAAAGACAAATGAAATAATATCAAAACAAATTAGCATTAAATGATTTAATTAAGAACAATGTAAAACAAATACCATAAGTTGCTGTTGTAGCTACTAATAACACTGAAGGTCGCTCCGCGACTGATAGATTCCTCAATCGTGTAAAAGTTATGAATTTATACAAAGAAGACTTTGACTATGTTCATATCTACGTAGATTCAACTGTTTCGTTCAAAACACAATTTGGTTATAACATCGGTATTCTTAGAATTATATTCTTTAAGGAAAACAAGCCAGTGTTCGCTTACAAATGCCCAGAAGATATGCCTCAAACATTTGCAAACAAAATCGCTCCTAAGATTGATAGAGGCCAATTTTAATATTTCATTATCGATAACAAACTCGAAACAGTAACTAATGCTGTTGGAGAACAAATTCAATATTTTCCAATAACTTGTCCAATGGTCGTTCAAGCTGAAGTTGTTGATAAGTTAAGACTTAAATAAATCGCAGATGCCAGACCAAAGAACACTACTACTAAATCCAAAATGATTACTGTTGATGACTTTGATGGCTTCGATTTAGACTTTTGAGCTAATTGATATTTATTTTTTGTAATAACTAAACGACATGCCTCCAAAAGTAGACTTCGATCCAACTCTAGATTCTGATTTGAAACTAAGTAAACAATTATATAAAACTGATCAAATGGCTCTTGCTCATGATACATTGTTAACAAACGTTATAACACCGAAAATATAAATATTACAAAAGCAAGTAGAATATATACTAGAACAACTCAAAAACTTATCTACTCATAGCACATTATGATTATTTTTACACCAATTCAAATGAAACCTCAAACTCCTCTCGACATTCTAATTGAATACGTAAAATCTACCATGCAGAAATGAACTTTTTTATAATACATTAATGTAAACTAAACACGATATCTCAAATATAGAATCTATAAGCTCAATAGAATCATTTTCAGAAAGTATGTATATGAAAGAGGAAGTATCAGAATACAAACCAATATTCGATCAATCTCGTTCATATTCATTATTTGAAACTATTAATGATTATAAGTAAGGAGAATAGTTTAAGTATATAAATGGATACTCTTCTTATCTAGTATCTAATTTTGGACGAGTCACATTTAATGAAGATAAAGTTAAAAGAGCTCCAATTAGCATTTCAAATGGATATTATCAAGTTACTATTTAAAATGAATTTGGTAGCAATCATTACTATATTTATAGAATCGTTGCTCAAGCCTTTCTTGGAGAATGTCCAGATGATTGCGAAGTTGATCATATTGATAGAAACAGATAAAACAATTAATTATCAAATTTAAGATATGTTACAAGAAGTTAAAATTTGAGAAATAAATCAAGTTATAAAGGTTATTCTGCTGAGTACTCTGAAGTTCTTCCAAGCACTTGTGTAAAACTAAATACATATAAACATCATACATTCGATAGATATTTCATAGATACAGTTACTAATTAATTATATAGTTTCGACAACAACTAATATAGAAAATTGATTTTAACAAAAGACAATCGTTATAGAGCAATAGATATCAATGGAAAATTTGCATCAATATTTCCTCACAAGCTTACAAAGAACGATTATAACTAATGAACATATTATTTTTTATATCTAATTCAAATGAACAACTTAACATCTGATTCAATAGAGCCTTTAAAGAATTGCAAGCTTCCTCTAGCATCATTTAGCTTTATAGGATTCTTTGGTGCTCCTGGATGTGGCAAAACAACCTAACTTTAGAATGTAGCTGATACTATTGTATAATGGAGTAAATCAACTACTTATGATCTAGATAATCCAACTATCTGTAATGGTGAAATTTCTCACTACATTTTCATGAGTCCATCAACTTAAACAGATAATACTCTTAATCATAAAGACAATAAAATTTTATTAGAAGCAACAGATGACAATGTACTTAAATTAGTTGATTCGATTTATAAAATGAATGAAAGATTCTATAATACATTAGCTATACAAAACTTTATAAGATAAGTAGCTAAAGACATTTATAAAGAAAAGTATTCTGGCAAAGATTCTAATTTAAATTAACTAAACATTAAATCAATTCTATAAAATCATCCTTAATATAAACTTATACTTACTTGTTTAGATTAACTAGAACAATTCAAATAAGAGTATCCAGAGCTACGATATAAAGAAACAAATAAACAAATTTTATAAGTGCTTTCAGATATCACATCAAATAAAGTATCAAGCTTCGAATCAAGATTTACATTTGGATTATCAGAGAGTTCTAACTAAAAATCAATTGTTAAAGAGTTTGATGGATTCATGGTGAGACGTCCAAAGATCATATTAATTATAGATGACTAAACTGGATCTCGTTTGTTCAGAGATGTAGGCAACGACTTTTATCGTATTGTATCTAAAAGAAGACATCAAAGTTTGTTTTATATTGGAGTTTCCATTCACTCTCCTGGAGCCCTTTAGATCGGTTATAAAACAATTATGAACTCATTCTTGTTATTCAGAGGAATTCCAATTGAAAAGCTGAAAGATATCTATGGCACAATTTAGTCTCTTGATTCAGTTGACTTTGATGTTAAATCGTTTATTGAACTATATAATCAATATACTGGATATTACGAAACTGATATGACCAAAAAAGAACAATATCGATTTAATTTCTTATATATTCAATCTTAACCATAAACATCAATATGGTTCAAATTCGACAAACAAATAAAATGAGTATATATTTTTTAGTATATTTAAACAATGTACTCGACAATAGCCCGTATAGCAACGTAGGCCATTCCTACAATAAAAGTAGAAGATGTTCCAACACTTCCAACAGCTTCAACAAAATCAATTTAAACAAACGTTATTGGCTTCATAGACAACATCAAATAAGAAACTCTGAAACAAACTGTTGCAACTCAAAAATAGCTCAACGACTTCAATGAACGTTGTGAATAAGTAATTACAAACATAAAAGCTCTCAATCAAGACTCTTATCAGATTATCGATCTATTGATACTATAACTTATGGCTGTAGCCGAATATACAATTTAAGGCACGAAGCTCGGAGATTATCGATAATAAACTGTATTTGAACAAATTTAAAAGTTCTTTAATAACACTCTTACAACTAATGAGAAAGTATTAGTACTGTAGCTCATAGAACAAATCTTTAAGGGCAACAAGAAACAGCTGTTGGATATATTTGAAGATATGTTCTCTATAGCAAATAGCTGTGGACTCTTTAGTAGTTGCACTGCTTTCTGAAAGTGATTAATTTTTTCAACAATGTATATATGTAACCAAATTACGGACAGCCTTTTAAATCAATGATACAATAGTTATAACAAAATGATATATATAACAATTCAGACAAGGCAACTAAAATACAGTATTAAATAAATTTTATAAATATTTACTATGAAAGTTTAACAAATAGCTATACATTCAGTGAAAATGAATTGAATGTACTTAGAGACTTATAGAACAAAAGCTTATAGTAAATACAATAATGATATATATTTTTTCAAGAACATATAATGACAAATTAAGAACTTGTATTTGTGAACTAATATGATTCTTGGTAAGGGGACCTTTTAGAACTGAGAGACTCAAAATATATGAAAGAGAAACTTCAAAATTGTTTTGTAAGCATCTTTTATAGTCCAGCTACACATTTGTTGCATTTGAAGCTTATAACATATAAAACTCCAATATGGACTGTTGAACATTTTAAAGAGCTATAGAGATATTTAGTTGACAATGATTTAGAAGCTGATATAGATACACTTACTACAGATTTTGGAGGAGAATATAAAGGCGTATTTGAAGACTATTTAATTAAATTTAATGTATCTCATAGAGTCGTATTATTCGATGATTTGTAACTAGCGCCTATAAATGCTATGTGTAGATATATAAGAGGCAGAATTTAGAAAGGTATCCAAGAATTATCTGAGCTAAGCGATGAACAACATGATAGTGGATAAGTATACATTAACTAAGATCAACTTGAAACTATTCTTGATAATCTTATGAAATTTCATAATTATGAGAAGTCTATAAGACTATATTCGAAGGTTCCAGCTAAGATTACAAGAGAAGAAGTTGATGATGTGAATGCTGTAAAGAAAGCTTAGAACGATGAGTTAAATGATGTTTATGATTTTAAGTTAGGAGACATTGTTAATGTGTTGTTGTTAAAAGAGAATTCTAAGTTTGATAAGAAACGTGAACGTAAATGGAGCAGAGGAACATATAAAATTATAAACAAAATAGGAAGCTTCTTTCAAGTAATTCCAGAGCCATTTGATTTTGATTAGTATGTCCAAACATTCAAGTTATAACGAGGACATCCTTGGGGCATTCCAGCTTATCATAGAAAGTGTTATTAGTTAAAGTTTGCTAAAAATTAGATGCTATCAAAAGACTATTTTAGTTATGAGCTTGAAAATACAAATTTCTATACATTCGATAGCATTTAAGCTGCTGTGAACAATAAAGGCTAAACTGTAAAAATATATGATGTATTAGAGCATGCTGAAGATATTAACTATCGAATCAAGCCAAGTAGCTCAAACACATTTATAAAGGATCATTCTAAATCTACTACAACTTATTCAATAAAGCCTTCGTAGCTAAAAGCTTATAATAAATCTCTTATAACTCCTATAGAAGACAAATATTTATTCGGATTGGATTTACCTCAATTTTACCTGCCTGTGTTTCTTATGAAGTGATTTTTTCTGTGTATATAAATGACAAATGAATTAAAGAATTATAGAAATATAAATAGAGTAAATTTTGATAAAATATATAATTCAATTTATTAAGATATATTATATCATAATATAAATCGTATATTCGATAATATGGATAGTTATACACATGCTTTAGAAGAACATCATTTAAATATTCTTAAATCAGGAAAATATGATCATTTATCTCCTGAGATTTATATTGTCAAAAAAGATTATATTTAATAGTTTATTATATATTCTCAAACTATGATCGATAAAGCAAATCAATTGCTCGAACTAGCTGATTTATTTGAAAAGACTTCATAATGAAAACCATAATTAAATTTTTTAGATTATATAAAACAATGTCCTCTAAAGACCTAAACGTTATACCAGCGAAAGTAACAGCTGTTGAATCATTATCAAACGATGTATATGTATCTTCATCTCACGATGGATTATCAATTAAAGTTGTACACGTAAATAAATCTGGAAGCAATACTATAGATTTCGATCATTTAATTAAAGAAGGCAATTCAACTGAAATCTAATGGGAAATTTAATGTCTTCAAAATTCTGTCTTATCTACTACTAACAGTGGTATCAAATATACTATGCAATTCGGAATAAAAATGGCAGCAGCTTCATTTGGAAGATATTATTGGAAGAATGGCTTCGTGTACTTCTAGAAAGCAACAATAGCAAACTATGGGAATTTATCATTCACACTTGCTCCTCCTGTTGTAGTTTGTACTACAGCTATGAACTCTACATTCCCAATCTATGAAAGTATTGTTAACTATAATGGTGAACTCAAAACAACTGATCTATTCAGAAAGTCTATGTTCTAACAAATGTTGCTTCCAAAAGACTATTAAGAGACTATGAGCTAAACATGGTTTGAAGGCGATACTATTATGTTTGATGAATATGTACTTCCTTACGATGAAGCAACTAAACTTTATATTGACATAAGTACTCCTGCAAATTGGGATACAGCAGCTTGCAAAAACAATCAAATCAAAAAGCTCTCTGATGACTCATTTATATGGACATTTAGAAAAGACTTCTTCATACCACTCAATATGCTCAATTAAGTATTTAACTATTCAAACAACTTCTATACTAACACTATAAAGAAACAAAGTTTATACATAATGATTAGAACACAATTAAACTCGTTAGCAAAATGCTTTGGAAGCTCTAAAATATTTAATGAAGAATATACAGGAATTGGGCTTGTTGATTTGTAAGTTGTAACTAAATCATCTTAAGTTGTTCAATCAGATATGGCTAAGAAGGCAAATATTATAATATAAAACGGTATTGGAGTTGAAGTTAGACCGATGACAACTATGTATACAGATCAAACTCTTGTATTACCATCAAGCTCAAATCATATGAGTGTTGCCAGAGCAGCATTAGTAATTGAACTTAAAGACTAAAATACTGATGACTCAACATATTTACACTAGAGATTTACTGGTATGTCTGCTCAGGATATGCTCGATTATAGAAATCAATAATTGTTAGCTGAACAAATTAACAATGGCGTTACAGCTGCAATAACAAAAACTCCTTTGTTTACTTAAGACTTTGTGTTCTTTGGAAACTATAATATACATCGAGGAAACGAAACCTATAAACTCTTCACAAATGACTTACAAGATTTATAATCTTTCAGAAATGAAATAATTAGAAGTACTAATATGAGCTAATAGTATGATAGAGGATTATCTCCAGCCTTTAGTAATATGTTTGAATGGTTATCTAAATATGCATTTACATTCAACTCTTTAGAACAGTTCTCTATGGATGAATGTACAAGCGATGTCGTAGGAGATGGCTACAATAGTATATAAAATTCACTGTTCTTCTAATATCAATTAGTTGAATATAGAAACGGACGCAAGACTAATGATGGTTATTGCAACAGATATTTAACACAGCCAACAGCAGAAACTATTAGAGCTCAAAATATGCATGCTAACTAAATCAGAATTTAAGCCTATACTTTCTATGATACATTATTGATGTACGATATGAACAATGGCTAAATCAACATTAAAGACTTCCAGTGAACATGATTTGCTATTTATTTTTTGACTTTATATAAAGATGATTATTTACTATGAAGGTACTCAGAACGAAGAGTTTTTGTATACCGATTGTACATATTATGATGAGCTAGCATAAATAGATAAAGAAGAATACGATATCTAGCCCATAGTTAGATTTAGTTTGCCAGGGTTGTTGTTGAGTAAAGCTAAAATATTATTAAACACTAAGATATCCAGAATAGATGAAACAACTGGTTTGCCAAAAATTGTTTCAATCAACTATGAAGTTGTGCTTGATGAGTACTTTGGAACAAGATAAACAGAGTTGATATACTTAACAGAATTAGCAGACTTGATATAAGAAGCTGCTAGAAAAGCTCTTAATGATTCGGACTTTCTTGTTAAAGTCGATCCAGAATGGCTAACTAAACATAGTTTATCGAGATTTAGATTCACTGGCAAATAAACTATAATGAAGTTTCCTGAGTAAGAAAGTTATTGGTTAGCTAAAATGTTAGGAGCAAAACCTTTTGTAAGCAACAATTATGTAGCAGGAGCCAATACTGATAATGAAGGCAATGAAATTGATGCAAATGGTATGATTACCAAACTAAATAATAAAACTATGTACATTACAAATTCTAATGGAGACATAACTTTTGATTATACATTTTATATCAACTTTATAAAATCTGTATTTGTTACTTGTAAATACATCACTAAATAAACTGTGCTTGTAAAATATAAAAAGTACATTATACTTAGACACGATTTAGATGTTACTCCTTTGGCTCGAGTCAAAATTACAAGTGATTTCTTATCAACAATATCAAAAGATTAATTGTACAAAGGTTTATCAATTTGCTTTTGTGATGAGAACTTTAAAGAAATTCCATTGGATCCCAATACATTTTATGAAATCGAGTTGCATATAACCAAGTCTAGAAAGAGAGCCTAATTAGAAGTTGATAGAAATACTATAAGTGCTAATTAAGCGGCTATATATGAACGTAGAGCTTTAGATGAAGAATATAAACAACATTAAAGAGCTACATAGCAATTTGAATTGAACTTTGAAAATAATAGAAAATAGTACGAAACTGATTATTAGATATACAAGGATTTAAGAGAATAAATATTAGATAATAATTAATAAAAGAATGATGCAATGAATACTTAAAATTTTAATAGTGGATAAGTTTCAAAAGACTATGAATTCGCTTATAATTATTTTGAAGATTTTATATAAAAAGGCATCGAAAATTTATAATAAATAAGAAATAAAGAAGAAAATTTATACAAATAAGCATGTGACTTTAAGTTGCCAGTATAAGATCAATATAATGCATCAGCTGAATTATCTAGATATTACTAGACATCTGACGAGTAACCAAATTTATAATACAATTATATTAAATTAGCTGAACAAATTAAAGGAGCTCAAACAAGAGTTATATCAATGATTAAAGGAGGCTATGGAGATTATGTAACTCCTGTAAATCCAACAGATGAAGGTTTTAAAGCTGAACGTGATCGCGTAAATAATATTTAAAGCAGCAACCTTAGATAACGTGCTCAAACAGCTTTATAAGAATTTATGCTTAAGAACTAATCATTAAATGAAGCTATGAAGAATGGTTTAGATTAAAAGACTGTAGATAAACTTAGTGCAAAACATAAATAAGAATATGAAGATACATTA
The DNA here is from genome assembly GCA_963988835.1 of Hexamita inflata. Lineage (NCBI taxonomy): Eukaryota > Fornicata > Diplomonadida > Hexamitidae > Hexamita > Hexamita inflata. The sequence continues at coordinate 284,969 of CAXDID010000369.1, read as the reverse complement.
AATAGATATACATAAGATGTATAATAAATGTAGAATGAATATAACGAAGACATAGCTGAATAAGAAGCTTATAAAGTTTATTTGTAATTTAAAGAATTCGAATAAGACTAGAAAGAAAATCCTGATAAAAAATTAAAATATAGCGATAAATATTTATATAAAACAGAATAATAAGTAAGAGAAGGATTTAAGGGTATCGCATAAAAATATGCTAAAGCTTGGGGAAAACAAAGTCCAGGATTGGAGTTTAATCCAGGCGATGTAGAAAAATATCTAGAATATTCTAAACAAAGATATTAACAGGAATAATAACAGAAGTAATAATAAGAGTATATTGAATTATTATTAAGTACTGTTGAAGATAAAAATTATATAAACGTTTTCAAATAACTTCCAGCTGAATAGTAATAGAATGTACTTAATTATTTAGATCAAGGATTTAAAAATTATCCAAAAGAAACTTAATAATAGTATATATTAAATTTAGATAAATAAAAGCATCCAGAAAAATATTAGACTTAAGTTGTGTTTGATGCTGCGTAATTACCTAAGAAAGAAAAGCCTAACAAAGTTCAACTTGATACAACGATGACTAAATAATAATAAATAGATGCTATGTTAGAAACAGTAGGAAGAGAAGGCTAAGATTACTATTATGATACTACTGATGAAGGAAGAGATTAAATGTTCAAATAGTTTTATGGTTTAAAGTGATTCTTAATTTTTAATTAACTTTTTTCTATGTAGGTTAACAAAGATGACTACAACAACTGAGAGAGAACTTGGATGGAGAATTAACAAAGAAATAATTCCAGAAAGCAAAGATGAGACTAAAGAATATAAATGGTATCAAAGCACTGGCTGGAAGCTCGTAAATAAAGCTAAGGTTTAAACAAATGAAGTTGATTCAAATGGTGTTCCAGTTAAGCCAGAAGATATTCCAGGCAAGGTTTGGAAATTAAATTCTAAGAACAAATGGTGTTCACACGTTGATATGAGTGATAGAAATAATAAGCCATACTGCAATAAGAAAGACAAAGACTATTTCTGGAATGAGAAAGTCAAAGCTTGGAAGCTCGCAAATGTAGTGTATGCTAATAAAGATGATAAATATAGTTTTGTTGCTAGTCCAGTTAAATAAGAACCTAAAGTTGAAACTAAAGTCGAAACTAAAGAAGAACCTAAAGTAGATGATTCTAAGTTACGTTAACAAATGATTGAACAATAGATTGATAAATATTTTCAAATGAAGGAGCAAGAGAAAATACAACAAGCTCAAGTTTAACAAGCTCCAGCTTAACAAGTTCCAGTGCAATAAGCCCCAGTATAACATACTAAAGTTGTATTTGATAATCCATTATTGAATAAATATATGTGAGCTTCAATATAATGTTATTATTTTTTGTGTACAACTTAAAATGAACATCATAAATACATTTGATGCCACTGTATTATCGGATTTAAACGGTAAGCTAACTATAAGCGGCCCTCCTAATTATAAACAAGATGATTTTACAAGTCTATTGAGTGTACGTGCTGTAGAAGACATATTTGTTGTTGATGGCAAAATCACGTTATATGAATTAACTGCTGCTGGAAAAAGTGAATTAGGTTGTAGAAGTTATGTACACAGATAATTTAATAATAAAAACGAATTCATGCTTGATTTTAATGCGTACTTCATAAATAAAGATGATTAAATTATGCTTATAATGTCAATAGAAGATAAAGCTTTTAGAATAGCATTTTAAGATGGATACGAAAAATGTTATTTAGAATATGAAGGCAATGTTTAAAAATTTATTGGTAAGTCCACTTAGTTAGAAGTTATATTAGATGGTACATTATATATAGATAGCGTCGATAATGATCCTCTAAAATAAATTCTATTAACGTTTACAAAACAGAAAATCAATACTGTTTAATAATTTGTTGATATAGTAAATGCTAAATTCGATAAAGTATACAAAATAGTTTATCATCCTGAAACAAATTAATTTTAAGAATAATATTTAAATGATAAATAATATAAAGAAATTAATTATACTGGTAATCTTAAAAGGTATATATTAAGATAATCAAATAGAATTTTAAACAACGAGAAGCTTGAAGATAGTATGTAGTTAAATATAAAGTATCTATAAATCAAATGTGATCAACTTGAATGTGGAATGTCTTCATATCTGCTAAATCCAGAAAATGGTAAGTTAGAAGCTCAATTTGGATCGAATGTACTTTAAGTACTATGTCCTAATTAAATGAGCTATTAAAGTAAGAATATGGATTTGCATATAAAGTTGCTTTAGAATATGCCTTTAAATTTCTATATACAAGATCAAAATAATGTTGATGTTGATGTATAGTATATTTTGTAGATGAGATTCTATAAATTAGATTTCTTTCAATAATAGTCAGATAGCGGAGTGACAGCTATCGAACGTCATACTAAGAAATAATTATTTGTATATTTAAGTGAAGATAATAGATAGTTTAAAATTAATAGATAGTTCAATCATATAGCTATTGGATAAGCTTATGGAGACATAGGAATTCAAGAACAAGCTAAAACGTTTATTAGTAGTTATATATACAAATTAAATATAAACGAATACAAATTTGATATATTGCATGCTTATAAGTATAATATCGAAAATTTAAATAATTCTGTGTTTGTTTGGAAATAGGTACCTTCTGACTGCTTATTGAGATTTGATCTGTAAATTTATGCTACAGAGTACGATTAATATACAATTGAAAAACAATAAAGACTCAAAACAGATTAAAAACCAAATATACTACTAAGACTCTTTGTAAAATGAATTTAAATATTATTTTTTACGACATTTAAAATAATGGAGCTACCAAATGATTAAGGTTCAAGTTAACTATTAAATAAGGCAACTGATTTAGCAAATTAAGCTGTAGACGAATTAGTTCCAGAAGACTATAAGCCATTCGGAAGATAAGCTGTATAAACACTAGGATAAATTCCAAGAGTAGTATAAGATTATAAATTAGGAGGAATGATGCCTCCAAGTTCTAAATTAGGTGATATAATGAAATCTAAACCATTAACTAGATGGCAGAAGTTCAAACGTGGCTTTGGAAAATTCTTTAATGTAATAAAAGGTCCTGCTTCTAAATTGATTGGAGCTCTTCCATTCAGCGGCTTCTTAAAACAAGGAGCAGACGCAGCAAGTGGATTGATAAATCATTTCAAAGGAAAGAAGTGAGCAAATATAATTTTTTGTTTATAATGTAAAATGTAAATGACTCTTATGCCTTTAAAGTTTTATGGATAACATGAATTTGATAGATATTTCTATGATGTAGAGATGTAGTAAATGTATAAAATTAAAAATAGCGTGACTCATTAGAAAGGATATAAAGTTGAATTGGTAGAACCTAAGTATACTGGAGCATATTTGTATTATAATTGTTTTAGTATTTTGAATGTAAGAGTGAAGGTATCTGTAATATAATTGTAAGATGCTTGTAAATGAGTTTTATTTTTTACATGCATTTAAATATATGTCGATATAGGTTTTGAATGATCCTAATAAAGGCATTATAAAATGTGAAAAGTTGATAAATGGCTTACAGACTATAAATTTTAATTAGACGAACAATTAAATACAATTTGATAATTATAGCGTAAATGATACTTATTATATAGATACAAGCACAGGCAAGACCAATATGTTGTTTGATATTAATTAATTGGAAGGAATGAAACTTAAAGACTTTACTATAACAAATTTGAATAGTGATGTTGTAGAAGTGTAGAATAAGTTGACTATTAACTCTATGGACATTTATATGAACATGAACGAACTGATTAGATAGAGCTAAGCTTTTAAGATTAGTATCGAGAATATAAATATGAATTTGATAATGAAGGCTTAGTAGATAAATAATTTGTAAGAGTTTTAGTAGAATCAGTTGAATGTAAATAAAGAGTTCACTGATAAGTTTACTTAGTAGGCTAATTAAAATTTGATATTTATGAATGAGTTTGAAGATCACTTAACTAGAATATAGAACTCTGAGTTGTTTCAGGCTAGTTAGCTGTTGATGAATACAGAATTGTAGAATAATTATTAGAGTATACTTAATAAAACGATTGTGTATGATAATAATTTCATTATACAAGACGATTTGAATAATAAGCTATCTGATAAAGTTAAAGAGCATCAAGAGAGATTGGATGTGATTGGTCCTTGTGTTCATAAGATAAATAATGATTATGTTACTCATAGTGAAATAACTGGATTTGCTTCTGAAGGCTCGATTATTGGTTTGTCTGCAAGTATCGCAGTATTGTAGACTTAATGTATTGCTATGGATGTAGGAATAGCAGCAGCATAAAGTACAGCGACAGCAGCGGCGGCTACAGGAGCGGCTAATAGTGGATTGATAAGTACATTGTAGAGTTAAGTTGTAAAGTTAGAAGGAGATAGTGCAATGTTGACAAGTGATATGGCAACTGTGAAGTCTGAGTAGACAACTATAAAAGTTGATGCAGCATAAGTTGCTACTGATTTAAAGAAGTTTAAGTTAGCGTAAGGATTAGCTGATGGAAGTTTATAAGGATAGATAACTGATTTGTAAGTTGAAAAGGCTGATAAAGAAACGACTTATACTAAATTAGAAGTTGATGCTTATTTTGTTGCTTAGACTGATACAAATAATTAATTGAATGGAGGAATTTTATAACTTGGTTCTAGTAAGGCTGATTAGATAACTACTTATAGTATATCTGATGTTGATTCTAAATTGGCTTTGAAGGCTAATGTTGTTGATGTAAACACGAGCTTAGGACTTAAGAGCGATAAGACTTATGTTGATACTGGATTTAATTTGTATGGAAGTTAGTTGACTACTTTGAAGACAAGAGCTGATAATGTTGATATATTAAATACTACTTAGAATACAAATATTACGAATTTATAGAATAGCACAACAACTTTGAATAATGGTATGACAACTGCGTTTAGTAGATTGTAAGTAATTGATAATTTAAATACTTAATAGTCTAATAGTATAGTTAGTTTAACAAATGACAACACAACTAATAAAACTGATATAAGTACATTGAAAACTGACACAACAACCTTGAAAGCTAAATGTACAGAGATAGAAGGAATAAATACAGTTTAGACTACTGATATAGTTGCTTTGAAGACTAGATGTACAGATATAGAAACTTTAAATACAACTTAAGATTCTATTATAGAAATTCATACAGGAAACTTCGGATAAATAAATGATAACTTTACAGATGTATGGGGAAGATTAGATAAGATTGAAACGACTAATTTAGAAGGTGTAACGAGGAGATTGGATTTGTTAGATGTAAATGTTGGTGATATGATGCCGACTGTTGACTTCAATAATAAGTGGAGAATGAATGAAGCTGTTCCAAAGATAGCTGCTTTAGAGACTGATAATACAACTAACAAAACGAATATAGCTAATTTAACAACAAGAGCTAATGAATAAGATTAAACTAACTTGACATTTGGTGGCAAGATTACAACGTTGTAAACTGATAATACTAAATAGAATAATGATATATACAATATCAACAATAATGTTATAACAATAGGTAATTCGGTAACAGCAATAAATACGAGAGTAACAAATTTAGAAACGTTTGTATACAATTTATATTCAAGAGGAACAGGTTGGTATAAGGAGGGTGATTTTGTAACTTGTTATGGAACAATTAGTATAGGCGGCGGAGGATAGCCAACAGTCTATTATGCTGTAACGATGGTAGAAGTATTTCATTATTCAGTTACAGTTAAAAGAGGGTCTAACTCAGGAGGTGGTTGCGATGTTCTATATGCAGAACCAGGACTTTCATCAATGTTAATTACACATGATTATGCATCTAACGCGTATATTAGTTGGGGCAATTGGTTTGTTAAAGGTAGGTGGAGATGAAAAAATAATGATTTGTTCATTAAAATAAATTTCTCTATTCACATAATTATTAACGTGTTATCTCTAATTACTCTATTTTTATTATTTCTTCTTATAATAATGTTCTAATATTTTTTATAGATTATGCATATTCTTAATCTCCTTTATAATAGTCTTAGGGGAAATTTTTATTTTCTATGAGTTATTTGTCAATCATCTTTCGATTAAATAATTAATCTTATTATTTATAAACTGAAATATATTGTTATTTGATAAATTCAATTCGTTATTCTCTTTATTAATGAAGTTCACAGAGTGTTTATGCCATTTTTTTATATTATATTAAAAAAGTAAATTTGATTGTTGAAAATATAAAGAACTTTCGCCAGCACCGAGCAGCGAAAAATACCGACCGTAGTTGAGTGGACGGGATCTCTCGAAGCCAGCACCGAGCAGCTGACGCTTAGCTCTGAGTGCTTTGGCTAAAATTTGATAGGATAATTTGAAGGGATATTTAGTTGGCAGATTTAATGAGGGAATTTGAAATTTAGTTCGAAATAAATTTGGATACGTGAATCTACGGTACCCCCCTGGACTTAGCACTACTTATATATTCATCATCTATATTCTATCAAAAAACTAGTATTTGGGGTTCTAACACAGTATACTAATCTTTGCTTGGTAAAACTCAATTAAACTAATGCAAATAAGCAATAGATTAATAAATTTGAGATTCAAGCAATTAATGATAGAGTTCTGAATATTGACCTAAGTTCAGTAAATTTAAAACTTAACCAATAGCGTATTGGTGGTAGGCACTGTCGGAGGGAATTATATTACCATCGAGCATGACGCTATAATAATTTCAAAATTAATTCTCAACTAAATTATCTTACAGAATAATTTTGTCGATATTTGCCCCAAGATATCAATAGCTTCCTGGTACTTAGATTGTCCTATGTTCTGGTATTTGTTAAATTTTGTTAAGACCAACAGCTTCATAACGTTTTGAATCATGCTTTCATTTCAATAGAGGGGTTACAAACACCTTGATAGTTCAGAAATTGTTGGTTTTTATAAACTAAGTTTTATGCAACTCAAAAACGGCAAATTAGTTCTAAACAAGATCTCTGATGTAAATAATACACTTCAAGCTTGCTTTTATATTGTTGTTGGAAAAGAGTTTGCATGTAGTGAAGTCATTTATCAATTTTTGTGAACTGGTGAGAATATAGTAATGAGTTAGTTATAATAAATATAGTTTCCTCCTGTGTTGCCTACATTAGATTTAAGAGTTACTAAAATGTTGGAATAAGTGTCATTTTGTAAAAATTTGTGAGTTAAAAAATTAATTAACTAAAGCTTTCTAAAACTAGTAACAAAGAGAATACTCAGTGTTTAGCTTTAGAATCAATCATTTGTGTTTAATGAATATATTTTTGACGCAATTAATCATGAAATAACACTTATGGATGATCTAAATTTGTGTCCATAAACATTTAAATCTGCTGGTATTACTCGTTTAAGCCCGCTATCATTTGAGTTGACATTATTATTTAATTTGGCACCTGATTCATGTTTTGGTATTTTATGGAAGTGGTTTTATGAAATTTATTGATGTTGATAAAATCATATATAGTGATAGTAAATAACTCAATTATGTATTAAAATACTATGGTTAAAAACAATGATTCATACTAGCATTTAGTTGTTCCTTTAGTTGGTTCTCCCCTATGATACTTTACACGTGCCCCTACGAATTCATCAATTTCTTTGTCTTCTCCATCATAAAACTATATACGTTCAAGATATTTTTAACAATATTCACGAAATTGATCAAATACTCTGTCCACAGTTCTTTCATTAACAAAATATTTTGCTGCAGCTGATGCAGCAGTACTATTACTTGCACATTCAACAATAAGCTGGAAGTGACGATCCCATTACATAGAATGGAACCCAGCAAGCGGAGTCCCGGCCCATAAATCATGTCTTTTTTTTACAATTGGTATTTATGCAAATGAATATATTTCCCACCAGCTTTACAGGATGAAAACACTTGGTGCATTATTTAGGTAATGGTGGAGCACGGTTAAATTTCTTAAATTTAGCGTAGAAAGATATGTTATCAAGAAGAGTAGGTTTGAAAGCTTCCATTAGAAGTGGGTGGTTACAAGAAATGATTTTTATGGTATAATAAGACTTTATTATTATAAACTCCAATGAACCTCACTAAATCATACTTCTGTGTCGGAAAGCCATTTTTTTCGTTATTTCACATTACAGATTAGGTACTTCGGTTAGACAACAATATTACATATTAAATATTAAATGTACAACGTTAGAAACAGAAAATAAAGTTTGTTCCTCTTAACTTAAATTTTGACAGCGGCGATTCGATTCATTTAAGATATGTTACGTGTTAGATATGTTAACTATATTAATAATAATCTATGGTTTCTTGAACAAGACTTACTCATAAATACTTTATATTATTATTACAGCCAATCCTGCTCCAATATGACATAGTTATCAAATTTTAGTTACTGTGATATATCTGAATTTGTTGTTAAATATGACGTTGTAGTGCAGTGGGAGCACGGATATTATTTTGACACTCCAAATGTTTCTTAATCAGGCTCAGGTTCGATTCCTGGCGACGTCATGATTTATTAGATGTGTAAAAACATTTTGAATAAAGAGTATTTTCAATTAAAGTATATTTTTACACTCCATATTAAGTAAGTAAATTATTTGAAATTATTTTAAACATATTTTAAAATTTCAAGATATGCATCTAAAATGCGTGCATATGTAGCCTTTAACACTACTTTAGATACTTTATATAAATATAACTAGAGTCAATCTGCGAGAATGTGTCTCGAATCTCGCTGACCATTCTAATTAGACATTATCGAGCTTGTTTAACATTTCAGTTTCGTACATCAATAACAATTAGCTTTTTGTAGTCATTCTTCAGTTTCTCCTATTTTCGAGCCCACCCAACATTATATTTCTAACGAAAGTTAAGGAATTCTAACGTTTTTCGCGTTATAGACTTTACATACACGTTACACTTTTGTTACTACATTAATTCATTAGCTCGAATTGAGACACTCCTCTTCACTTACAGACGTCCGAAGTGCTCACCTTCAATTTTTTGTGGTGTCTATAACTGAACTACAAAAGGGGCTACACTTTTGCATTTTTATATTAATAAGAGTTTTGGAGCTTTGAATGACCATAAAAATTAATTATATGCTACATAGCTTTCTATTTATTGGTTATTTATGCAGAATAAATCAAGAATCTGAAAATTTGGTAAATTTTTATAATATTTTTTGAAAAGGTATGTAATGGAAAACCAATTGACAGAAAAAATCAAACTGAGCACTTATACACACCCTGGCTATTTTTGATTTAATTATTCTGAATAGGTTAACTAATTGTTCTATGTTCGCTAAAATCTGTAAAAAATTGGCTTAAGCTCACTGGAAACCAAATATACTAAGTTGAAATAATTGACAAAATTACGACGTAAATCATTAATTATCACGTCAGTTTTGCAATTCCCGCAACAAATTACCTATCTCTAGAGATAATGTCTAAAGTATATTTTATTCCAATTATTTTCTTCAACCATTTAACTGAAACATTCTTTTAGTACATTTTCATATTAGATTTTTTCATGCAATATTATTTTATAAATATTGTTTTAATTATTTCCAAGTCCTATAAAGCCATTTTGACACACCATTCCACCTCGCAAAATTGATGGAAAATGTTCAAAATTACAAATTATACTAAAACATATAAACAACTGATTATATGTTAATAACGTGGTTTAGTAAATTTAACGCTTATTTATCATTCTTAAATATATTATTTATTTACTAGTTAGTTTTTTACATCATTTCTATTTGCAATATGAATGTTTAAAGCTCAATTTAACGTGAATTCTTACAAATATGAGTGTTCTATAATAATTATATTATAACTAACTAATTAATTTAAGTATGCAGAAAATTATTTATTGCGATTGTAAGTTATTTCTCGGAATTTAAAAATATTTCTTTATCTATTTCTTAATCTTCATCGATTCTTCTTAGAGTAACAATTGTTAAATGAAACTATAAAATATTGTTTAATGAAAAACGAAAATTATTGCTGGCTTTATCTTGGAGCTATAAAGTATATTATAATTATTTTATCCATAAACCAATTACCTTAGTTAAATTGCTCCAAATTACCTGAAATTATCTCTGTAAACATAGTAATTCAATATATTTCAAAACCTGCTCAAAATTTGAAAACAGTTTCAAAATATTTATTTCTTTCTTCTTGCATAATTTAGCTTTAAATTGTTTTTGCAGAGTTTATTGCGTACAAATTTGAGAAAATAAATCATAAATAGTTTCATTATTTGTTTCAAGTTTTCATTAATTTTGTGAGGTGGAATGGTGTGTCAAAGTGGCTTTATAATGTCTGAAAATTAATATAATTATAATTTAAAGATAATATTGGATGATAAAATCTAATATGAATATATACAAAAAGAATGATTCAGTTTTACGCTCGTTTATTTTAATCGCAAAAAACGAGACAAATGACAGTTTTTTGTTTTTCAACGCCTAAATATTTGTGAACGAGGTTCTCAGGTTCTCTTAAATATTAATATAAAATTAATTATAAAATTAAGCTGGAAGCAATAATTCAGATAAAATAAAATGACTCACTTAACTGTAACCTTATCATCAGTACTAAGGCTCAATTCAGATAAAATATATTATCATACAATCTAAATTACTTACATTATTAACTCATTAAACTTTTGTTGTAAAAAGGTTTTACACAATACTTTAGCTCATTTGACAATCTATATTCTCTTTAGTATTCATTAAATGCACAAAGAGTGTTACTACATAACTTAGACTCCAACTCTAAACTTAGAAGTTTGGATTTGTAGATTGCCATGATTAACTTATAGACCTCTGAAGCAATTGTGAAAGATTATAATGTAAGTATGGACAAACAATCTTAATAATTATTGTGTTGAACATCGACTTTAGAATTTGAATTAATCAAAACAATAAATATTGGAACAGAGTAAACAAATTAATTTAAACATTTAATTATTATTGTCAGTTATGTATTCAAGATATGTCATAAAACATAACTATATAATTAAACAAATGTTTAAATACCCGCTTCAAATGTACTGCTTGAATTTTGTGCTAACTCAAAATTGCTTTTAAACTCCAATATCTGCTGTGCTAAAAAGCACACAATAATTCAATAGATATCAATTATTTTTTGATTTCAATTGTAGTCAACATATTGATCAAGAAATGAAGATCACTTTAGTATTTCCAGGCATTAGTTTGTCACCACAAGTTGGTTCGGTATCATAAAAGTACACCTCTATAGGCGCGTAAGTAATCACATTTTAATTCGATACAGATACTTTCAACTCAATTTAATTAATTTAGCAAGCTCATTTTTAAATCGGTATCGATAGCATCGAATAAATCGGCTACATAAACACCATATAACACACGGTTTTTGACATTTAGCACTGTTGGGAGTAAATTAAGTTTTCTGTGGATTACGATTGGGCTTTCAATATTTCAGTCGTTCCTGTCGGATGCAATATTTCGAAGAACGTAAATATATTTCTTGAGTACTTCAACGTTTCTTGGATAAGCATTCCGATAATCCCAACAGATTCAAAATAGTTATTGAACGGATATTAAACCGGCGGTTATGAATATAATAAAGTATTGTATTTTAACACCAGTTCAGAAGGCAATCCTGGTAATGCGGATTAAATTTAAAGATTCGTAGAGTACTTTAAAACTAACTTTGATGTAAAACTTCGACTAAAAGTTGAAGAGCAAGAATTAGATTCAAAGAAAATATAAACTATATACAATGCTAACATAAATGAATTAAGTAATTAATTAACTGTTAGCGCTTAACCAAATACTCAATGCATTATAGATACCTGGTATTCATTTACTCTTTTGTAAAACACTTCTTAAATGATGAATGCGTTGAAATCTATCCCAAATGGATACATGATAATTAGTTAATAACATATTTATGACGAACTCAAAAGCTTTAGCATTATTTCCAATTTTAGTCTTTTATTGAGTAAATTTGCAACTAGAAAAGGAATAATGTACCATCATAACAGAACCATATAATTAAGCGAAAAAATCAATTACTATCACAATTCTTTTATTCAAGTGTAAGATAGAAGTGGTAAACTGCTGGCATCACTCTATTTTTCGGGCCCAGCTTACGTTCCGTGCTTCACGTCTCTTTAGTACCTGTGGTTCAACAACAAAGTTTGTGCAAGATTCTTTTTGAATAACACGCAAACTTGTGTGTCTAGATATAATTCGAGCATTTCTGGTCAGTTTATGGGATAAGAAGCCAATGCTACGTACCCACTGGATCCTGACCTGCGCAAGACCTTCTTCTATATGAACTTCAATTAGATGACGAACAGTTCTTGGTTTGGCCGTTACAACCAGATTTGCATGGACGAGAACAACGGTTCCGGCCAGTTTTAGGGAGAGAACATGACCTACGGAACTTTTTCAAAACGACTCTACGATTTTGGGAAATACATTCAACGGTAGGAAACGAACCTGTCCATTAACGTTCGATTCACAACGCAGTTCGAGCTGGAGTACGTGACCGAATTCGGGAATCACATGGAAGTAAAGGCCTTTACATGGGCGATTGTGATTTTGGTTGGAATCCTTCTTGCTACAGGAGCAGTTGTGTATATTGGATTGTATCTTGCTAGTAAAGGTGCAAATTGAAAGCCCACGATTATTGGCTGTGAGATGATGGTTATATATAAATCATTTCCTTTTTCAAAGAAATATATTTTATAGAGTGGAAATCAAACTTATAGTAAAGTTAGCTATTTATGCTACTTATCAGCGAGTCATACAAAATAAGTCGCTTGACACCAATTTGTTTGGTGTCTTTGAAAGAAACAGTACAACAACGAGTAAACTTAACTTCTTCTAGATAAAATTGCGAAATATGCTTAAATTGAACCCACTTACTATCATAAATATGCAAGATGTTATTTTGAACTTATTGGGATAACGATTATATTTTAAGTTGGGTATCTATTTTTGTAATTTTGTTGGGAAGTGGTAAAAAATACTGTAATTTATTGAATTTTCATTACTTTAATATCTTGTGGTTATTGTAGATTAGAAGGGCGAAAATACAATAAACTAGGACTCGTATTAGTATTATTACCTGCAATTATAATATCATAACTTATTCTTCAGTCTTGTTTAGGAAATGTTTCGAAAAGTGCCATTGGAATTCCAACTTATAGTTAAGAGAATGAATGTATCATGATACGGTAAAATCTCACGAAAAGACTCTTGGATACACTCGCGTATATACTCAGGAAAACTAGATAGTCAATACATGATTACTGTACCCGTATAGATATTTCTCACGTAAAGACCTAACCTATTCTCATATAAGCATAAATTACATATTTTTACCTGATAAATTGTATTGGGGTAGAAAATAAGTGCGAGAATAAACTAATTGCTTGCAATCATCATGATAGCGCTTTAACATGAAGAATTAACATGATAACATTTTAAAAATATAAGAGTTTACACTTATTTTATAGACCCAAGTTGATCACGTATAGACTCTTAAGACAAGATATCTCGCATATAAACTTTAGAAATTGAAAGCTTATACACGATTTTGCTTGGCTCTATATGAGTGTATCCAAGAGTCTTTTCGTGAGATTTTACCGTACTGATTTAAAAGTCCATAAATAATCTATAGAGGAACAGAAATGATCATAAATCGATTTTTTCATTGTTACTTATATTATTAATTTTTGACGATTATACTTTCAAACTCTATTTATTTTTAGGTAGCAATCTAAGTAAAAATATATTCTGATTATATTTTAATTTCTGGTTCGACATAAATCTTATAAGTTGATAAGTGGTCTTATCATTTCCTTTCTTCAAAGAAATATATTTTTAAAGATTGGAAAGCCAACTTATCAATACTAATTTTACCAATTCTTAACTATTTAAATTCAATTTAGCTTAATTTCTCACTTAGGGTTTTGCGAACGTTTTTGCGTATAGCCACTAGCTGCATTAAAAAGGAAAACGAAAATATTTTGGGTTTCCCTACCCCACTTCGAAAGCATGAACACAATCCAACAAATGAGATAGCCCCGTTTCTTCGTTCTGTTGTCGTGCGACACGATGCTGCAGGTGTAAGACAGCATTGTGCAGCTGGAGCCCTAACAAAGCGGAGAGATACAGCTAGCCACGTACCAGAGCGACGACGAGTACACCGAGTCCTCCGAGAGCTGTCACGTGCTACGACCGAAGTTCAGCCTCCGGCGCGAACAAGTTTAGAGCGAAGAAGAGATCACCATCAGCTTCTTCGACGACAGAGAATGATTTTGTATTTGTAGTTTTGTCGATAATAAATTATATTTACCTACAACTTCATTTCTATGATTTGATATTATCTAGCTCATGATATCGAATTCTCTTGATATCGAATTCTCTTAATTTGTCACCAGTCATTGTGCTAGTTAGATAAGCTATATATGATTCATTTTATATTCTTCATTTTATGTTATAACGAACATATTGATTATGCAATTGATAATTTCTTGAACAACAGAAGGTTTAGAATAGGTTCACTTGAATAATAAACATATTAAAGAATAGTAACTGAAAGTTAATCTCACTTGTAAATCTGCACCTGTCTGCGTATGCTGTTATTCAGATCTTTGCACACCCCCACGTTAAGCAATTTTTTAATTGTGTTGTTGTCACTAATCAAGTTCATCAAGTGGAGTGGATAGGTAATTATGTTACGCCATATTCAAAATTACTAAAGCTATATATTAAATTAATTGTATGTACAACGTTAGAAGCAGAAAATAAAGTTTGTTCCTTTTAACTTAAATTTTAACAGCTGTGATTCGATTCACGTTAAGTTTATTAATGATTTTAAATCTTGAACAAGGCTCACTCATTAATGTTTTGACTTTAAATTAATACAACTCCAATATGACATAATCATTATCAATTAATCAAAGAGAGATTGAGAATAATCAAACACAAGAATCTCCGACCAAAATTTTATTCGCTGGGCACGTACAAATCGAGTCGATCACCGTTGCGAATTTCGGACAGACACAAGACCCAGAAGAAATTATAGCGTTGAGATTTACACACTAACATAACCCGTTGGTTCTTTTTTATCCTATAACAGAACAACTCTATTGAACACAAGCTCCGTTTATAAATGAGTGGCCAACCTAGTTTGTACAATCAATTTTTAGCACTAAACTGTTAATATAGTCCTTCATTTGATCTATCTTCTACAGATATTGATTTTTAGTTTCGCTGATAATTTAGTTTTAAATTAGAATTTGCTATTGTATCAGTTCTTAATTGGACTTCTAATCAATAAGTGAGGCATTTATAGACTGAACACTGAAGTTTAAGATGCTGGCGTTATTGAATATTCTTTGATCCAAAACAGTTGTGTTGGAAAGGAGGTTCATATCGCTTTAAGAATAGTTAGAAGTGATTAACTGAGGTAGGTCTTGTAAACTTAAAATTTAAGCCTGCAGTTAACTTTGGATGTCTTCCAGCCTGGTTGTTGAGTTTTCGAGCTTTGATGTCTTTTCTGTTAACACTAAATATTCATCTTCTAAATTTACGAGGGACTGGTTTAATTGGTTATAACTAGCATTCAAATCGCTTATGTTGTTAAATATTCTTGTGTCCAAAACGGCTGTGTTTTGTTGCAGCTCTTGGTAGAACTAAGAATAGTTATTTGAAATCTGCGTCTCCAAGGCATTCAACTAAGGTCGGAGCTCGGCCTCGAGTTTGGAAATATTGTTTATGATGCTCAGCTCTATGTGTGACAGATTCACTTTGTTGGTTTGGGTTTAGTTGTTCAGCTCGTACAGCTTTTGAATCTGCTCCTTCATTTTGCTTTGTTCAATGCTTATTATTCCCGTTGCGTTATCAATTTAAGATGTGTACTAAGTCAGCGCGATGAGCTGGTAGCCGACCTATTCCAGAGACTCCATAACGGTGCCGACCGAGTCTACTATATTGACGCAGGAGCTCCCGTTAACGGTCTCCCCTTGCGGACACACACACTCCTCTCCGCTGAACACGAACGGGTCACTGCAAACAAGTTTGTTGTTCAGAAGCTGCTAATTGGCTAAAGCGCTTAAGCATAGGCCGTATGAGTAGAAGCCTTCTCTGCATACAACACAGTCTTCTTTTACATTTGAGATTACTTAAACGTTGGATTCATCCCGGCCGAACTTGCTAGCTGCATTGGAGCACAAAACGGAGTCGGTTGCTTTGAATGTAATAATATCCAGAGAAAAGGCGGCTATCGACCCAGAAAGATTCTACGCCGCTATGTAGCTGGAAATGTTGCACAAAATAATTACAATGTCGAGTTTCGGACAAATGAGGAGCAGCCCGCCTGCGAACACGCCCTCGAGCCGGAACTGGGTCAGAGACCCGCTCATCCACAAAGTGGTACGCGGCGCCAGAACCAGGCCGGAGACGTTGTGCGCCGAAGCCACGAATACGAAATCAGACGCCGACACGTTCAGGTCGCATTCGAGGCACACGAGGGCGCTGTGGGACATCTGGGTTGGGACTCGGACGGAAAGCTGCGAGCTCTCGATCTGAATGCCTTTGGTGATGCCAAACAGGGCGAACGACGGCAGCTTGGCCAGATGGTAGGTCTGGTCTATCTTCAGGTTCTGCGTCTTTTCTGTGTACAGGCTGTGGAAATTGGACTCTTGCGAGGAATAGACGACACTTCCAGTTTGGACCTTGGAAGCAATTACCGTTTCTTTGTGGCAGTAGCTAGCCGCATTTTTATTTCCTAGTTTATTATTGCAGAAAGTAGAGTACTACTGCTGGTACGATATTTTCTAGGTCAGCGCGATTTGAAATAGGCTTTGTTATTCGAATAATTCTAGCAACGCGTACATTAAGTGAAGCGGACTATTAGTTACACAGCTGGTATTTATAAATGCAAATAAATACAATTAAATGCAACGAATATAAATAACTTTATGAATCACAATCACAAATGCAATTAGTACAAAAAATATTGACGTTAGAATGGCTGTTCTGCACGTTCTGCAACTCAGAATTAAAATCGATTTAATGTAAAATGAATCTCGGCTTTAATAAATTTCAACGGCTATCATCGCTATAATGGTAAATAGGTTCGCTATGTAAAATTAGCAAAACAAATTTCAAATTGTAACTTAACAACCAAGCTGATTAAGACTTCCTAGTCTAGTTAATCATTAAATTAAATCATACACGAATTCTACTTTTTTGTTACTATTTCCATTAAATGAATGAAGTATAATTTATGTAATAATATAAAATGTAGTATGAATAATAAGATATTTATGATAAAATATCACAACGATAGAACTTTTCGGGAAGATCTTAGCGCGAGAGCAAATGGCGAATTTAAAAGTTGACATTAAAATTAGATTGAGTTATTTAGAAGTTTTCAAACCTGATGATTAATCTTCTATTACTAACACCAATGAATGAATGAAGGATGGAATTTTTAATAAGTTCAAGTAGAGGAATAATATCACAGCGAGTCCTGTTCGTACAGCGAGATGTTTTGAGTCGAGCGGTTTTAGAGCGTTTCTTGAAATTCAGCCAGTTGTCCTGGATTCAAGTGGCTCGCGTTGGAAATGACCTTCAACATCACTTTGAGCATTTCCCCAATGCTCTCGAGTGCGGCGTCAACTTGAATTTGGATGCTGTTTAGATGCTGTTGGTAGCTTTCTGCGTATCTCTGAATTGCATTGCTGATATTTTGGGTAAATCTTTGTAATTCAATACTAGCAGAATTTACCTACGGCCTGGGAAGGATCTGTGCTATTTGAATCTGGCAATTTAGGATCTATCTTTGCAGCTTGTTCAGCAGCAGACAGCTCTGAAGTAGTCTATCTACGTCTCTTTTCTACAGCGCGAACACGTTCTGGTGTTCCGGATCTAGGTGGCCGTATATGACCTTGTACAGCTGGAACTCGTCTGCGAGCATTTTAGACTTTACGGTCTACGATTCCACCGCGAAAATGGATAAAGTAATGGGTTAATGTCGTACATACTGAATCAAGAATAGTAGCTGGTTTTGTGATTTCATTTATCTTCTCATTGGAATGCAATCATTCTCGCTGTTCTGAAGTGGGCGTTTTAGAATTCAAGCAGCCTCGAGCCGGGTTGCATAATAAATTGATATATTCAGAAGTAAATTTGAAGAATGTACCCATTTCAGAGTTTAATAATATTTATCCACTAGATTGATAGTATTTGGGTGTTTCCGGCGTGCCGTTTATCTTCACTCGCAATCTTAAACCGGTCAATTCGGCCAATCTTAGAATGTCCTTTGCAATCCTATCTTACACGAAACCGAGAGTGCGCCGCTTTTTCTATTAATAACCGTTTATATACACAATACTAATCAATCTTAGCCGATCTTAGAAAATCTCTTGTCCCATTGCGTGTTATAACACGGAGTTGTACAGGAATGCAGAAGTGTATCTTAAACAAGAATTCTAACATCGTCTTAAACACCCGATCTTATACAGAAATTTTAAACTATTCCAAATCTGCCGGAATACGTCTGGGATCCGCACCAACGCGCCGCAGCCAGCCGTAAATTCCACCCCGCACAAACATGGAAAACTGGCAGCGCGACTTCTCCGGCAGCTTCCTGGACATGATGAAGGCCCGGGCGAGCAGGCAGGTGGCCACGCTGGACGAGGCCGTGGACCGCTTCTACAGCCAGGACGAGCAGGTGAAGAAGTCCTTCTGGATCGACATGGCCGCGACCCTGGGCACGACCCACAAGAAGCTCCACGACTACTTCCACAACACCTGGAGCAAGCAGTTCTGCGCCGACATGGCGCCCTTCAAGGCCGAGATCTCGGGCGTGCTGAAGAGCTGCGGCCACAGCGACATGAAGATGGTGCTCCGCAGCGTGCTGGCCCACCTGCACGACAAGTACCCGGCCATGCGCTTCCACTACCAGACGCTCTACCAGTTCATCAACTACAAGATGAGCCAGGACAAGAAGTTCCAGCCCGCCGCCAGCGCCCCGGCCGCCTCGGAGCCGATGAGCCAGCTCGTGTCCGACCAGGTGATCCTGCAGCTGCAGCAGATCCTCAGCAGCACATAGTGATTTATAGAATTCGTTTGGTGTTTATCTCATTTTTGCTATTCGAGTATTTTATAGTATTCGTGCTTTTAAACACGATTTAATTAGTAAGAATAAATGAGATTATGATATATCGGCTAGTATATATTTATTTGCTCTTTTGGTACATCTCAAAAACATCCAATCAATAATCAATTACTTCAATCACAAGAAACATTTCAAAATGATATTTTCATGCGTTCTTTACTTCTGCAACTATGTACATGAAGGACTCTATATTTTTAGTGTTAATTTTTTAAGATGTCATCAAATTGTATCAATTCAGAAATGATAGTATTATTTTATACTTATTAGTAGTAGGGATTATTAGTAGTATTGATCATTGTTTAGAAAGGAAAGGAAATGTGAAGATCAGAGAAAAAGGGCGACCAGTATAGACGTAATTTACGGTGTGATGTCTTCTTATTAGTAGTAGGCATTCATGATCATACTACATTATATATTGTAATCATAAATGACTAGTATACCAGAACTCTTAAACGTAGGGAAAATGAGAGTTAACTTTTGTAGTTAAATGTAACATGGCTATAAAATCACTAAATCAAGGCACGAATTCATTATTAGTTAACTACTAGTATACAATAATTCTAATCCAGCCACTTCCTAAACGGACAAATTCGACCAGTTGCGAGGAGACGTCCTGGACCAGGCAGCCGAGCTCTTCGGCCAGGTCACCCAGATGTTCGCGCAGAAGCCGCTCTACGTGATGATGGAGCAGTGCCTCGGCTGCGACCCGCGCACGGACCACGAGGCGCCGAAGAACGTCGCGCCGGTCTACCAGGCCCAGCTGGACCGCCTGTAGCTCGCTTTGAAGTACAAGCTGAACATCATCCTGAGCCAGATGCAGCAGCTCTTCGAATAAAATTACGACTAATAAGTCGAGTTCCAGCTCGGCGAGATATACGCGGCTCTGTACCATTTAACCGCTTCAGAGACTAAGAACTCATAGTTTAAGGAGTTCAAGCAGTCCTTTGACAAAGACCTGGAGCAGCAGTTCGTTAATCTGAAGAAGCAGATTTCTAGATTAACTCAGCAGCTTGAGAAACGGGCGAAAACGTACATTTACACACCAGACAACGTTCAAGTACCTAAAATTGACAACTCTGACCTGAACAATAAAATAATTATGAACCTGAGGAACCAATTCAAGAAGAAAGAAAACGAATTCCAAAAGCAAATTCAAATCGCCCAGTCGGAATCAAAAGTATTTTCTAATATAACCGATGAAAAGGACGAAAAGATATAAATGCTCACTGAAATGCTCGAGACGCAGCAAATACAACTTGAACAGAAAGAAAACGCTATTAACGAAGGCAAAATAGAGATCATGGACCGAGAAAGCGTAATATAGCAGCTCAAAGACACCATTACAAACATAAATGAAAGGAAAACGGAAGAAAAACACGTTCAAACGGTCGCAGAATCGAAATTCTCAAAGTTCCCCTCCAAAAATAACAGCCAAATGTAACCACAAGAGGACGCAAATAACACTTTGAACTCAAAACTGCAAAACCAGGAAATAAACAACGAATTAGAAACGAATTAAGTAACTGAACCAGTAAATGAAACAATCGAAAAATAAGATACCAGAAAATCACTATTCGAAGCTAAAGAAAAGAGATAAAAAACTCTGCCCAAAGTTGAACCAAAAAAGGAAAAAGTAGTTAAACAAGTTCAAATACAAATGAAAATGCCGGGAATGCCAGCGAAACCTGATTTAAGCAATGTTCAGAAACCACCACTGAAAAGCGCAGCTAAAATATAGGAGACAAAAAGACCATCTGGAGCTAACCAAAAAATAGTACCAGATAAAAAGCAAAGTGCCGATTCTAAGAATTCGAATCCTGGAGAAGCATAAAGCACTAAAGGAGGTTAAAATAATATAGAAAAGAAAGATTTGGCAAACAATCTAATATCAGATGATAGCGATACAGAATTCGAAGTACTTTTCACAAACGAACCAAAAATAACAGCTAAAAACGAAGAATCGCCTTTGTTCAAACCTATGGTCCATACTTAACAATAAGATGATTTAACTAAATAATAAATAACAGAGCCAGTCAATAACACTGCTTCAAATAATTTAATTTAGAATGTTCACCTGACTAACGCTTAAGAAGATGTATTAAGTTTGAATAGTAAAATGAATACGCAAACATCTGATGCCCAACTAAGTTAGAAATAATAAGTTAAAGAACTAAAACAGTCTTTAATTGGTTATATGGGATTATAGTATGACCCTAACTTGCTTATTGAAGCTTATAATAAAATTAAAGGTTAATATAATTGTTAAGCGGCTCCTTAAAATCAGCTTTTAGACAGCTAGAATTAGCTTTTGTTATCTGGTAGCACTCAGAAATTGCAGAAAGCTGGAGATAATTTAAATAATAATATTGTTGGTACTCCTCGCAATAAAATAGTTTTGTAATCTGATAGTCATCCATCTGAAAAGCGAAAACAAGCAACTCCCGTGGATATAAGTCTTCCGAAAGTTGATGCTTCATTATCAAAATAGTAAGTGAAAAGCCCTGTTTTGAAATAATCTGATGTGTTACCTGATTCAACGCTAGCCCCTTTATTACCCTAAGAGCAATCAAACACTCAACAGATGAAAGATCAGAATCAGGCCATTCAGCAGTAAATAACAGCCTTGCCGAATCTTCAAATATCTGACTAGTAAAAGCTCTCCGATTGCATTCAGTCAGCGCTTTATTTGTAGAAAGCGCATTTAGAAGCCGATTTCGAGCTTAAGCTCCAGGAATTGAATCTGGAGAATCTAAAATAGCTTGGTTTGAAGAATCTGTAAATATCCGAGATTGGGGTGTAAACAAACCTCGATTCCGTTACCTCAAATGCTTTTGATCCCCTTTCATCATATTTGAAGAATCCGGCCAACTCTCAGTTAAATTTGATTAACAGTTCTTCTGACGCGTTCACTTAATATAATCCGGACCACTTAATTTCATGCGATTTCATTGAAGTGAACGACAAAGTGCACATGCAGAACAAGAAGGGAACACGACGGGTGATTTTGGAGAAGAAAAACGATAAAATTTTACTTCAGAACGTTCAAATAAACAAAAAGGAGTGGTTCCAAAACAAAACGGACACAGAATTCGTGAACGCGTACGGCCATACTCTGGACTAGAAAGGAATCCACTCCAAAAAATAGTCCGCCCCACTCCAAAATTAAGAATACATATAATAAATTAAATTTGAGTAGTCGCTGATTATTAAAAAGCTACAAAATGATACCGCTGTTCACAATTACTTTGGTGAAGTGGAATACGAAATACTAATTAACAAAATAAAGGAAATTAACGAGAAACGTTAATGCAATCAGAATAATTACAAATAAGAACACTCACATTTACTAAAACAAATTCAAGTTCTTATGCAAAACCCACTTGCAATCGCAAGACGCGAAGTGGGAACAGTTCAATTATAAGCAATTCAAGAAAATAACTTCATTCAACCACAAAGAGTTCAAACGGGACTCAACATCTCAAAGAATCAAGCACAGTACTCGAAATACCTCGAGAACAGATTCGACTTCGAATTCTATGACCAAGAAAAATACATGACAACCTCACAAAAAAGTAATAGACCACCATCCATGATGAGAGGACCAGTCATGTCACACCAAGAATATATTAGAATCGAAGACGTAGCAGGTAAAAGAAGAGACCTCATGAGCGTCAGCGCCTACGAAGGAAAGAAAAAAGAAGTTTAGTTCAAATAAAAGTGATTATAAACAATTCTGCATATTTATTCTTATAAAATTGAAATATTTATGTTTCTTAGTTTTTATTTATGACTACTTACGCTTTTGCAAGTTTTATATGTGCTTTTCAGATTAACGAATTGCTACTCCAGGTCCTTGTCAAAGGACTGCTTGAACTCCTTAAACTATGAGTTCTTGGTCTCGGAAGCGGTTAAATGGTACAGAGCGGCGTATATCTCGCCGAGCTGGAACTCGACTTATTAGTCGTAATTTTATTCGAAGAGCTGCTGCATCTGGCTCAAGATGATGTTCAGCTTGTACTTCAAAGCGAGCTGCAGGCGGTCCAGCTGGGCCTGGTAGACCGGCGCGACGTTCTTCGGCGCCTCGTGGTCCGTGCGCGGGTCGCAGCCGAGGCACTGCTCCATCATCACGTAGAGCGGCTTCTGCGCGAACATCTGGGTGACCTGGCCGAAGAGCTCGGCTGCCTGGTCCAGGACGTCTCCTCGCAACTGGTCGAATTTGTCCGTTTAGGAAGTGGCTGGATTAGAATTATTGTATACTAGTAGTTAACTAATAATGAATTCGTGCCTTGATTTAGTGATTTTATAGCCATGTTACATTTAACTACAAAAGTTAACTCTCATTTTCCCTACGTTTAAGAGTTCTGGTATACTAGTCATTTATGATTACAATATATAATGTAGTATGATCATGAATGCCTACTACTAATAAGAAGACATCACACCGTAAATTACGTCTATACTGGTCGCCCTTTTTCTCTGATCTTCACATTTCCTTTCCTTTCTAAACAATGATCAATACTACTAATAATCCCTACTACTAATAAGTATAAAATAATACTATCATTTCTGAATTGATACAATTTGATGACATCTTAAAAAATTAACACTAAAAATATAGAGTCCTTCATGTACATAGTTGCAGAA
The DNA here is from genome assembly GCA_963988835.1 of Hexamita inflata. Lineage (NCBI taxonomy): Eukaryota > Fornicata > Diplomonadida > Hexamitidae > Hexamita > Hexamita inflata. The sequence continues at coordinate 261,044 of CAXDID010000369.1, read as the reverse complement.
GTAAAGAACGCATGAAAATATCATTTTGAAATGTTTCTTGTGATTGAAGTAATTGATTATTGATTGGATGTTTTTGAGATGTACCAAAAGAGCAAATAAATATATACTAGCCGATATATCATAATCTCATTTATTCTTACTAATTAAATCGTGTTTAAAAGCACGAATACTATAAAATACTCGAATAGCAAAAATGAGATAAACACCAAACGAATTCTATAAATCACTATGTGCTGCTGAGGATCTGCTGCAGCTGCAGGATCACCTGGTCGGACACGAGCTGGCTCATCGGCTCCGAGGCGGCCGGGGCGCTGGCGGCGGGCTGGAACTTCTTGTCCTGGCTCATCTTGTAGTTGATGAACTGGTAGAGCGTCTGGTAGTGGAAGCGCAGGGCCGGGTACTTGTCGTGCAGGTGGGCCAGCACGCTGCGGAGCACCATCTTCATGTCGCTGTGGCCGCAGCTCTTCAGCACGCCCGAGATCTCGGCCTTGAAGGGCGCCATGTCGGCGCAGAACTGCTTGCTCCAGGTGTTGTGGAAGTAGTCGTGGAGCTTCTTGTGGGTCGTGCCCAGGGTCGCGGCCATGTCGATCCAGAAGGACTTCTTCACCTGCTCGTCCTGGCTGTAGAAGCGGTCCACGGCCTCGTCCAGCGTGGCCACCTGCCTGCTCGCCCGGGCCTTCATCATGTCCAGGAAGCTGCCGGAGAAGTCGCACTGCCAGTTTTCCATGTTTGTGCGGGGTGGAATTTACGGCTGGCTGCGGCGCGTTGGTGCGGATCCCAGACGTATTCCGGCAGATTTGGAATAGTTTAAAATTTCTGTATAAGATCGGGTGTTTAAGACGATGTTAGAATTCTTGTTAAAGATACACTTCTGCATTCCTGTACAACTCCGTGTTATAACACGCAATGGGACAAGAGATTTTCTAAGATCGGCTAAGATTGATTAGTATTGTGTATATAAACAGGTATAAATAGAAAAAGCGGCGCACTCTCGGTTTCGTGTAAGATAGGATTGCAAAGGACATTCTAAGATTGGCCGAATTGACCGGTTTAAGATTGCGAGTGAAGATAAACGGCACGCCGGAAACACCCAAATACTATCAATCTAGCGGATGAATATTATTAAACTCTGAAATGGGTACATTCTTCAAATTGCCTTCTGAATATATCAATTTATTATGCAACCCGGCTCGAGGCTGCTTGGATTCTAAAACGTCCACTTCAGAACAGCGAGAATGATTGCATTCCAACGAGAAGATGATTGGAATCACAAAACTAGCTACTATTCTTGATTCAGTATGTACGACATTAACCCATTACTTTATCCATTTTCGCGGTGGAATCGTAGACCGTAAAGTCTAAAATGCTCGCAGACGAGTTCCAGCTGTATAAGGTCATATACAGCCACCTAGATCCGGAACACCAGAACGTGTTCGCGCTGTAGAAAAGAGACGTAGATAGACTACTTCAGAGCTGTCTGCTGCTGAACAAGCTGCAAAGATAGATCCTAAATTGCCAGATTCAAATAGCACAGATCCTTCCCAGGCCGTAGGTAAATTCTGCTAGTATTGAATTACAAAGATTTACCAAAAATATCAGCAATGCAATTCAGAGATACGCAGAAAGCTACCAACAGCATCTAAACAGCATCCAAATTCAGGTGGACGCCGCACTCGAGAGCATTGGGGAAATGCTCAACGCGATGTTGAAGGTTATTTCCAACGCGAGCCACTTGAATCCAGGACAACTGGCTGAATTTCAAGAAACGCTCTAAAACCGCTCGACTCAAAACATCTCGCTGTACGAACAGGACTCGCTGTGATATTATTCCTCTACTTGAACTTATTAAAAATTCCATCCTTCATTCATTCATTGGTGTTAGTAATAGAAGATTAATCATCAGGTTTGAAAACTTCTAAATAACTCAATCTAATTTTAATGTCAACTTTTAAATTCGCCATTTGCTCTCGCGCTAAGATCTTCCCGAAAAGTTCTATCGTTGTGATATTTTATCATAAATATCTTATTATTCATACTACATTTTATATTATAACATATATTATACTTCATTCATTTAATGGAAATAATAACAAAAAAGTAGAATTCGTGTATGATTTAATTTAATGGTTAATTAGAGGGTTGGTAAAAACAGAAATTGTTCGCTAGGCGTTATTAGAGCCACCCAACGTTTCATTTCTAACGTACGTTAAGGATTTCTAACGTTTTTCGCGTTAAAACACACGTTAAAAGCACGTTACACTTTTATTTATTTTGTGGGGATTGACGTATTATAGTATTATACAAATAATAATATACTGTATTTCCACTTCACTTAAAATATTTGAAATATATATAAAATTTCTATATGCCTAAAAATGATATTAAGGAGTAATTTAAACTTTTACTATACAATATTTTGCCTATAGCGCTTAAATATAACGTAGAAAGATAATATATTGTTGTAAAACAAGTATAATATATTTATTAATTTACCCGTTTTTACAAGCGTCGAAAGCTTTAATTGAATGAATTTATCTATTTAAATTAGTGGAATTACTATAATACGGTATAATATAACTGTAAAGTTGATTTATATTGTTTATTAAAATATAGTGTAAATAATGATTAAATTTCTAACGTCATGTACGTTAGAGATTTTTCTAACGTCTTTTCTATTTCTAACGCGTTATAACGTCTTTCTCAGTTTTCTAACGCTTATTGGTTGGCTTTAGGCGTTATTTACTTCAACAGTACCTATTTTACTACATTTAATTATTTTCTATAGAAATACTTTCACATCATTCATATTTATTCGCTCTTGGAAATCCATTGTTAAGCATATTTATTTCCTACACTATCCATTTTTCCATTTGGAGTGTTGATTTTCAATATTATAAATCGTAGACGCACTTATACACACACTCCACATATGAATAGGATGATCCTGAACTTAATCACAGACTACCCCAACTATTTATCAGCGGCCAAAATATTCATCAATACAGACCACACACTCATTAAATTTGATGACTCTCGTTGTTTCGTTGAATTTTAAATTATATTTGCTTCACGTACTTAAAGAAATATTTGGTGATGATAAGAATATTGTTTGATGTATGATTCAGAACATTTAAACCTTATAATTATTACACGCGATATAATAAGTACAATTTGATCCAATGAAACTTTAGATGTTCATAACATTTAATTTTTCAACTTTGTTGGCAAAGCAGAAATCCATCTGCGTACTAAATATGCAGCCACTACACATATAAAATTGATTATCTATGATTAGACTGAATGCTTTCGTCTTCATACGAAAGATCATTTCGTTGCTATTTTTAGAAAATTATTGAGCGTTATGTTTTCTTGGTCACTGATAGAGTTTAACATTCACCACAACCATCTAAGCTAATTAAAAAGCTTAAATTAATTGGTAACTCCCCATAATCAACAAGATTTTAAAAATTACTATTTTTCAAATTGATTTTAGCTTTAACCCAGTAAAAACCACAAGAAAATGTGCTAGAAATTGCATTTTGTTCTAAAACGCTTGAATAGAGCAACAATAGTAGAAATTACAAAATATTGTATATTTGTAATTAATCTGTTGACTTTAACTTCGATATGTTACACAAAAGAGATCATAAACGTTGTTTAAATTACTTCTCTCAACAGTTACTCCTGCGATTGTATTGTAATTTTACTCTATTGCGTCTGAGTTACAAAATAATTCTAAAATTTATGAATTGTTCGTTTAAATCTTCATATTGACGTATAATCATTCGTTAATATTAATTATATTACTATATGCAAGTAAAAATATGAAGAACGAATATAATTCTGGGAAATATATAATTTATTAATTTTCGATGTTTAGGTGCAAACACTACCAAATAGTGGCTTGTAACGTTCATTCACAACCCATTTTCGCTACGAATAACATTAAGGAATCTCGAAACTTTGTATTATTAATCGAGAAATATTTTTGTTAGGATTATCGTGAGTGCACAGGTGGAATTGAAGTAAGTCCATAAAAGCATATAAAAGCATTCTCTTATATAGACCCTAAGAGAAGTTAAACATTTGGAATATTTAAGTTTTATCTTCACAGTTTATAAATAAAATTTTGATTTTTGAAAATAATAATTTCACTTAATAATTTTAGAAGCAGAAGAGACCGAGCATGGTGGTGGTGATGTTATCTTATTACACTGCCCCCGTACACAATGACATGGATGACTTTGAATATTACTGAAAGCTGCAAAATAATATTTCAATAAATGTTAAGAATAATTTTACTGCTAAGAGTGGTTGAACAACTTTGATACGATTTATGTTCGATTCAGGGGTGCCTCTGCACACAACTTTAGAATCTAAAAAATCAGGCTTTGTCAACGCTCTGTTAACTAGACTAGGAAGTCTTAATCAGCTTGGTTGTTAAGTTACAATTATTATCCCTTATAATCGAAATAGCACCTCCCTTACAAGCAAGGTAATGTAGTATGATTATTGCAAAAAGCTGTCAACAAAAAGCTGTTAACAACAAAAATATATCATAAATACTGCATTAGTTATTAGTCCGTAAATTCCTCACAGTGAGGATGTTGACAAGTGAGAGAAGAATTCAAGCATTTCGTAAGATTTAGTTTTCTCATTGATCTTAGAAAGGAAAGGTGATGATTTCGAGAAAAAACTATTTTCTGGAAAAGTTTCTTGTTTTTGGTAAAAGTTAACCATTATCATTGTTTATGTGGTAGTGTTACATATATTATAATATTTTGTCATCTAATTTATATATTCCACTCCTACCTTCAAATGAACAGCAACTAAATTTAGATTTCGTAGTTATTCCCAGATACTCCGTATGCGTGTACTATTATAAAAATACAAGAATTAACGGTTATGTTGGATTGTGGTGGCTAACCTCCATATAATAATTTAATAGCTGCGTATACTCAGATAATCCCTCAAATATCTGCGATTATAGTAACGTCTTCAGCTCCTAACAGTTGTGGTGCTTTACCTCTTTTGATGCGTTTGGGTTACCAGAAGCAGATTTACATTCCAGCTCCGCTTCAAACTATGATTCACGTGACTTTGCAGAATGTGTTTGCGGGTTTGAAGCGTGATTTCCAGGGGTTCACTCCAGTTTCTGATGACGTGAATTACTTAACGCAGCTGCATGTGTCTTCCTGCTTATCAGTTGAGTCCATGCGTGCGTTGGAGCCGAATAAGTATTTGGGTGTGGGTTAGAATCTGTCGGCTAAGATAATTATGTCCGGTCGCGAGGCTTCTGGTGTGTATTTGAAGCACTCTTACTTTTAAGAGGAGGTATTTTACGCCGGTCCGCTTTTATCCAGGGATTTGTGCTCCTAGAAGGATTTCTTATCACAGAATGAAGTCTATGGCTCAAAAATAGTCAAAGCAGCTCAATTTAACTCTTATAGAGGGTTGAATTTATAAAACTTTGATTTGTAGTAGTTTTAACTTGAGCTCGAGCGCTATTAATAAGTTCTTATTTTTTCGAGCTCCCTTTACGAGTTTTTGCAGATTTACGTGCAAATTCAGTCCCTTTTGCAGTCTCAGAACTACAAAGCGATACTGATTGCTGACAAGGAGACGCAGACCCAGGTCCAAATCCCGGTCATGTAGAAAATTGACAAGAAAGACAAAATCGTTTTCACCGTTGATGGAATCGACGGCGCGTTCACCCGTTACGTTCTGAAGGAGTTCAGCGAAAACGCGAACTGTTTAGTTTATTTAATTCAATAGAAACCCGTTTACGCGAATTCGCCCGAATTCAAACTAATTTAACAGGTAATCAAATAAAAGCAAATCGTACTAAATATGGTCAACCCGGTCATTCAACAAATTGAAGAAAAAAAGGAATAAGTTGAACTGAGAAAAGACGAAGTCCTACTGAAAGATTTTATTTAAGACTACAAAAACGGACAGCTACGGGAATTGGACCTGGACGCAATCATCGAACAACTCAAAGCATTCGACATAAAACAAAGAGGATATGAACGCCCGGTGAAAAGAACCAACAAAAAGATCCTCATCCTAGACTTCGCCACCAAATGCAGCTTGCTGAGATACCTGAGCAAAGCATACACCACATACATGCAATTCAAAAACGAATTTGAATACGCGAACAATATCGTTCAACTTTAATTGAGCAACAACCCAGATGTAACAGTTATTCAAAACCCACTCAAACTTAACAACCCACTGCAAGTGTACCTGAATTACAAAGAACTCAAAGTTTAAAAGGACAAATATGGCGAATTCGGGTACAAACTCGCGCTCAAGAACTCACTTGAAAACCCAAATCAAATTTCAGCTGTCGGATACGAAATTCTCGCTGAATTAGTACAATTGATTCAGAAGAAGTACAAAGTGATCAGCTTCAACGATGAAAATGATGATGAGAAGTTCGAGTTTGAGGAGTTCAACAAGACCTCTCTTGATTAATTATTAGGTTCGCAGAATATAGTTACTGACTAGCAGAAAACGGACTTGAAGAACAAGAACAAGGAAATAGTCGAGTTCAAGTCCATCTTCGACCCGTAAAAGAAAGCAACACCACTTAAGAGGAGAAACATTATTATAAAACAGGATGAAGAACAAGTTGAGCAATTAAAAGAGGAGAAAGAAGCTTACTGTGACTATTAAACAACTAAGATCGAGTTCTTCTGCCATGTGAGAGCGGTTAATTTAGCAAATTATTGCACCACAGCCGAGTTCATGTCCCAATTCAGTAATCAGTTCGAATTGGATAAAGAATCCACCACCCACTCCCTGCTTTTAACGAAACCGTTCAAGTTCAACGTTTCATTTAACTTATAGAACACACTACAACAAATTAAAATAAATTTGACGGACGAGTTCAATGGGTAATCCGTTTACGGAAAATTTATGGAGAACGAATTCGTGAGCCAACCAACTCATTTGCATCTTATTCACAAATAAATTCAGAGCTACAACGAGTCTGAGGACAGTGTCCGCTAAAAGTTACAGTAAATGCAGTTCCAAGGGAACAAAGGGATCTTTTTAAAGGGGGATGTTCAAGTTGAAGTGGAAGGGGATGCAACGAAGATTAAAATCAAGTCAAGGGCCGTGCAGGACGCGATAGAGGTCATCGAGTGGATTTGAGTGAACAAATGTTAAATAATGTTAAAATTTATTAATAAAATTAAAAGAGTAGCTTTCGAAGCTAGTGAAATTATTTATTATTTTATAAATAATATAAAAAGATAAAAATAATTTAATTTCACTGATAATTCAAGTAAGACAAAGATATTTAAATTGATAAATGCAAAAATAGTTGATCTACTTAGACGTAGCAACCAAGTTCACAATTCAATTTAAATTTAATCAAAAAACAACATGTCAGGAAGAGATCAGGAGAAATCCCTAAGTTGACGAAAAACAACAAAACCATTATACCTAGTTAAAATACTAGATAAAATGGTATTAAAAAGTTATTCATTTTGTTAAGACAAAATGAAAATAACAAACGAACTAATCAAATAATTTACTGGTGTGACACACCTAGTTAATACATCTCTTTGAAAGTTTTGGAAGATATTGGTCATTATAGATTAAAACATTTCAAAAATTGTTTTATCATTTGACACTCAATATGACTTCCTTGCTCATCGAATGATGAAAACAAACAAAGTATTGGGTAATAACAAAGAATTCTAATTGATGTTCTTTAAAACTTATAATCTTAATCCTCAAATCAACATTGATTGATAATCATAGTGATAATTCTGAAGATATTGATAATGAAGAAGTAGTTGATGTTTATAGTATAATACTATAAAATTGTTAGACTTGTTACTGAAACCTTGGAAGTATCAATAACAAAGGAGAAATTAGTTAGTGAATTGAAATCCACTGGCTATTTAATCCTTATTTTTATACTTGAAAATACGAAGGGATCTTTAAAATGACTTATTTTATATCCCTAAAACGTCAGAGTTAAAATGGTTTGTAAAACCATTTGGTCTTGAATTGTCAGTTAACGTTAATTCATTGAATTTGTTCGAAGTATTCATAAATTATTTCCTGTCTTTAACGTTAGTAATCTTGGAGCAGCTTATCTAGTTACTTTTCATAAATTTAATAACTAATAGTTAAATCTGGTTATTTTTCATTTAATATTTGATTTATTTAAGGTTGAATTTATTGCAATGGCAGCTTGAGGTCAAACTCTTGATTCTACTTTTTAATGCGCTTAAAGATCTCATATCTTTATATATGACTACCAGATGCATCATACTATATCACCTGGTCCCCTGCACTTGTTGTCCAGCGGTTAAGCTGTTTTGTTAATTCATAAATAGAATAAACAACAGATTTTGTGCCTGAGGAACTGTCATATTTACTTTTCTTTTTAAGAATTGTATCATTGTAAAACTGAGATCCTTTAGAGTTTTTGACATCCTTGCGGTCAATATTTTTGATTTTGCTCCATTTTAAGGTAAGCCATTACATAAGCTTTGTGTGCGAACTGCGGAAATCGTAGGACGAATGTGTTGAACTTCTAATTTCTTCATATTTTTATATTATCAGTTAGTGATCAGGAAGAGTAGATTCAATTATACTTCTATAGTAAGACAGCACTTTTTGATTATTTTGTACATCTTTAAAGTCAAATGGAACCGTCTAAAATATTTCTTGAGCGAGTTCTGAGGTTATTTGTAGTAATTCTGCTTAGGTCTATTTAGGTTTTTCCGTCAATCAAAGGACGAAGTGGTAATAGTTATTTTAAAAATTGTTGCAATCATATTCGTAGTTCTCAGTGAAATAAGGTAAACCTTATTGTACCATCATTATCAATTATTACTTGTTACAAGTGTTTGATATTAGCGAAAATACTAGCAAAGCTTTAATAATAATGACAACGAATCAATGTTGATTAAATTTACTAATATTCTATCACTTTGTTTTGTTTACCACTTCATCTAAATGCCAGATCCGAAGATGATCATAGAGTAGATGTACAACGGAGTATTTCCGTCAACTTCAGATTTAATTTGGGCTACTGACGCCGTTCGTTCGGTGTTTATCACGGAGCCGTCCCTTTTGCAGTTGAAGGCTCCTGTAACGGTGGTGGGTGATTTGCACGGCTAGTTGTACGATTTGATGGAGATATTTTAGATTTCCGGTCCTGCGTCGTAGACTTAGTATTTGTTTTTGGGTGATTATGTGGATCGTGGGCAGCACAGCATAGAGACGATAACATTGTTGTTTTGTTTGAAGTTGTTGTATCCGCGCCGTGTACACATCCTGCGCGGGAATCACGAGGACGCTAAGATCTGCTCCAATTACGGCTTCTGCCACGAGATCTTTGCGAAGTTGGACGTTCCGCGTGAGTACTGGCACTCAGTAATTGACACCTTCGAGGTCCTACCACTTGCTGCTTGCATCTCAACATCGGCTTCGCAGATTTTTTGCGTGCACGCCGGACTCTCACCCGCGCTCCATTCTCTATCCCAGATTGAAGCCATCCCCCGTTACTCCGAGTTCCCAGAGAACCAACAGTGCGTTTTCTCAGACCTCCTCTGGTCAGACCCCGTTCCAAACTCAACCAATGAACAATAAGTTCTCGTTTTTGAGAAGAGCTCGAGGGGAGCTGGGTGCTCGTTCGGAATGCTCCCAGTTCTTAAATTCTGCCACTAGAACGACGTCGGGCACATATTCAGGAGTCACTAGATGCAAAATGACGGGTACATGGTCATGTTCAAGGATCTGCTCAGCACAGTATGGAGCGCGCCCAGGTACACGAATAAATAGAATTTAGCTAGTGTGGCCAACGTATGGGAAAATGGACAAAGGGATTATGTAGTGTTCGAGTGCGGAAGCGACTACGATAACAGGCAGGACGGACTCCAGCCGTTCGCACTCCCGAGATAATTCGGGTACTGAGAGTGAGAAGAAGTAAGAATAAATCACAATATATTACTCTTATAAAGCAAACACTATGCATCATAAATCGATATTTAAACTGGCTATTTAACTGGTCATTTATAAATATTAATTTGAATTAATAATCAATATTTTATTCGAAAATTACACTTAAAATAAACATACCAAGCAAATTAAAATATACCACTCCAATCATGATACAAACAGTAATAATAATATTTACACAGATATCTTAACCACTAACAATTATTGAAAATTGTTATAAAACAAATTCAAAATTAACTTTAGACAAAGATAAACATATAATAAGTGCTGACATATAACCTACTTAATTTTCTTAATGTTTGCCATTAAACGGAGATGTTAAATTTAATTTAACTTTAGGGTCTTAAATATTTTAAAATGTTTATACCGTTAAAGCCATTGAATATGACTAAAATACGCATAATAAAATATAATTTAATATTCCAGAAACTTTGGATCTAACTTAGTACTATTCAGATCATTTCGCAACAATAACAGTTTATAATCTATAGTATTAATCTATAATACCAATATAAATTTACGAAGAACTGAAAACAGATTTATCACATTGTTTTGATTGGATCGAAATAAAAATAGTAGGAGGCATATCATATATTAATTTATGCCCAAATACAAATTGCATGAGTTAACTAGTAACTAAAAATTAAAACGCTAATTAGTATGTAGATTAAATTAGAATAATAATTGATAAATTTACATATAATTTATCCACTGGATGGATAGTTGATTCCTACCAATAACAATATTGTTATTTTGAATATATTTCAATAAATAAATAGGATATGTCTCAAATTGTCCTAGTTTCTTTTATAGTTTCTAAGTTAGATATTATTTTTATATAAGGTAGTAAACAAATAATACTACCCTATCCAATAAACACTAATATAGACAATATTTCGAATGTATTCACAAACAAGTAGTTGTACTTATACAACTATGGAAATGATATTGGATATGAATTGATATTAGAATATAATCTTGATAAATTGAATTAAACTATGAAGACAATAAATTCGCTTTAATATGATTAAATATAATATAGGTTAACAGGTTCCATTTAGTCAAGCTCTGGAGTGCAAAATTTATATATTACAAAAACAGAAACCCATTTTAATGAAACATTAAGATCAATTAAGTTTTCGTGCACACATATGAAAGGGTTGTAGAAAAGAACATGTTTAGATATGCTATATTATGATTACGATTAATACTAGTATGTGTCAATTTACAATTTGGATATTATGTTTTACCATAAAGGCGATTTTGTTTATTTAATCAAAGCGTACAATTGCCGTCCAATTTATACCTGCTGGAATTACGGTGTCGCTGTTTTATCTGATTCTGAGGTTTCTTTGCATCTAACTCGTAACAATTATTGTGATGATTACGATTAATTCTACAGTTTCAACAATGTGTCCGTTTCTTTAACTGTTTACGACTAAAATTTCACAAAAACGTAGATTATTTATGATAACTTGAATATTTCCAATTCAATGAATATTTCTGTGTTCTCGTTTTCCTGTTAAAAACTTAATTGTTCGTCCCTGGACCATTCAGTTTTCAAATTCGAAATGAATATATCATATTTCATTGAATAACTCTTTGTTTTTAAAGTTGAAAGAAGTAGTGAAAAGAAGATGATCGGATTTTGGACCGGAATCGGAACTATAATATTTGTTGGGGTTGTTTTTGTGCGTAAATGCGTTAAAACAGTAAGAACCATCAATTAATACAAATTTATGGTTGAAACCAAACGTTTAAAGCAAATGAAAGAAGATTGATATTTTATTTAACTGTTGTACTTGATGTATTTATTGTTATCAAATAAACACATATAATAATTACAATGGCTACTTTATATGATATTGATGTCTGCCATTAATGATTTACTTCACTCCATTAATGATTTATGCCATTTGTTTGTCATATATTAACTTCGAAAAAGATTTATCTCAATTATATAATTATTGTTACTCGAAGAACTCGTCATTAATTTTAGATAAAGATAAACGAATATTTACTTTAACACTAAACTCAGTTATGAATACTAACTGTCACGTATTTAACAAAGACGCTCATTTCAATTTGACATTAGGTCTACTAAATACTACATTATCCGTTTTAGCAACAGATTATAATTATTTACAAAGTGTTACTCAACTAGTTTTCAAAATTTCAGCTGAATATGTGTTAAACACTTATAATGAAGAACATTTCGCATTAGCGACTGTATACAATTTATAATATATAACTTAAATACACGTAGATGTTTATGATGAACTTAAAACGGATTTGCAAAGCTGCTTCGATTTAATTGAAGTAGTAATAGTGGGGAAATAAACCACTTTCAACATGTGCCCTAACTAAAACTGCGTAAACTAACTAATCTGGAACATTACGGCTAAATCTTACATCGAACAGATTAGTATCACCATTGATAAGTTCACCTACAATCTTTCAACAATTAATCTACTTGAAACCTACTAAAATCAACTATGTTATTCTGAATAAATTTAAATTAGCGACACGGAGCGTTCTACAATTCTCTTGGTTTCTTTTATCTTATCTAAGCTTAATGTTCTCTTCGTGCAGGGCGACACGAGCGTATCATTGCTCTATCCGCTGAAGGCGAATATAAACGACATATCAAACGTGTTCCTTGCCAAGTACTCGTACATGTACAACTATTACAATGATACCGGCTACGAAATCATCTTCGAATACGACCAGCCAAAATTAGAAGCTGCAACTTAGTTCATAAACTAATTAAATTATGATCTCATCGTTTACAAGTTAGCCGGTTCTATTAGAACAAATGGAGGGGTTCGAAGTCTTGCTCTGACGAAAACAGGAACGGAATTCTTTAAAAATCAGCGCTCAATCGTGTTTTCGTGTGGTGAAATGAAGGGAGAATAACAAAAAACGTGTTTATAAATGCTCTACAACGACTATAATGAGTACTCAGCTATTTCAACGTACAACCTGGACATTATGTTCTACAATTAAGGAAATCTGGTGTACCTGATCAAAGCATACAAATGAAGGCCAATTTACACGTACTGGAAATACGGTGTTGCCATACTAACTTAGCAGCAATTGCAAATTTAACTTACTAGAAATGGATACTGCGATAACTACCACGACTACTACGATTACAACAACATTTCAATTCAAATTAACGTATACAATGAAAATTATTAGCTATAATAATTATTTTAGAAATATTATCCAATAGTAAACGCAACTAATATAAGTTACTTTAATTACTCACTAAATTAAATTGATATTTCAAAAATAAACAAAAATACAAAATTCAGACTTGAAATGAACGTTTCTACATTTTCTGAACAATTTTACATTAATAAAGTAATTGATTTACGATAAACAAATAACATTACTAAAGGTATACACATTTTTGATCGATTTTAATGACAATATTTGCCATTATTTTACTATTAAAAGCGCATGCATCAAAGTAATAGATTCTTATATACTAACAATCTAATAATTAAAGAAAGAAGTATTTATAATAAAAAGTATCTTTAGGGAAATAAGAATGAACAATGAAACTTTATAGTAGTTGAATTAAGGAAAGTAATAAATATACTGTTTTCTGAGCTGTGTGGAATAGACATTATTGTGACATTATAATGAGATACAAATATTAGTAATTTATTTTTGCTTATCAGTTAAATAAATCAATTTTTCTTTAATTTATTAAACACTCCATAATCAAATGACAAATCTTATTTTGATTGATTAATAAAATAAAACGTTATAGTCTAGTGAAACTAGTGTAGATTCATAATATTAAAATATTATTAATATGCTAAACGTTAGTATCTAAAAATTTGTTTCATAAAGAAGTTAAGCAAATCTTGAAGATGTGTTAATATAATTTGTCAATGTCATTTCATACCAACTATAAGCTAAATTTTCACTAATCGATGTATTTTAGTCTGTTTTAAAAGATTATTACAGTTGGTATAAAGCTGAACTCACATAAATTTTGATACCTAGCACATAAACGACTAAATCTGTAATATTATTTCTACTGAATAAGTAGGAAATTGCACTATTTTTTTAATTACTAGAAAATTAATATAGATTTTATTAAATTGACAATTTTTCTAAGTACTTCATTTTATTCAAATAAGTTTTGTAGTCTATGTAGCGGATTTATCCGATAAAAACACATTTCCACAGATCATTTCTTGGTGAATATGTAGATAAAGTTGACATTCATAAATTTGGAAACAAGTATATAAAATGTAGTGCTATTACATCATTAGATTTTGAGCCAGACTATTATGAATTCATGAACGCGTGTATTTCAGCTGACATTTAGTTCTATATGAATACTTTATCTGATTTGATTAACAACTTGGAAAATATTTCAAGTTTAAATTATGTTTTAAGTTCAGAAATTAATTTGTTATTATCTGAAATATTCATAACCAGTTTTCAAGTATAGCCTTTATAGGCTGAGTGCCAGATTTTACTATCTCAATTACAAAATGTGGGTGCTATTAATAAATACGACGAAGATAGTTATATCTCATTCCACCCATAACTGTAATTTTTGTTTTAGACTGAATTGCTTTCTAAGCCTATTTTATTCGCGTTCTTCCTCTTCCAGCTGGCTGGTTTGCTTGACTCTAATTAGCATCTTGACGAGTGCAAGTTCGCAAATCTTGGGAAATATATTATATAGGGAAAGTAGGTGCTAAACGTATATAGTGTTTAGTTTTCAGCTCTATTGAAGGATTTTTATGCATAAATTCCGATATAAACGATTTAATACAAAATATTCAAGATTCGGAAATAACTTGAATAAGAACCTAATATTATTTGTTTTCATAAGCTTGCTAAAGTTCTGCACCGATTTATGAAGGGTAGGGTGAAAACAAAAGATGAAAACGAAGACTCATTTTTGTACTGTCTCGTGTTTAAGCAGCTCAATTCAAACACATTAACTGAGTTTTTCAAAGAACAAACTTATATTTTCAATCAAATAAGTTAAATTTAGAATATATGGACAAAAATAGATAAATAAGTAATAGAATAATACGAAAATGTAACAATTATTTAAAAAGAGCGCATAACAGCAGAGATTCTTATTTTCGAGGAGGAGCTGTAAATATTTAAAAACGAAGCAGATTCAGAAGAGAAAAGACTATTTGACCGCTTAATCATACAATACAAACCAAATAAGCTAAATAGAACCATTATAAACAATTTACTTATTAAATACAGCTACAAATTGTACCTAAACAACTGTGAATACACAAAAGTTTACAAATAATGCGAATAAGACACATTTATCAACGATCTTATTCTTTCACTCAATGGACTCAACAACGATATAAAAATAAATAATCTAAAAACCCTATTCTGCCACTAATAAATTCGTGATAGTTTTGAACTTATTAAAAAACTTGTAAGTAATTATAAAATGCTTAATAATCTGTGCTAACAACCAAATATTGACAGATTCTTAAATTAATGTGTTTAATTCTAACTTGAAGACGAAGTACTAAAAATTTGCGCCATCAATATAGAATAATTGTCCGAATATTACGATCTAGACGCTATTATAAAGAATTAACTGTACATGCACAAAATAGTTAATAGAGTTAAGAAACCGATGCTTAAACTCGAAACATCTAAAATTGAATTATAAAAAATAGAAGAATAAAAGTTAGAAGAATTGAAGGTATAACAGTAAATAATTTAACAATAAAAGATTGAATAACAGAAATTAGAGAAAGAGTAGTTAAAATAACAAAAGCTTGAGAGATTGGAATAAGATAAACTAGAAAAACTGAAACTTTAACAATTAAAGTTAGAACAATAAAAGTTGTAGCAGCAAAAACTCGAGTAATAGAAACTTGAATAAAAATTGTTAGAATAACAGAAAAATGAGTAAAAAAAGAAACTTGAATAAGAATAAAAATATAAACTTGAATAGCTAAAACTTGAACAATTAAAGTAAGAATAATTATAATAAGAAAAACTTAAATAAGAAAAGCTTGAACAACAAATACTTGAACAGAAATTGAAACTTGAATTAGAAGAAAAGAAAAAACTTGAACAAAAGAAACTTGAGGAAGAAAAATTAGAATAAGAGAGACTCAAACAAGAATAGTAGAAACTAGAACTAGAGAAATAATTATAACAAGAACAAGAGAAAATGTAGTAAATGAAGCTAGAATAAGAAAAACAAAAGCTATTTGAACAATAGAAGTTAGATGAACAGTTGAAACTTGAATAGCTAGAGTAAGAGAAACTTGAGTAATTAAAACTTCAGCAAGAGAAAGATGAGCAAGAGAAACAAAAACTATTAGAAAAAGAAGCAATGATAAAACTTGAATAAGAAAGGTTAGATCAACTGAGGCAGCAATAACTTGAGTTAGAGCAAAAATAGAAGCTTGAGCAAGAAAAATTAGAACAGTAAGAAATACAAAGACTTGAATAAGAAAAGCAAAAGCAACAGCTTGAGCAAGAATAAAAGCTGAAACAAGAACAAGAATAATTAAGACTTGAAGAATAGTTGAAGTTAGAACAAGAGAAAATAGAGCAACAAAAACTAGAACAACTCGAGTTAGAAAGGAAAAAGTAAGAAAAACTTGAACAAGATTAGTTAGAAAAAGAGAAACTCTAAGAATAATTAGAAAATGAGAGACGTGAATAAGAAAAACAGAAACTTGATTTAGAAAAGTAAGAAAAAGAAAAAGAAGTATAACGTTAAAAACTTGAACAAGACAAAAAAGAAGAAGAAAAACAAAATGAAAACGAAGAACCACTCCACGAACTAAAATAAACTGAATCTACAAAACGAATCAAAATAGTTGACGAATAACTTATGAACGAAATTAACGCGCGAAAATAACAGCCCAGTTTACTTCACAATAATAATATGTTCAGTTAAGCATATGTTAGTGAGATACCAGACGTTAAAATCACAACATTTTAAATAAGAGATTTAAAAACAAACTATTTTTCACTTGAAGAAAATGAACAAGAAACGGGCAATGCTATTCGAAACAATAACGCCAATGCACTATTTTACGAAAGTTGGGTGCCAAATACATTCAAAAAGAGAATGAAACAAGTGATGTAACAAATTGACAACTGTTCAGAACTAAAAATAGAATAGTTTTAAAAAATTCTAACACAATAAAAGAAACTGGCTGGAAATTAATGCGTGATTTGCAACGCTGAGGTTTCATTTGACGTAAACTTAGACTACGATAACCAGCTGAAGAGCAAAATGAGAGAAAACTCGGTTTCAGACTTTGAAATTATCAAGGGCGTGCAATACGTTGGATGCTAGGCGTTGAAAAATGTTTACTGCTCCAAATGCGCACAGTCAAAGTTCACATTCAACTTTATCATACCTGAAATCAATTCAAAACCAATTAAAGTCTCGAGTTTAGGAGCAAATCTAGTTTACAAGTATTTCCAAAATAAAATATACAAAAATGAATCAATATTTGAACACAACTCACAGTATTAATATGAACATATATAACTATGCTTAAATAGAGTCAAAACTATAATTTAACCTTGCAGAGCGATTAATATATACAAAGAATGGTTCCAATATTTTGACTCGCTTCTAAGTTTGCACGATATACACAATCAAACATTGGTTTAACCAAATTATGAAATTTTAACATTGTTGTAAGAAAAATTAAATAAACATAAAAAAGAAATCTGTAAAAAGCACTTAGACGACTTATTCATCGATAATAAGTAATGGCCGATCATATTTTATAAATAAACTCTATTGAAAATTATATTTATGCATTTGCTGAGTTGTGAGGATTGCGCGAATAGATTATATTAATGCTGTATATGCAAAGGAAGATTTGAACATGAAGAATCGTTAAAATTTTTGCTAAACTCACCATTTTTCTGCCCTTCTTGCTTTGGAATGTGTCACAAGCAGTGCTTTTAGTAACATGATTGCAGGAAGTGATATTTTTTGTCATGCAAGATTAGGTTTTAAGAAAGGAGTGAAACCACATAATATTATATGCTAACAAATATTAGACATTATTTGTGTTAAATCACGCATAATAATCAAAGATTTAGACATATTTAATCCTAATAAACAAAATGGTATTCATTTCCTTACTATTTTATTATGTACTTTTTATATCTTACTATTCGAATTTATATAGACCTCAAATTCAGGAATTACCTCTTCTAGTCATATTCCTGATTCAATCCTTTATTATTCCACTTCAAATGAAACAGACAAAGAAGAAGAACACTAAATTAGCTGATATAGCCGAGAACAGTAACGAGTCTCAAATTGAAACATAAACGTGCGGTAATTCAATTAGGTCTTAGCTTTCAAAAGTTGATTCCTAAACCTGCGATTTATTCTGGGATTAGAGCAGTAGAAAAAACGTTTTGTTAAAAAAGATTAAAATCGTGAACGGTCAGAAAAACGTCAAAAATATTTCAATTGAAACGCAAATGGAAATGAACGAAACAGAAGATGACATATTCGATATATTCGGTGATGACGTATTTAAGTGATATTTTGACACTACATAATAGTTTAACTAAACATCATAATACATTTCAGAATTACATGCTTATATTCTTTTTAATACTTTTATTAAATCATATTAATAATATTTAATAATCTGTTTCTTATTGATTATTGGTTAGAAAGGAAGGGAAATTTGATGATCAGAGAAAAAATGACCAGTATAGAACGTACTGGGATGTACGGGGTTTGATTGTCAGCCCATAACTCGAGTAATAGTGAGAATTAATTAATTTCCTTCTATAATTACTAATAATAGATATTTAATTATGTCGTGTTAAATTTTCATGTTGTAAACTTCTCACTTCAAATTGGACTATAGAAATAAAATAAGAAAATATTCTTTTCAAATCAAGTTGTGTTTGTGCGCTGCATTAAATGAAAATATAATGTTCAAAGAAGGCATGAGGAGACTTTTGAATATTTTAAATTTAGATAAATATGTAAAGTTGAATTTATAATCTTCTTTCAACAAGTGATAAGTATTGAACTACTTCACGTTCAAAAGATTGAATATGACATCCACAAAGAATAGTCACCATGAAGTTGTCTTCACTGTGATCAATGAACCCAGCTTTTATAGTTCATAAAGAGATTGATATTGGGATCGGCTAAGTAGAAAAAGGGATCAGCGAATTAAATCTTCTAGCATACTCGTGGAAATCAGCAATTCGTCACATTTCCAAATAATTTAATGAATTTATCCCGTGAAACTAAATATGTAGGTTTAGTGAAATATAAGTTTGAAGTTTTCAAGAAATTGTTCATCAAAGTCTTGAAAAGTGTTCGATTCAGGTCAAATGAAATCAATTCTACTCAGTTCGCTAGCTGGTAGTCGGCTTTCATATTTTCTGATTCATCGTTCGTAACTTATCATGTAAATTTATTTTCGGGGTTTTTGTTGGAATTGTTTTGGTTGGCACCATTCAGAGTTACAGGATAGACTTCAGCGTAATTGAAGCGAATGTAACAAATAATTCTATTTGCAGAAAAGAAAATATATTGGAATACTAATTCCACTCCGAACTTGAAAAAGTTAGAAGCCTTAACAAGACATCTCAATTAAAATTATATGCAGGGCCCTACTTAGTTTATTCACACATCATTTAAATTGATCTAGCTCATTTTTAACAACTTTAATAAACAAAATTTGATTTGAAGAACAACAGTAAGTAAGTTAGCCCAGTATCATCAGTGTACAATTATATACCCACCATGACTCTATTTGCACATGCTAACCTTACCAAAGAGAACACGTAAGAAAATTACTAAAATGGTTAGTAAACATATTTTCATTATGCAATGAATAACGTTATATGAATGACGAATAAGTTGATATGAGGTAAGATTAACTATCAAATAATACAATAGAAAGCAATCCAGCGGGTCCAAAACGTTATTTTACTCTGACAATCAAACCCCGTACACCCCAGTATCTTACAGCGGGACGCATCTATTTTTAATCATTTTCACAGAAAGCCTGCACAGATTAGCTAAATTATCCTGTTTGTTAAATATAGTTATAGAAAACTTATAATTAATGAATTACAGACATAAATTATATATCCAATAAATAACTGTGGTATCTTAAAAGTATTTGTGATATTTTTGTTAATTCTTAATATTCGATTTGCAAATATACATTACTTAGACAGTATTTAAACTGTACAATTCACTATATTTTAAAACAGGTCCTGTTTTCCACTTCAAACGAAGCTGATTAAAAAACAAACAAGTAAATTACCTCCAATAACAGAAAATATTGAAGAACCGGTTATAATAAATTCTACCTGTAGAAATTCAATTCAGTCTCATTTTTCAAAAACCAGTTCTCAAACTTGTGACTTGTTTTGGGACGAAAGCTCCAGAACCGACATTTTACTGAAGAAAATTAAAATCGTAAACGGTAAAAAATAAATTAAAAATATTTAAATTGAAACAAAAGGTGAAAATAATGAAACAGAAGAAGATATATTTGATATTTTCGGTGATGATGTATTTAAGTGAATTATTACTTTTACGTTATTTATAAAATTGATGTAGAGTTTTCTATTTCATACTATGGCGATATGCTTATTAATGAAAAGATTCACTATTGAACTGCTTTCAGGATGTCTGAGCTACAACTTTAATTTTGAATCATAGATAAAATAGTTTCGAATTTCCCTTTAAACTCAGCTTCGCATCTATCTAGCACTTAAACAACATAAATTTAAGCTGATTCTAAATCATTCAGTTATAAACTTACAATTGTGAGATCAATCAGACAATTTACATTCATTATCTCCATTTAAAAGTATTTTAAAGCTTAACACAATAATTCATACTTTAGTTTAAGATCATCTTAAATTTATGACATTTTATAGATAGTTTCAGCTACTTGGAGAAAACGCTTAGATTTTAAACCACATTCTATAAATAGGGATAGCACATCTTCGTCATATTTGAATATTAAGGAAAAATTCAATGGATTAACGGCATAGTAATATTTTTTAACAGATAAATATGTAATTCCTAATTATTTAAAAGCTAACGCAGCTTTTAATCTGCTGTTGTGCATGGCATAAAGCATAGCTGCCTATTTAAACAGGCATATAAGCTGTTAGTACTCAGTAATTCTGTATGTACGCGAGTTTTTGAGTTCAATCGCCTGCTCATAAATCGCATCAGCATCTGAATCCTGCATTGAAGTGTGAACATATTATATTTATAATAACTTGTCACGATATAATCACCCATTTCAAATGTCATGTGATAGAAGTGTGTAACTTGCCTCCATATTTTACTGAGTAATAGGTCAAGTAATTGCTACAGAGTTTTAATGATAAAATTGTTTATTTTCAAATGTTCGCTGTGAAGAAAGAGACTGGAACAAGAACAGCTCAATTCACTTTCACTGACGAACAAACAGCGACAGAGGCCATTAATTTAGCTAACACACTTGTTTTTACAAACAATAAATATCCATTTATCATTAAAGCCAACAAAGTTTTGCAAAACTAGCAACCAGTAAACAAACTGGCAAATGTGGTCGCAGTAAATCTTCCTAACGAACTACAATATGACTAAGCTGAAACTTTATTTGGAAATTTCGGGAAAGTTTTGAGCATGCACTACGATTAGGGTAAGAGGGAAGCTATAATTCAATACGAATCTGAATAATCGGCAAAAAGAGCTATTGAAAGCTTACATGAAAAGGTTATACGAGGATACACTATAAAAATGTCACCATATAGATACAAGGAAGATAAAATGAACGAGCAGAAAGAAATTTTCATGCACTCAATTCCATTGCACTTTGATCAAACAAAGTTACTGAACTATATCTGCGAAAAAGTGTTCAAAAATTAAAACATTGATATTATAGATAAATATGATATAGTGACATTTAAAGTTGATAACAGACCTCATCCTAAAAATTCTGGTGGGCAATAGGCTATTTTTACGTGCAAATCTGTACAAATAGCGAACTAAATCGCAAAATACTTTGAAGAGTAAGACGTATAGATGAATGATGGAGTAAATGAGCCCGTTAGAGTGTTAATTAAATAAAGTGCCAAAATTCGAGCTGAACACAACAAGTTAGAGGAGCTGGAAAACACGAAAAAGCGCGGAATACAGGTGTACTATGTTAAACCGAAGCCTGAATTGTAAAATAAAATTTGTCTCTTCTTCAAAAGCAAATTCGGAGAAATCGAAAAGTTATCCTTCCCAAAGCAAAGCCTTAACCACGATTTTGATAAGTATCATATCAATATTTTATTCAAGAGAGAGGATTCTGCTTAGATGGCCTTTAAGCAAGGTACAATTGATGCTGAAGATTTTCAATTGGTCGGGTTTAAATTGGAAATAAGATTAGTGTAATGAATAGTATATTTATACTATATAGTATATATTACAATTGTATTTATAGTATGTATTACAATAATTGTAATACAATAATTAATGATTGTTTTTTCTCAGTTTTGCTATCCGAATATAGCGTCCTTCATTTGCAGCCATTATTTGAGCTCCGCTGCGATTTCGTCAACGTTCATATAATCTATTACTCCGCTTTCGTCTCCCGCGCTGCATTTGGCTTCTTTAACATGATATGTGTGCTCGAAGTTTCCAATTTGTCCCTTTCCCGTTTACCCTCTCACCTCTGTTACATTCTTCGTGTAAATCTCCCTTTATTCACTTCTGTACCCCTATTATTCGCACATTTATTTAAACTCAATATTTATTCCCTAAAATACCTGACAGTAATATTTTACTCGCACAGAGTCCGGTTCTCCCTGCTCAACTATCAACTATTGCAGTTCATTATGGCTGTAGTTCTTCTTAACCAATATGTTCTGCATTAGAACCAGTTAAAACTTTGTGTTTTGCTCACCAACTTGTGTTAAAATGTTGTTCAAGTTATTTTCCTATTAAATGATAACGGAGGCGTCAAAGTAGTTCGGGAAGGACTCTTTAATCCCGGCTGCGAGGAGGCCGAAGTGGTTCGCGCCCAGTATGATTACCTGCCTGTAATTGCGCACCATGCGGATGTACCGGATGAAGGCGCGCATGTCCTCAAGAATTTACTACTGCGTTATGTTCAGGTCGGGTGACTCAGCTCTAGGCTAAATCATTACTAGAGCAGCCGCCATGTTTTTAGACAATAACTCGAGCTTGTGCGGCGGATTCTGCGCACACAGAGAGAAATCGCCCAAAAAGAGAATTAACGGGTTGCCAGCCTGGTAATACTACTCAGTGAAATAATACGGCTGCATAAACTTCTGATAATTCTAGTAGTCAAAATGATCCACCTTCTACTCAAAATACTCCTGCGTAAGAGACTGCAAAGATAATACTAAGTTAAGCATTTGAAGTGGATTAGTTGGTGGTGTGGTAAAAATACATATTTATAAATTTTAAAAGAAGTCACTGATCAATATTCTGTATTTAATTCAATAGATTGACTATTTTGTTGGTGAATTACATATGATCAGTTATGGTTTGTTAGAGCCGCAAGTTAATTATACCTTGCACTTTAGCAAAATGATAATTTTTTTGTTGTTTATTTTGAAGTTCTTCAATTATTTCTGTTATGTCAAAAATTGCTGCCATATTGTTGGATTCATGCACAAGTTTAGGTGTCGCTTCTATTTATCCATCTATCATGTATCTATTATAATTTTTGTGTTGTTAAATATCAGAAAAATAACTTAATTATCGTATGGTAATTACTATGTCACCCTATTTTTAATATCAAATTTAAACTATATTTACAATTTGACAATTAATTTTGATTAATCCACTTCTTTTAATTTTGGAAAAATTACTCACTATTAGCAAATGTTTTATTTCTAAGAAATTTGTAACTCAAATTACAAATAATATTCTAGTTTAGCAATTTAGTCTAGTAATTGTAGTTTGTTGAATAAATAGTTAGTAAAACGATGTCTGATATGGATTATCAAATAATTAGTTACGTAGTTCAAACACACATGATGCAATACACTAGAATAACAAGAGAAATGCCAATATTACATAATTCTATATTGAATAATGAACCAAAATTTGTATAAAAGAAGTATTAAAAGGCTGTTCATTCGTACATCATTGAACACAAACTAAATCAAGATAGTATTATGTCCTGTTGATAAACCTGTTGAAACTATAATGTACGGTACATTATGTACCTAGATGTACCCATTAATTGAAGGATTAATTTATTAGTAATTTTAATATTAATAATGTAATTATAGCAGGTAAGTTTATATTTAATTCAATTTTAATTTCATGTAAACTTATATTGACATGAAATTTACATGAAATCGGTAAACAAATTGAAATACTTCATTATATAGTATAATTAATATGCCATATTATAACATTAAATTTATCTACTCTTCGAATACGTATTTTAATGAGTCACCGTAGCTCAATGGTATAAACATTATCTTCAACTGATGCCTAATCCCTGCTTAGTCCCGGATTCAAGCCCCGATATAGTCAATTTTTTAAATAGATATTGGAAATATAATTTTTACTCAAATCAAGATTTTCTAAATTGGGCAAATACTGTAACACGGAAATATCTTTAATATTATTTGAACAAAGACAAAAAACTTACTAGGAATATATTTCTGATAAAGAAAATGAATGATTATTATTTAAAGATAGTGAAAAAATAGATCTGAATAGGCAACATTTAGTAACAATTATCCATTCTCTTCTCTTAACTCAAAACAGCTCAAAACATTAATTAAATAATTCAATAAAGTTATAATCCCAGGGATTACAAAACTATCATCCAGTAAGTTTATGCCCGAATATGCAATGATAATTGATTTGGTGTGGAATCAATTTATTTTAATTCCGTATTAACAAGTAGTAATAACAATTAAAGTAAACTGAAAACCTCTAAAAATATCTTTACAAATTTTCTTTACAATTTTTTGATTCAGCGCAGATTTAATCTGTTTCAACTTGAACTGACAGTAAAATGAAATTAGCAATTTAGTTGTCTAACAATTTAAAAACAAAACTATCCGATTCAGTTGTCCACTTAAACATTGAAGTTTATAAAGTTCTCACCGTTCTGAATTCAGAACGAAAGTGAATAAATATTTTTGGAGGTTTGAATTAAACTTCATATATCTTAAACTAGAATTCTTAAAAATAACTATTAATTATTGATTATGAAGAGTAACGCACTTTCAGATAAAAGTCACCACTCCGAATTCTAAATGTCAGTCGATTCAGAAGATAATCAAGAACAACTCGAATTCAAGTTCGTACTCATGATTAAAAACAATGACGTGTTGCAACTACCACTAAACGGATCGCCACACAAAATAAGCAGCAAAGATGATGAAATTCCATTTATTAGCGGAAATACAAACGAAGAACTCACTGAATCTTCAGATTACCACCAAGTAGTCCGAAAACCACTATATTGCAATAGCAAAATGGAAGAAATACTAGAAAATGTCGTAGAAGAAATAACTATCAGCTTCTTTGATTGATGTATTTTAATTTGATATCGTGGTATTATTTTACATTTCAAAGTATTTTGATAATTTGTCCCCACTTTATATCAATCAATTCTGTCCCATCTATAAACTTTAAACTAGTTTAAACAGCCCCTTATTAATAAATTTATTTATAAATTTAACTGACCGATTAGAGTATTGATTTTTGATTGATATGTTCTTATTCTCATATTTTGTGTTAATTATACAAAATATAGAGGGGAAAATCCAAGGTCGCCACCTTATATCTGAAGGTGAAAATATAGTTAAACTTACTTTGAAAGAAGGAATCTTCCCAACAGATAAGAGGAATTTATTCTATAATCTTTTTATATTACCACTCTACTCCAGTCCAAAATACTAAAATGCACTAAATTTAGTATCTTTTATACCGGCTGTAGTTGAAGAAATCGACTCTCATTAACATTCAGTGTATGATAAGGTACCAACAACGTAAACATAAAGTTACAGCGGAATTATATATTTTCACATTATTCAAATACTCAAAGTTTATTATTGCTGATTGTGCTTCACTGAAATAATTAATTTCAATTATAAGGGCTGGAGTGAATAATGATATATAGTTTTGAGATTCCAGCAGCTCTTGTTAAGTTGGTTAAAATACTAAAATATAATTAACTTTGATTATATTATTGTCACTTATTTATTTTTAAATGCAATTACAAAATCAACTGTTCAATCTCTGCTAATTTCTTGGCTTCATATAGCCCAGAATATTCTCTTATTTTAATTTTGGTTTTTATATAATTTTTTTTGTAAACATAAATAATAATAAGGAGCAGAATAGACCCTGTTATTAAAGTTGCTATTTGTGCTGTTGAATAATATGGAATAAATATGAATAAATTATACTTTATTTATTTCAACCTCCTCTTAAAAATACGAAAGATGTAGATCCAAAACGAATATAGAGGTTTGTGTTAATTTTGAGCATTATATTTCCTCACATGTAAAATATTGTAAAATTAAACTAATTTATGTTCGTTGAATTAATAATAGGTAGGTGTAATGTTAACATTCGTAAAATCATAATATTAGTTGTATCCATCACAATAATGGTTTCTAAGAAGTTATATGGTTGCAATTTTTTGACGAATAATTGCAACACCTGATTCCCAACACGTATATGTTGATTTACATTTATTCGCTTTAATGAGATAAACGAGTTTACGTTGTAAAATATAATATCTAAGTTGTAAGTAGATATTGAATATGTGAAATAGTCATCAAGTAAATAGTCAACAAGTTTTTTATTATTTCCCTAATATTTAACCACAAGGAAATTTAATTGAACGTTAATGTGGATTGAATCTATTATCGTACTCTATTATCGTACTAAAATATCCTGTATCATTGCTTGTAGTAAACATTAAAGTTTGTGAACTTTCAAAAATGTTTGAGATGTTAGTATTTGTTTAAATTGGGTATAACATAGAAATTATTTGATTTTTTGAAATTATTTGATCCCTGCATAAATACAATATTAACTACTGATTTTATAAATGAAGTCTATAGAATTATTTACATTTAATTTTATGAAATTAATATTGTTTATTGATAACATTATTCGTTTTGGTATGATTAAACTATTTCAGTGACAGATAATTAATAATTAAACTTATCTATATTAACAAAAATATTGTCTATATATGTAATTGAATTCATATTTTTGGTTTGAAATTGCTTTTTGCAGTTTGTATTTAGACACATCGCAAAAATTGTTTGTTATTCATTCATAATAACTTCAAAACGTGTAAAACAAAATTCTTATATCAGTTTTAAGTTCATCAAAATACTATATAGTGATATCTACTGAATATAATAGATTATAAATTTTTATAATTGCATATTGCTCATCATTTAATAAACTTATATCAATCGAACTTGGAATTGGTATTTAAAGCATTCTAAAATTGTAATTAAAGTTCACAATTAATATTTATATGGCATTAAAATAATAGGGTTTACTCCTGTGAAAAATGTGAATTTTGCTTTTTATGGTAAATAAATTTATGATTATATATAATATATAGTAATTGTAATTTTGATATATTCTCCACCTCAATATCGCATATTGCAATATTTGCTAAATTGTACTTTTTAAGCTTTATAATATAAGCTGGGCCAAAAACTGAAGAGGCTTGCATTGCTACTGTACTAGTATTTAGTTTCATACATTATTGACTATACTCCATTCTTCAACCTTGTTAATTCATTAATATAGCTAAAATAGTGTAAAAGTGCATTATTTGTATCTCTTGTAATCTATGACCTATCTTATGGATTCTTATTAGCTTTGGAGTGGAATATATAAATAACAGCGGAATATATGTAAATATATAGAATCAACGACTAAATGTCTAAATTCACATGTATTTGTATACTTTTATGTAATAGTTTAATCATATATTATTTATAAATTTGAAGAATGTAATATGATGTATTATATAACTTATAAATAATATATTTATCATTCTGCTAACCTTTTGGAGGATCTTTTCTAAGTCCTTGCTGTCATTGATTAGATTTCTATCGTACCATTACAAAAGCAATTGTGTGGAGTGTTCATTTATTTTTATTTCTCAAAAATATAATAATATACATCATACACTTCAATACAAAACAATTAACTATCGACCCAATCTCATCGTGATAACATAATATCACGCTGAAAATGGCCAAAGTACGCTAGAATCGTGGACGATGGTTGACTTTATATTTATGTAATAAAGGCATATTGTTCTATGATTTCAATAATTTAATGTTAGAACATATTATACTCGAGTGACTCTATCCAACAGTTACGCCCACTTTTAGCAAGTATAATGGTACTTCCAAAACATACATATATTCTCATTTAATAATTGATAAAAATATATATTAATTTTATAAAATAATGATATATATTTTAATTATCCACTTCAAGGAAAATGAAGAATATAAGATAAATCAAACCATTAAACTAAGCTATACAAATATTATTGTAAAATATATTAATAAATTACATAAAACTTTATATTTTTATTTTATGCTAGAATATATAATAAATTTGATATAAATATCCTGATTTGTAGTTTAGCGAAAAAACCTTCCGGATAACTTAAAAAGATATTTTGGGAAAAATCCAGCTGGAGCACAAGTAACAGTCGTTCAACGCAGCATCATCCAAAGTTAAAATATTGAGTAAACCTATTAACTATTATGCATTAAACTATTATGAGTCAGTTGTTAATTGTAACTTATCCTATATTTCACATTTTTCCTAATTTGATAGTTACATTATATTCAACTAGTAAATTCATTAATTTCCACTCCACACATGTAGGATCTTCTTTTGAAAACGCTCTCTCAGTTTTAGCGTTGCGTTTTTACCGCCGATAACAGAAATTTATAACCTGTAAAATAAACCAGTTCAATTCATTTATTCTTAATTTGAGTTAAAACGAGGCGCTTGTTCATTTGCAATATTTAAGTTAAGAAACTGAACCTCATTATTTATCAAATCATTTATAAATGCTGAAACTTATTTAATGAATTTGACGACTATAAACTTTAAGTGCTCCTGGAATACTTCGGTGACGCGAAGATATTCACTGATATTATTTCAAAGCTCACTGAATCGTGGAACAAATTGTTGTATTTGAAGAGTTTCGAAACTAAATATATAAGAAATAGACAACTGCATAAAGTAAACTTGAATCGTTGTCAAAGATTATTAAAACGCAAGAGTAAACAGAACAGATACATTTAAATTAAGGCTAACAAACTGAGGAAAAGATAATTATTAGATAAGAAAATTAATAGAGTACATAATTATCGAAATTAGAAGTGCTATAAGTTAATTAATTAGGTTCTGATAATATAAATTGTTAAAATGATAATCAAATTGAAGAATCGCTAAAGTTATACAACAGTAAAAGATCAAGCTAATATGATAATCAACAAACTATAATAAATTCTACAGAGGATATCAAATTAATTGAATGTTTTAATGATAGTAGAACAATAAATGTAGAAACTGTTAAAAATCAAGCTAGTAACACAATAAAAATAGATTTTAGCCAAGAAATATAAAGACTCAACTAAATTATATCTGATCAACAAAATCAAATACAAACCATTAAAATGGAAGCCGAAGCCGATATTATATATCAATAATGTATAATTGAAGAATTAAAACAATCAGTAGACTCTGAAAAGAGGAAGAGATTCATTCTTATAAATTAATAGCTGTTTAATTTATTTCTAACTTAACAACAAAACACAGTAAGCATTACTCGATAATTAACCAGTAAGTAAAATAGTATCTAAAATGTTCATTGAAAAATATCAGGATAACTTTAATATATTTTGTGTAAATGAAGGAAATGTGATCATAAGAGAAAAAGGGTCCAGTATAGACGTAATTTACGGAGTGATGTCTTCTTATTTTGTGTAAATGATAATTAATATGATAATTAATATTTATTTAAAAAAATTATTCAAATATTTCAAATACCTTTCTCCCTTACTGTCATCTCAATCAACGTACTCATTTATATACAGACATTATTGGCGTTCAAAATGTTCAATCATCTATTAAACACATAAATGATAACTTATCTAATCAATCAATTTAAAATCTATTGATTGATGTATATAGTTGATAAATTATATCATATATGATATTCCACTTCAAATGTAAACTGAAAGTCAATGTAATAGTAGAGCTCTATTAGAGCTACAAATTGCTCTATAAAATAGTTAACAACAATAAAGTGAATACCAAATTATAATTTAATAATTGTAATTAGAGTTGATATCAAAAGCAAAATTAAGTAAAAATGAATAATATTAACAAGAGCTTTAAAAATCTATATCATTATAAAACGAACTATGTATAACAAAAGATCAATGTAATTATCTTAGAATGCAGTTAGAAGAGTAATTGATCAAAAATACTGTTTAAACTCAAATTGATCAGCAATTAAATGATTAAATTTTTGACTCTAAGAAGCTTTAAGAGCAGTTAGAAACCTAGATACTGCAGGACAAACAGCTAACATCCGACTAAGAGCAGAAGCTGTAGAAGCTCGAACAGGATCTGAAGAGCGAATCTGAACAGAAGAGCCAACTTTATGCAGAGAACGAGTCCATTTCTCAAAAGCTATCCAAACAAATCGCGCTCATCAAACATCTCGAAGCCACCAACCTGCAGTTGGAAAACCAGTTGAATGCGCAGATCGCCGAATAAGAAAATTTTAAACTTAGCTCCGAGAAATAAATGCAACTCCAGCAAGCACAGCTTGAAGCTTACGAAAATCTAGTCAGAGAGATTAAACAACACAAAGAACAACTGGATAGTGCTAAACAACAGCTTGAACATCAGTTTTAATAAAATATGTCGTTAAGCACAAAAAATAAATAAATTCAAAAGCTGATGCAGGATGCACAAGAAAAGTATGAACAAGAAAAAATACTGGCACAACAGTTGACTAGCGGCCAGAGCTCGAGCTCTTAATAATTAGTACTTTTACGCGATCTTTTAAACAAAGAACAACAGAAAGCGCAGTAGCTTTTACAAGACTCACGTGCCTCAACCGAGGAAGCCGCCGCCTTTAAAGCGCAACTCCAGTAAGAAAAGCTAGCTTACAGCCAATTGAGTAGCGACCTTACGCTTTCTCAGCAAGAAGCTTCAACAACTCTTAATAAATTATAAACTGAAATCGAACAACGAGTGAAACTTCAGGAGCACTTGGAATCTGCTTAAATAAATATAGAAAAGCTGAATCAGCAATATCTTCTTGAACAGCGCTAAACCGAAGACCTTAAGCGCCAGATGGACCAGATGATTATTGACTCTAAGAAGCTTTAAGAGCAGTTAGAAACCTAGATACTGCAGGACAAACAGCTAACATCCGACTAAGAGCAGAAGCTGTAGAAGCTCGAACAGGATCTGAAGAGCGAATCTGAACAGAAGAGCCAACTTTATGCAGAGAACGAGTCCATTTCTCAAAAGCTATCCAAACAAATCGCGCTCATCAAACATCTCGAAGCCACCAACCTGCAGTTGGAAAACCAGTTGAATGCGCAGATCGCCGAATAAGAAAATTTTAAACTTAGCTCCGAAATAAATGCAACTCCATCAAGCACAGCTTGAAAGCTTACAAAATCTAGTCAGAAGATTAAACAGCACAAAGAACAACTGGATAGTGCTAAACAACAGCTTGAACATCAGTTTTAATAAAATAGTCGTTAAGCACAAAAAATAAATAAATTCAAAAGCTGATGCGGATGCAGAAAAGTATAAACAAGAAAAATACTGGCACAACAGTTGACCAGCGGCAGGCTCAGACTCTTAATAATTAGTACTTTTGCGATCTTTAAACAAGAACAACAGAAAGCGCAGTAGCTTTTACAAGACTCGTCCCTCCCAGCCGGGAAGCCGCCGCCTTTAAAGCGCAACTCCAGTAAGAAAAAGCTGGCTTACAGCCAATTGAGTAACGACCCTTACAGCTCTCAGCAAAAAGCTCAACAACTCTTAATAAATTATAAGCTACAAATCGAACAACAGGTGAAACTTCAGGAACACTTGGAATCTGCTTAAATAAATATAGAAAAGCTGAATCAATATCTTCTGAACAGCGCTAAACCGAAGACCTAGCGCCAGATGGACCAGATGTTATTGACTCTAAGAAGCTTTAAGAGCAGTTAGAAACCTAGATACTGCAGGACAAACAGCTAACATCCGACTAAGAGCAGAAGCTGTAGAAGCTCGAACAGGATCTGAAGAGCGAATCTGAACAGAAGAGCCAACTTTATGCAGAGAACGAGTCCATTTCTCAAAAGCTATCCAAACAAATCGCGCTCATCAAACATCTCGAAGCCACCAACCTGCAGTTGGAAAACCAGTTGAATGCGCAGATCGCCGAATAAGAAAATTTTAAACTTAGCTCCGAGAAATAAATGCAACTCCAGCAAGCACAGCTTGAAGCTTACGAAAATCTAGTCAGAGAGATTAAACAACACAAAGAACAACTGGATAGTGCTAAACAACAGCTTGAACATCAGTTTTAATAAAATATGTCGTTAAGCACAAAAAATAAATAAATTCAAAAGCTGATGCAGGATGCACAAGAAAAGTATGAACAAGAAAAAATACTGGCACAACAGTTGACTAGCGGCCAGAGCTCGAGCTCTTAATAATTAGTACTTTTACGCGATCTTTTAAACAAAGAACAACAGAAAGCGCAGTAGCTTTTACAAGACTCACGTGCCTCAACCGAGGAAGCCGCCGCCTTTAAAGCGCAACTCCAGTAAGAAAAGCTAGCTTACAGCCAATTGAGTAGCGACCTTACGCTTTCTCAGCAAGAAGCTTCAACAACTCTTAATAAATTATAAACTGAAATCGAACAACGAGTGAAACTTCAGGAGCACTTGGAATCTGCTTAAATAAATATAGAAAAGCTGAATCAGCAATATCTTCTTGAACAGCGCTAAACCGAAGACCTTAAGCGCCAGATGGACCAGATGATTATTGACTCTAAGAAGCTTTAAGAGCAGTTAGAAACCTAGATACTGCAGGACAAACAGCTAACATCCGACTAAGAGCAGAAGCTGTAGAAGCTCGAACAGGATCTGAAGAGCGAATCTGAACAGAAGAGCCAACTTTATGCAGAGAACGAGTCCATTTCTCAAAAG
This sequence comes from Hexamita inflata, assembly GCA_963988835.1. Classification (NCBI taxonomy): domain Eukaryota; phylum Fornicata; order Diplomonadida; family Hexamitidae; genus Hexamita; species Hexamita inflata. The sequence goes on along the minus strand of CAXDID010000369.1, from coordinate 227,786 downwards.
CTATCCAAACAAATCGCGCTCATCAAACATCTCGAAGCCACCAACCTGCAGTTGGAAAACCAGTTGAATGCGCAGATCGCCGAATAAGAAAATCTCACGTTAAATTTAAATCTTGTGGAGAAAGAGTAACTTTATCAGACTTAGTTGGATAATTTAAATATAGATCTTGTTCAGACTTAGGAATTATTAAGTTCTAGCAAGTATTAATTTATTAGCGTTTAAGAACAGCTTGATTAGAATAATTTAAAAATTAGTAATTTAACTCAAGAGCTTTAGCTGAAAAATGAGCAACTTATCAATATTTTAGAACAACTTGATTCTAAACAACAAGATAAGTCAGAAAATCAAATCTAGTTGACCTAATTCGAAATGCTCACAAATTTCCTCACCTTTATCCAGAATATGCCGTTGGAGGAGCAGGACACCACTCTCTCAACGCTTTACGATAAAATTTCAGCTTTGAAGAACTATGAAATAATCGTTGCGACTAAAAATGGGGTTAAAACGGTCCGGAAAATGATTTAAAATGATGACGAATATTTGTTCAGGTACCGGCTGATTCCGGATGTTATTTGGCTCTTGGAAAAGTGAAAATACTTTTAACATTATTATAATACACATTATAGAAGGTATGGTTTAATGGAATTTATCTTTCATTATAGTTGAATTAAATAACAATTATTTTCAATAATCGTTGTTTTCTGTTATATACTGGGTTTTAAAATGTCTATAGTGGGTCTTTTAGACGAGTACAACTGTTTCTATATTATATTTAGGTTATATAGTATATAATAAACAATTATTCGACATTAATTTTTAGAGCCCACTCCACTAATGAAAAATGAATAATTTATAGGTTCACATATATTAGATCAAAATATATTAACATGTTCGAAATATTTAATGTTGACGCTATAATATTGAGTTAATGAACAAATTCATATCGAAACTATGAATCAAAATGCATTATAAGAGTTTTCGTCAAATATGGTGTTGAGTACAACTGAAAACAATAAAATTTATGGTATGTTCTGATATAAATCGTTGAAATTTGTTGTCAAAAGAATAACAAATTTTTATATCAACTTTACAAGTATGAACTATTTAATTATCAGCACAACTTTGGTTTCAAGATTCAATTGTTTTGGAATCTGTTCTCAAAAAGTAACACAAATAAACACGTTATTGAGTTTAAAATTAATAGACAATAATAGAAGAACAGGTTTTACAATCTTGAATATTTTCCATTAATCATATATATTGTGATTGAAGAAAAATAAACCACAAAATAAATAATTAGAAGTTAATAGCAACAAATCAAATTTATTTTGACTCTTGTTTAACTCCATACTCTCATTTAGATTATTGTTCAAAATCAATAATTTCTGATAACTGCTGAAGCGTTGCATGGATATCAATAATAATACTAGCATAATATTACATATTGATATATTAATCCAGCTCCAGATTAATAAGAGACATATTTTCATATTAGCTTAAATCTGAGTTTTATTGATATTTTCAAGATTCGTTAGTGAACAATATATATTTTATTTCGTATTTATTACTTTGACATTTATCATAATATATAAATGATGTAATAAGTTCTGCATCTCCTCTCCAGTGTTATGTACCAAACATTTTTAGGCAATTATTCAAACTTTTGAATTATTTCAGGACCAAACATTAATGAATGAATATATTGTAACAAGTCACATAGTAAATAGTATTAAAATTAAATACTTAGGAATTAAGTGGTAACATTCATAAGCCTTAATTATTCATAGCTAAAACTAAGATATGTAATTAATATAATATTTAGATTAAACAATATATCTACATACATCTGTGCGCACAGTAGAAACTTCTATTGCAATTGATAAAGAAATAAATTGAAAATTATGATGAAATTTATAATATATTTTTTCAATTAATTCTGATATAGGAACATATCGAGGAGTGTCATTATAATAAATGTTAAAACTACAATACCATATAGTTAATTAATAACAAAAGTATTTAAATTTATAGATTGTAAATCTTCCTTGTCTTATAACAGCATATATAAACCTATACACTTAAGTTAAATATATTATAGTTTATTTGCATATACTATAAGTAGTTTAAAACAATTGAATTGAGTTGTTTCGGTACGAAATTAAATATATGCAAAGTACCATCTTGGCTGTAAAATTTGATAAAATTTAAATTTAATTATATTTTGTCAATATTGTGTAAATCGTTATAAATTAGCATAATGCATTGTTACTAGTAGACATAATTCAAACTAATCAATCCTTGATTAGATATATGCATAAATTTAGAAAGGAGTGAAAATTATTGATACAAAATTAAGTTCGAATATTTTCTTATTACTAGATATCTATTGTAAAAATACAAAAGAATTCTCTCAATCTTGACAAAACACCTACTTTGAACATTTGGGTTTTATAAGTATGCTTCTTTTAGCATACAATATGTGTGAGGCTGTAAATTTAATATGTTTATATACACGTATAGTCTACAAAACTGACGTAATAAAATATTTATATTTTGCTTCTGGTTCATTTTTGAAATGTAGTGTAAATTAATGATATATAATAAATATTTTTTCTAGCATAGCTGAAGCTTAAATAACATCCTCACGTTGACAAGTTCACTTTCCACTTCAATGATCTTCTTAAATCCGTTCAAAGGGTAATCGATTGTATCTTCTAGAAGAGACTCCCTCGGTCTATCAATAATTATAAGTGTACACCGGGCCAACTTAACTTTAGCACCACTTTCCAAGACTAAATTACAATCTACATATATAATCTTACACATTATCCATTAAATTAACCGTATCCTTAATTTTCGTCACAGTAGCATCAAATTCATTTCTTTAATTCTTAGGTATTATATTAATACACATATTATTATATTCAAACTCATTAATTTCTTGACAGGATCTCACACATTATTATTTATTAGCACTTAAAATATTCGGTACCTTATTCGGTTACAATAAACCCATTGCTACAAAGTAGTCCAAAAGCAATACAATTAATATGTCTAGCATAATAATGGAAGTGGATTAGATTCAATATTTTGTGTTACTTTATGCTTTAAAGCTAAATTAAAATATAATGATTTTATACCTAAGATTTAAATAGAACTGATAACTACTGATATATATAATTTAGTAGAAAACGTACATATCTAGTTTACTAACTATAAACATCACATATTTAATTTGTCAGTCTTAATAATGTTTATACTGGGATTCAAGGATTAATTTTCTCAAATCGACAATAATTACATTTTAACAATACATACTGGGATATACGGGTTTTGATTGTCAGATTTAGTTATTTCCACTATGTTTTGATCATTTCAGTATTATATTAAAATAAAAGATTCATTACAATACTAATACTAATAATATATATTAGACTCTCAATAATATCAACTGGCTTCCTTTTTAAAATAAAACTCAATTTCAAAATATTTGTTGTTGATTTACAAGGGCCGGCAGTTTTAACCAAAATTATTATAGATTACCCTACATATTTTTTAACTCTGATATTAATGTGAGATATAAATTATTTACTAGTTTCTTAAGAAAATATAGTTTTATATACAGTGGGTAACAGTTGATAATGAAAAAATGCTGTGATTAATATAATTAATATATATTATGTATTTATATTCTTTAGGGTATAACGAATATTTTCCATGTACAGAATTTTCCACTTCAAACGGGAAATGCCAAATTATACATAACTTTTGGAATATTGTGGGGGTATTCATTGTTTGAGGTGGAAGAGATAAGTTCAAGTGAATTCGTACATGCAAAATATTTAAGGACACTTAACATTTATATTATTAGATTATCAATATCACTCGCCTCTTCAAATATTTTTCCATTATCAACTGTTACCCACTGTATATCAATTTTCATAACTAGGCGTTTATAGTATAATCTGATGACGTGGGATGACAAGAAAATGTACCCGCCTCCTGGAAAAGGCACTTTATTTTTGCAGAGCAGATGTCAAATAATAAATGAGTTTAGATATTTCACACATCTTTATTTAAATTATATTAAATACTCAAAGAATTGGTATTACTAATATTCTCAGCTTGCCCTTGGGCTCCATTGAGGGTGAGTGGTAAATCTTATTTGTGATAAATAATATAATACTTAACATTATGAAACTATGTTTATAGAGATTTTTGTTACATTTAGTTTACGATTACTTATATCCCTTTATATTGCAGAATAAAGATAAAGTGTAGTTACTAGTCCGCATCAAATGTATTTTAAGGTAAATGCTATATTTTATATAATCGCAATCATAAAAATTAGTTTATACGGTAATGCATTTATTCAATATTTTAATAATAGATTGCAGTTGTTAATTTACTTATTTATCAGGAGCTTAGATGTTTTGAGTAATTTGTTTTCATTGTGGAGTGAAATATTGTAGAATTATACGTAATTACATTTATACTCATAAAATCTATTTTTATATATGAACACAAAAATGGGCAAAAATACTAACTAAAATCAAGCGCAATAAATATAACTGCATATGTAGGTTATATATCATATATATATATTAGTATAAAACTCATGAAAACTATCACTTCGTAATGAAATAGAATATTATGAATAATATCAGTAGCTGCAGTTTCACAGAACTTAGGGAAAATAATTTGTTTTAATTATCTGATGATTAGTCAGAACCTATATTTATAGTTATCCAAACATCGCATTTCTAGCTACTACTAAAATAATTAAGTGCTAAGAAAACCACATTTAGTGAAATAATTTTGTAGCCTGTATTTTCGTAAACAGTTAAATTTATCACATTTATACCTAAGTATAACGCTGTATAATTTTATACCATCACCTCCAAAACAGACAAAGAAATACACGCAAATAAGAGAAAATTGTGTTGCTAAAAATGAAGTTATTTAGAACAATATTGAAATTATGGAAAAAATAAATATATTTTAATCACTCAAGTACATACACCCGTGCGGTTATCAAATAAAAAATAGTCTACAAATTCCTTCCTAAAATTATTATTATGTCATCCCACGTATCTGATGATTCACATTGATAAATTTAGTAATTTATCTATTTACTATTTATCTAAAAGTAATTACAAATTTTTCTTCTTATATATTATAATATATAATTATAACACTAATTATAACACTTCACTTTATAATAACGCTTCAATCCTTAATATAAACCTGTTTTAAATTTTATTGTTAAAACCCATATTATGTTTTAAATACTTATGAAGTGGAAATGATATAAAACATAAATTATTTGTTGCTTTAAATACGTGCTATTATTATTTATTATTATTTTAATTATACAATTAGAATGTTTCCTGCATGTTTCCTGCTTCTTATATTGACTCCAGGCTCTTTGCGGTGACTGATTTATTATCGTGGTGTGGAATTTGTTATATTCATCATATTTATATAAAATAATGTTAAAATATTTTAATAAAATGAAATGCCAATGGATTTTCAAAAATGCAACTTTCTTCAGGTATAACATATGGAATAACTATTTAAACCATGAATCCAATATAGTAAACGAAAGAAAATATCATTTTGTTAAGCTATAATTTTGTGCCACACCGAACCCGAACCACTAATGTAAATACTCTTCTCTTGAGTTCTTTAGAAGATACAATTTTAGAAGGTTAACGTTGAGTTCTTTTATAATCGATATAATCTGTTTTGGAGAGTTGTTACAATATTTTTTAGACGTACCGGAAATTCAGAATGCGGTCATCATTCTATATTTTCAACAAAATATAATGTATGTTAATTCAGAACAATCTATGAGTATTCTAGTTACTAGAATAATTAAACAAAACTTAATTAAGATAGTTATAGGTTCGTAAACACAATCAAAGAAGAACAAGTAACTGCTTCTCACTTCCGAGTTTTCAATAATATTCTTAATATTCTTACACACATTTTTTGTGAATTTCATTCCATTCTCCACTCCACAAATGTCGTGTTTGATGAATTGTCTGGGTTATCCGAAGCCGCCTCGGGACAATTTGTCCGATCCGGATTTGACGGTAGTAAGGTTATTTAGCTAGTAGCTCAAGCGTGAGTTTGCGATTTCTGTGCATACTCCGCCTCCGTAGTTACCTCTATAGCCGTATGTCTTCATTTATTCACACGGTAATTCTGAGAACATCCCTTTGTCTCAGCTTTGGATGGACGATTTGTGCCGGATTCTGCGATCAACTTTCATCTGTTACGACTACCTCGGCTATGGTGAAACGTCCGGTCGTCCCTCCGAGTCGTCCTCGATTGTCATTTGCGAGTAAATCCTGAATTATGCAAAAGAAAATTATCCAGAAAGTCAAATAGTGCTCTGGGGTCGGTCAATCGGCTCCGTCCCAACCGTTTCAGTTGGGAGAAATTCTCTTGTGAGTGGCATAATTGTCGAATCTGGTTTAAGTTCCGGTTTAAATCTGGTCTGTGAAAAACCCGTTTGCAAATGTTTAGACGGGTTCAAGAACGTCCAGAAACTTGGAGCGGTAAACTGCCCCGTACTTTTGATGCACGGAACGGACGACGAGGTGGTCCCGTTCAGGTGCTCGGTGTAAAATTTGTAGGTACTTAAAAGCAAATATCGTGCTCAGCAGGATTTAGGTGCAAGTAAGATTTAGTCTGATGTTAAACAAGAAATTTAAGAGAATGTTATTCAGGAATCAGCGGTTAAATAAACGGATTTAATGAACAGTCAGATACAAAATGCTCAAAATGAAACAGAAATCGAATTTGAGACGAAAACACAAAATTAACTCACGAGGAGCGGAAAGAACTGGCACTACGCGTTCTTCTAAGGGGGACACAACGACCTGGACACCGCGTGCGAAAAATAACTCGTTGACATTGTCATCAAATTCCTGAAAAACGTTTTCGGAGAAGAAGAATTCACAAACTGCTCCGTAGAAAACAAAAAAGTGCGATTTTAAAGGAAAATTGACGCAAGCAGGATGACCAGGATCATGTGAAGATTTATTACCATAATATATTATTAATTGATATCTAATTATATTAATATCTAAAATACTTGTTTATTATAAGATCTATATTTGGTCAAGTGTAAGTACAAAATATACATATTCACCTCATTTGTATACTTATTTAGAATTTATTTATACATTTGTATGTTAATTTTATTGTATGTTAAATAAAGTAGTAACGTTTATGTTTTACGTAATAATTCAATCAATCATATTAATAATATTTTTAGTTAGATTATTAGCATTATTATATTATAATTGTATTAAATCACTTCAAATGTAATTAGCCATAAAGCCACAAGCCTTGTAAACAGATGAAAGGTTATTATAATAACTTAAATAACAACTATAAACAAGTTAACTCAGATAAAATGATTATATGATGTAATTATAAAATCTGTAAAACAACTAAATGTAAATGTTATAATAGTAAAAGAATGATAGCTATATAAAAGAAATATTCAATCTTTAGAATTAATTAAATTTAACAAATGAGTATTGTGATTAATTGAAGCTGCATTTAGATGATTTACAAACCGAAAATTCAGTACTGCAATAATAACTAAAATAATAATAGAAATAAAATAATATATTGATTAAGTAAAATACAATTAACCAATAATTAATGAATGATGATTTTGAACAACTTAAAAAACAATTTGAAACCCAAAAAAGTAATTATATATAATTAAAAAATGATTTAGCTGAAATTATTTCTTCTTAAAACCTTTAAACAAGTACAAATAAAGGAAATAGTGAAGTATAAATAGTTAAATAGTTTATATCATATTATTAAAATTAAATCGTCCAATTATCTAATTCAAATGAATAGAAAAATATTGAGATTATTGATTTGAAGAGGTAAATTAACACTTTGTCAAAATAAGTTTATAATTAGGATAATTAATATCAGGAAGATGTTTTGGTAATCGCTGATATTCTATTTTTAAAGTGCAAATCGTTATTAGTGAACGTATCTTAGCATAAAGTAGTTGATAAGATCTTAGTTAATATGAACAACTTTATAACTGAGATTAAAGCCCAGAGAATTGTCAGTTAACCCCCTAAACCAATAAAGCAAAAGATGATTGCTTAAAAGTGAATGAGTATAAATGAATTAAAAAATAATACATAATAATACTAATATTATTCTTTCATTTATTTATTTTCATATATTTGAAGCTACTCAATGTGCGGATCCGATAGTCTGATAATTAGCTGTTAACATACGATGCAATATAAAATGTAATATTACAACAACGAATGCTGAACAATTGATTTTATTAATTTACCATTTTGAGTCATTCATATTTATCCTTTTTGCTTCGTGAGCTGAGTTTAATTTGTAGAATTTGGTCAATATTCACTTTACCACTTTTTTCTTTCAATTGTTCAACGAGTATTTAGCTCTGTTTGAATTTTATTATTGAAACTGTAGCACAAATAATAATTAGAGCCACTCCAATACACAAATAAGTGATTTATAGAATGTGTTTCTGATTCACCTCGTCAAATACTTTCGAAATGTAAACGCGCTCGGTGAAGTACGAAATGTTCATTTCGAACATAAACTGAGAACTTAAATTTATATCCGCGCAGTTTATTTTCGAACACGAAAAATTAAACACGTTTATATTCGTAGAATTCGCTATCGGTAAATACTAATCGAATCGCTGCTGAACATTGTACGATTGATTCAGTACGAAGAGAGAAGTGGATATATTCGCGTAATCGTACCACTAATTGTAGGAATCGCACACATAATTTCGAGTCAGGTACAAAATCAAATTATTTTTGCTCAAAACGGCAACCGACTGATTCCAGCACGTATAAATCACGCGACAGTTATAAGCCTTAATTAAATGAATCAACTTTCCACTACTGTAAAACATTACATCCAGATTGTAAATCGGAGCTGAAATCACCTCGTACTAATCATTGTACAACATCTAATAACAGGTTTTCTACTACTAACCGGTCATAGAACCACATGAAAATTTTACTGACCTCTACGTTAAATTCAACTTACTTGATGATTGCTGTATGTACAACTTCTGCATTCCACTTTCTGTAAGGATCTACTGAGAATATTTATACATTACATAATCGTACTACAACGCATCAATATGCTAAGTTTACTTCATTACCTAGGATTAGTTATACTCAAAGATCAATTCGTATCCAATATCATTTCCATAGTTGTACAAATACGCTATTTTACTTGTATAAATGTTAGAAATGTCATTTATGTTTGCCTCCAGCGGAAATACTTATTCATAAATTATTGAATCTTACACAAACTATATATACAACTTTGAAACTATAAAAGAACCCTACATAATTTAAAGCATATGTTCTTCAGGTATGAAAATTTCTTCATCATATGGCATGTAATTTTAATATGCATTTAATATCAAATTAGTTGATAAATAATATTTAAATTTATCAATAGTTAACCAAATGGCGGATACATATTATTTAATGTTTTGTTATTAGATTACAAGCTAATTGATACACTAATTATTAGGCATCATTCTAAAATTTGTTTCATTGTGTATTATTTGTACAAATAATTCTTCAAAGCAATTTATATTTTGTATATTTTTATCGAAAACAGTAATTTAAATAGTGTTATAATAATACAAATTACTGATTGTAACTAGAATCATTAGCTCATCTGTCCAATTCAATAAGTCAATGTTATCTATATTATTGATCTGTATCTTATTATTATGTAGATAATCATAACCAGTTAATAGTTTTACAACACTTAATTTATTATATGTTAATATAATATCTAATTAAACATCTCCATTTAGTTTTAAACAATCATCATTTTAATTAGGAAACAGATATAACTCAAATAATTTTAATGTTTAGTCATAGATTAGTTAACTTTTATTATTATAACACTGTTTGATATTTGATTTGTCATAATTTTACTAAATGTAAGACCCATATAATAACACTAAACATATTATCATATGTGGAGTGGATTTTAACAATATTATCTTATTATTATTATAACTCTCCATATAGTTGTTCTGTTTAACTTAGGGATGGTTTTTTATACTACTTTTGAAAAAGTATACTTCATGTCGATTTTAACGTTTGAGAGACTATAATAGTAATTGAATGATATATTTTCTGTTATTAAGGTAAATATGCACATTAATAGGTGTAAATATGTCAATATTCCTGATTTAGAAAATTTAGTTAATTTAAATTTGAAGTGGGAGAAATAAAACCAAGATAAATGAAGTTCCCCAGGGGTCATTAGAAAATTAAAATAAAATAAAAAGGAAATAAACTGTTTTTCTTTAAGTTATATAACAAAATAAAGTATACTACTTTTGAAATTTATACTACAATGTAGTATAAAAAACCATCCCTAGTTTAACTAGTTGATTTAATTAAGACAATTTAGTTTATGAGTGGGTGAATGATCTAACATTATCAAAACAACAACTCAAGCATTAACATAGTACAAAGATCATTTAACATTTTTGTTCTGTACTATTCATTTTCATTCAATTAAACATAATAATAATCATAATTAAAAGTGAAGCCCAAGGCAACGCTGGATCGGACGGGCTTGGAGTAACCGTCGACAATTGAAGACTTGGAACATGAGCGAGTGAGAAAAATCATTCATATTAAACTCTAACTTTCTTCATGGTGAAAGTATTCAATATTATCTTAGTTAATTATCTTTTTACTTCCCTCTTCGATCGTTGCTATCTCCACTGTTATCTCCACTCCGATTCAGAATAGTCATATACAGTGGTGGGCCCTCGAAATGCTTTTTTGAATTAGGAAGAAGAATGAAGTTTATTATTTGAATCTTACTTATATCACTGCCCGGCTCAATAATGAGTGTGTTCTCCCTCCTCATCAATACACTCATTAACTCTATTTACTATTGATTTGTAAAGTGCTTCAATCACATCAAGGCCTGGTTGAGCCTTGGATAGCTGTGCTACAATAATTAACGTATATAACTCTGTATATACTTCAATAATAAGTTTCAACTTTACCTAACGTTGTATAATTTAACAATCAAGAAAATTGATTTCTCATTATGAAATGGAAGTGGAAGATCATAAGTAAAATAACTGTTGTTTTAGAGTAGCATCAATATATTATTTAATGCTGGGCCCGACTAACCCACTTGATTCCATTCTTCAAGAAACAAAAATGCATTCATTATTTGAATATTGAGAATGAAAGCGACTGTAACTACCTGAATTATAATTCTAATTAAGCGAAGTACCAATACTTCATCTTGAGCTCCCGGTTGAGATTGAAAGAAAAAGTCCTCCATTGTTTTTCGTGATTAAGAAATACCTAAAATCGTTCAGATTGACCCAGTTGAAGATGAACACCGAGGTCCTCTGCAGGTCCAGTGCTTGCGCTACTAGTTATAAATTACATATTGCGTCCGTATACCAATCATTGGATCCTCTTATTCTTTTCTCAATCAGGCTTAACTACCATATATTTTCGAGATAAAATCTTTCATAAATTAGTTTTGTTGACTAAAACGTAGAAATTACACAGGGACATCTTAAACAAGTGATATAACTAGTTCAGATTGGTACAATATTTTATGAATTCATCCGTTGGACCCAGAAATGAAGAGAATACAAACGCTTCAGAACTGCCTAAGTTTGTTAAGTGAATTAGTTGACCTTCCCTAAACATCTTCTACCGCGTTTATTTTTGTCATTGCCGTCCTTTTATTGCATGTGGTAATTTCTATTTTCCTTTTTGGAATATTAAATACCGACTTTGAATAGTCGATTATGGTCTAATACGATCGAAATCATATTTTTGGCCCTCTTGTGTTAATGAGTAGTTCATGAATAATCTCCAACTTGAGATTATTTATTGGAATTTGTCATCCGCATTAGAAGTGGCAAAATATTTTAATATATAATTACTCACATAGTAAACAAGAAAAAGCAATTCCACCTCCCATAACTGTAATCTCTGAGCATTACATAATCTACTTGATAAGTTGATCAAACTCCTTTACTTCTTTTACAGTTGACTGTTCTTATATTATTACAAATAGAATCATGGGTTTAATATCTAAATTTAAAATTGTTAGTTACTTACTTCAAAGTGCCTGCTATTTTAATCATTTTTAATCAATCAAAAGTGTAGTGTCTTTTTGTGTTCAATCAACATAAGGTATTAACTTTTACTTGACATACATATTATATTATAGAATAAGGAGATTATGGAATTACATTTCGTCACAACAATATTATTAAACTTAGACTGTAATATTCACATTACATTTATATGGCAATGTTAATATGTATTAATATATGATAATATTGTGAATGATGTAAGATATATTAAAAATGTGCGTATACTGATATGCAATACACAAATATAAATTTAATCCATATATACTATATTCTATATTCTTGACAACTAATAAATAGCAAGAGTATATATACTTTATGTAAAGAATTTTACACTTCAATGTAGGAAGAAAGTTAAATGTAGGATGATAGAATTCTGTCTTAGCTTTAAATAGCACTGTAAATCAGTGAATAACAGAAGAACGATTACATGATGCAAATCTGCTAATTATAATAAGAAGCTATAGTTCGAGCCAAGCAGTCCAAGAATGAGCAGTACTTATTCGAGTTGTAGAAGTCAGCCAACTTATAAAATGATCTCATTCTGACCCGTGATTCCTGTGATTAACTACGAAAGCAATTGGAAGAGCAACTGATCCAGAATGCCCTTCTTTAAGACTCTTTCGATTAACAGCATTAGAAATTATCATGTGCTAATGAGCAAATCCTCACCATGCAACAGCAACTTGAGCAACAGTTAATAAGTTACAAACAACTCACTGAAGCTAATAAGTTCTTACATGAACGTAGCATTGAAAATCAGCTAAGGAATTAAAAGTAAGAAGAGGAGGAGCCAGAACCTGAAAAACAAGAGAATCAAATTGTTGAGCCAGAGAAGCCCAGAATGCTCAGAAAGCAATTAAAACAGGCTTTGAATTAGTGCGATTTACTCACTCAACAGCTGGAAAAGCAGTGGATGGACAATTATGCCCTTAAAAATGCTCATCAACTTTAAATTTCAAAACTCCACACAGAAATAGAAAAGCTGTAAAAACATGACCATTGACAGTGAATCTGGAGTCAAAAAATTTGATGTGGATTTTGGAACTTTTCCGAAGAAAAAATAGAGGTGTGTTAGTGATAGTATGTACTGTTATTTCATATATCATCTCATCTATTTCCAAAATATTCCGCTCGAATCCCTGTCCGGGCGCAATCCACCTCATAAATGACCAACTTGGAACTTATCTCAGAAACTAGCTAAAGACACGCGGATTTCACCAAACTCAATGATTATTGACGTATTTATTATCCTAGCACTCGCTAGCACTCATCTGCGCTTTAGAAAATGACACTATCTTGTATTTAACCCATTCAAAACGCAAAGTCATTGCCAATTATTAAATATATAGTATGTACAACTATATGCAACAATAATATATAAAAGCCGTCAGAAAGATACTTTTCCAATGCGCAGTAATATAAATAATATTGAAAATATACCACATTTTGAGGAGAAAATATGAAGTGAAATTAACATCATATTACCGATACTTACTAATAATGGCCTTCATTTGACTAATAATTTGGAAACATGAAATTATAAAAATATATGAATTAAACACTAAAATTATAGTCGTATAAATGAATTATATTAATAAAATATTTCATGTCCACTCCAAATGAATCGCCACAAAACTTATATATGAATCCTACTTTAAAGTTAGAGTTTAGACTATCGCAAAATTATAGAAGTGAGTAATATTTATATTTCCCATGTTTATAAAACACTATACTTTTATTTCCTAACAAGCAGTATATTAGTAGCATATTAACTAGTAGTCTATTAAATTCGATGGCAAAAGAACAGATTCGTATATTAATTTAAACTTTATTATCAATTACCTGATTAGTATAGTTAAATTATAATGCAATAATTCCACCTACTAAATTCATATTAATATGATAATTTGTTTTTATAATTAGTGTTTAAACAATATCAAACAATACTTATTTAAATATATTTCTCAATTATGTGATTAATGTTTGTTTTACAAGCTTAGAAACAATTATATTAGTATACTTTTCTTACTAAGTTAAAACTCCATTATTATAATATGTAATGAGTTTAAATGTTTATAATAATAACAGTATTCATTATAAGCACAAATATACACAATACAGTATATTAATTTAAGATTTATACGATCTTCATTCAAAATACTTTTGGTGTGAAATATATTAACATAACAGATTATAAAAAAGCAAAATGATTTGTCAAATTATCTCAATATATCTCATTAAAATGGAGAAAATGAAGATCTTCACCAATCAAAACACAAAATTGGATATATTTTAGCTGCTGGCCCAGCATGGGCTAATATAAAGAACCCCCACTATAAACAGATGAAAAAGATACTATTCCAGCAAAAATTCACTATTTTCAGATTTGTCGATGGTCGTGTAAAAACAGGTTCTCAAAATGCAACAAAAGAAACGCAAAAACGAACCAGAACAAAAAACTGAGCATAGAGCTTCCACTCCAACATCAGAACCAGATGTAAATGAACTGATGAAGAAACTGTTCGAAAAGGTTGAAAAGGATGAAAAGGAGAAAAATATTCAAATAAACCAAATCTGTAATATGATTCAGAAAACCATCGGATATGACGTCGTTTTCGCAAGCCACGATGGAATACTGCAGATAAGGAACACCATCCTGAAGAGAGACTCTTTGAAAGTGGACTACAATTTCAGACAAAGACTCGTCCCAGACGTTCTCAGATTTTTGGAAGTTAACATGAAGTGAAAGTATGTAAATAATTGTAAATATATCATCAATATCATTTATAGTATCATATGTTCAATTATTAGTATCATATATACTACATAACCTCACTCAGAAGGGGGTCACATTTTCGCTTATAAGGGGGTAGGTCAACTCGCTTACAAGGGGGTTGGACATGAAGTTACCCCCTTGTAAGCGAGTGCCAAATATCATGCGTTTTAGCCCTGTTTTTTGGTCCTAAACCTCTCAAAAACAACAATATTTTTGGATACATTTTGGATACATTTCACTTACAAGGGGGTTGAAAATGGCTACCCCCTTATAAGTGAAAAGGCTACCCCCTTGAGAGCGATTATGTAGTAACTGTCATGATTAAGATGAAATAATTAAATTGTGCCTTAATAATGGTTTACATTAAAATTTATATTATTAAAAATACATCAACACACATACTGTATAATTAAAAAAATATATTATTATTAACTTTCTCATATCGTAATTTCTCATGTAGCAGTTGTATCTGAAATTATTTAAGATTTTGCAGAGTTATAAATAGATATAAACCTATTAGATCTTAAAACAATATGTGTTCTTTTGCTAATTTAATGTCAACGCTTAATCTTAAGAACTACAAATAAACAAATCATAATCATTTTCAATATACTGATATATCAATCACAAATTTAATGTATAGTACATACTTGTTACTATATATATAATGTATATATATATATATATATATATATATATATATATATATATATATATATATCACCTATACTCTACTATCTATTTTTATTAAATAAAATATATCTATTTTAATTATTGCATATAAAATCTATCAATCGCGTATTACTCATATATCATAAACATTCTCTTCATTTATCATTAATTATGATATTGTATATGTTGTTTATTTCCACTTCCCTGATGAACTTCAATTATTTGTAATCCCAGCTGAACATTTTGAACCACAGATTCCTGTAAATGAAATAACTTTTCAAAACTCAAATCACTGAAAAATAGTTCGTTTTGTTTCCGATTGAAAAAGCTCTGAGCGTTTTAACGAGTTCCTGCTCAACTTTTCACGACTCTTTGGAGAACTTCTCCAGTTTCCGGGAGAAAATGGAAGAACTCAGAATCTCGTTCTCGGAGGACGTAGTTCTGGACTTCGTTGATTTTTCAGACCTCGACCTTGAAATATGAAATGTATTGTTTATTTTTTCAACATTACCTCAAATACAAATCCAAGCGGTCACCGAACTAACTTATATTATATTAATATAAAATTAATCCTAAAACTGTAACTTTGTCAACTATTAGGAGTCCTAAACTGTATTGCAAAATTAAAAGTTCATTTTTGCAAAACTGTATAAAACTAGTGTTAAATAGTGCGTTTTTCGAGAATAAAGATATAGTTTTCATATTTATTTTTCTTAATCTTAGTCTTATAGTTATTTAAGACACATACTTTTCTTCTCGTATAAGCAATAAGCATCGTACGTCATTGTACATATGATATAATGTAAGTGTATAACTGTTGCTAGTCTTTCATTTATGTAATTAGTAATAATTTTCAATTATTGTTGCATTAAATTTGTTTACAATATCTAACATTCAAATATGATTGTATTATTTCTATAGATGATGTACGATAAAAACAAAACGTTATAAATATATGTAACTAATTTCTCAATGTTATTTGCTATTTGGTTGGCTTTAGTATAACTTCAGTAGCTTATATAAGCGAAAATCACTTTGTTATCGATTATTTTATATTAAGGATTCTAATATATATATTTTAATGAGTTTGATATTAGCATTATATTGCTGTGCGGCACATAACAACTTGGTGCGATTTGAAGTGTGAAGTAAAAAAAGTATACTTTTTCTTTTGTCCTATTATAAATCTGATATAAATATATTTTATAAAATTCACTACATCAAAATTCAAATCGTACGCCTTAATTTTAGACTGAACTGTCAACAAATACAATTTAGTAACTTGAAAGCGGCAACTCAACTATACTAAATCAAAAGACTTATAAAGCACACGCGAACAGGTATTGATCTCCTACTGGTAGTTGTATACTGATGAAACTGGTCAAAACTGAAGTATTTATTGTATTTATATAAACGGTACGTTAAGTTATAATTCAAATCAATTGACGGATTATTATTAGGGACATACTGGATAACTCAAATAACAATTTATAGTTAATATTATTATTTAGAAAATTCATGATACTAACAAAATGACATCTAAAATCTAATGTTAATAAATTTGAATTGAAATAGTTTGGATTATTTTCCTATTATATTGTTGATTTAAGTGTATATGTCTAGTGCCCAGCACAATTCATAAATAAATGTGTTGCTGTTCAAACCGTCATATTTTAGCTTACTCATTGTTACTAGCTTGGCACACTAGCTGTGAGGCGAAAACATAACCGTTTTAATACCTCTCAAGTACCCTAACTATTTTATAATTTAAGAAAGATTTCTCAACTTCAAAGTTCATCTTGGACATAATAGTTAGAAATTTGATTTAGACTAAATTAAGGAAGACTCAGATTTCAATTTTATTTTGATTTATTATTATTCCATGAGCCAATAAGATAACTTAATTATAATATTTAAGATATCTCATCAAACAAATCCAAACTAAATCTGACTTAGCGAAAATTTTTTATACTCTTGAAATAATAATAGCACAACGACGCAGTAATGGCTTTCGAATTATTCAAATATAGCAACATGTTGGTAGAACTGGGTTGGTTTCGCACTCATTTGTTTTTAAATTATAAGAAAAAATTGCTATAACTTTACTAATCGAGAACGTATGGTGATTCTACTGAACTAAATACTTTGTTGTATTCAGAAGTAACTACCCCCAGTATTTGTGTGCTTGGCGTTTTTGATATTAAAATATAATTTACAAAAACTTACTTATTTGTTGAACTTGTAAATGACAGATGAATTCGAATTTACTAGGAAGTGGACGTTGTGATTGTTAGACCTGAGGTATTCTGTGATTTAATTATTTACCACAGTTTCAATTATTTGTTTTCAAAATCAGCTTCAAATCGTTGACAACAAAACGATAAATATTTATTTTGGGAAATAAATAATATGTTGAACCCGGTTACGGTACCTGCTACCAAATCCCCTCAATTGATTCAAGATTAGAAATAGAAGTAATATTTTTATGTATCTAATATCATTCGCTCGAAATATTCGCTCAATGTCAATGCCTTCTGTTAGTCTAAGATGTTGGGAACAAGCGATCTAGATCAATATGGAAATACCCTAGCCTTGAGAGGAGCCAAGGAAAACTATCTTAACAATTTGTGGAAATTCTAAATTCTAAAAGTTGCATTTAAAATTACTTGACTTAATATAAAGTGAATCAAGACTCCAAACTATAAGCCACGAGTATTTTCTGGTGGACCGCCCACTATTCAGGTGTATATGGAGTCAATTGGCAATTTTATAGGCATTTTCCAGACACATTTCTTTCGTGGAGTGAAACATAATATTTTATTAATATTTTATTTTAGGAATTTATATAAATCGTTGAATAATTCAGAAAGTTTTTGAAATATCTCAATATTCGCATCATTTTGTTATGTTGTGCGGCGTTAATCTTTAAAAACCGGTCGGGTTAATTTGGGTTTTTTTGTTTTCTATAGTTCTAAAAATTTATATATTATTATATTATATAGTAACTCGCCAATTCAGTTTTTTCAATTTTTGGACCCACTTCTTTAATACAATATGTTTAAAATATCACAAAAGAAGTGGTTTTTCTTACCGAAATAGTACTTCACCATTTGACTTTAAAATGTTAACAGGTAGAATATAATCACTCCAACCCATAATGACCAATGGCAATAAACATAAAATTACCACCCTGCAGTTAACAGAAAATGAGAAATATTAGACTTGAAGCTTAAAAATATTTCACATCATAATATTGCTTCTACTATGCGGAATTAGTGCAGATTACTTATAATATGAACTGAATCATATTATATCACACCTGCATCATACTAATTTAGTCAAATTATAATATTCCAACGTATAAAACTATTTGAAGACAAGTTAATAATAAAATATGTATTTATATTCATATAAGATTGTGAAAATCCGCTTACTTGATTGACAATATTAAATTTATTAAATTTTGGTCTCAATATAAGCTTACTGGTTTTGGAAATAAATTTTAGTAATAACTTTAAAGAAATTATTAGTTTAATGCTAGACAATACCAGAGTCAACATCAACAAAGAAAATAATTACCACAATTATGAATACGGTAAAGACAAAACAACTAGTAAGATTATGAAAATACATCATTATGTTAATCATAAAATATTAATTAAAATTTGTTATAATTGAGGCAAGCAGTTTAAGATGTGCGCTGAAACTATTAGTATGATGGAAATAGTTTAAATTTTTCGAACTCATGAGTTGTAAATCTCAACAAATATACAACAAACTCAATAATATAGATTAAATTTGTAATAACATATTAGTAACTATTAATTTACCTACAGTAAGCCGACTGAAAACTAGTTTATGTATATCATAAAATATTTTCTGAATTATACAAATACTCAAGTTCATACACTATTAAGTCATAATCAATATAGTTATATACTTTCATGAAATAATATTCAGTTAACTTCTAATTATCTTCTTCAAGATCAAAAATATTAAATATAATTATTATTGAATTTCGCAGAAATAGATGCAAGTGATATTAACTACAGTTATATTTATAAACATTGATGTTATATGTAATATATTATAATATAAATGCTTGAACTATCCTAGTTGTTCATAATTTGAGTGATCTTAATTTCAACTCGGATTTGCTGGATATGGAGTGAAATTAAAAAATGAACTATATACAACCTCTCACTAGTACATATATTATATTGATTTTACTCTACATTCTATTTAATTTTTTCGAAAAACCTCTGTCGGTTTTTAAAGATTAATCTAATTGGACTAAATTTCACAGTACATCTCGGAAAATCTGGTTACAAATGTTTATTGTTTTCAGAAGTAACTACACACTACGAGTATTGGTGATACTAAAATAGGTCCAGGCAATAAT
Source organism: Hexamita inflata (assembly GCA_963988835.1). Taxonomy (NCBI): domain Eukaryota; phylum Fornicata; order Diplomonadida; family Hexamitidae; genus Hexamita; species Hexamita inflata. The sequence goes on along the minus strand of CAXDID010000369.1, from coordinate 207,719 downwards.
TTAATCGTATTGCTTGCAGCTATTGGGATTTTAACACCCATTACATATATTATTAAATATGTTAACTATTTGTATGAAGAACTATACATTTATATTGATTATTACCTGTAACCTTAAAGTACTGGTAACTTTTAAGGCTTAAACAGTGAAAACTAGAAATAGATACAATTATAAATAATGTTCATGTTATTTATTTTAGTTTTAATTTCCGTTTGTTGAACCCATTTCTAATATGTGTATACTAAAGAAACTTTAGGTAAACTTTAGATACCATTTTCATTTCATTTCCATAAACACACCCATTTATTTTCGTTTATTATTTCATTGGTGAGCTTTTATTTTCCACTTCAAATGAACTTTAGTTACTTGAGCTCATAATTAACACAACTATATTCAAGGCAGAAGTAAACTAAATACATTTTAAATCACGTTCAAGAGCCCAAAATCGAGTTTATTTCCCTTCCAAACACAGGCAGGAACAGCGTTTTCACTCGGTCCTGTTCAACATTTCACAGTTTGCTCGAAAACTTCTCCAGTTTTCAAATGAAAGAAAAATTCGACGATTTGAGAATCTCATTCTCGGAGGACGTTCTGATTGATTTCGATGACGCAGAACTCCTTGAACTCTCATTCACCGAAAATTTATATGAAAATATTGACTGAGCAGAAAAGAAGAGTTTGTACATGAAAACAAATGTTCAAAATATTGAATGAAACAAAATAAGAGTTATCACTCTTGATAAAAAGAAATGTATGAAACGCATTTGCAAATATGTGAAATAAAATACTAAAACAGAATGTAAAAAAGATAACTCAAAAGACAAGTGAATACGCAAACTTATAAATATTTTTCTTTGTTTAAATTTGAAAATAGTTAACAAACTATAACAAATTTGATTTTTACTTACTATCATGTTGAGGGTCGTCTGACCCAGTAGAGCTAGCCGGAGTGTCCGGCAGGATCTGTGAACCCCGGCGTAGCCGCTAGGAACACCTAATCTCAATCTATCATCAACCCTCCTTAATATAATTAATATAGCCCCTGAAGAAGTCTCGTATAGTGACACGAAATATAATTTTATCATAATTTTAATTTATAGCTACTTTTTAGTATATATTTAAATTCCGCGCCAAAATATTTCAGAGAAATGAAATTTCATCAGACCACTGAATACCTGTACATTATGAGACACAATAATATGGGAAAATGAACCATCAATACTAATATTAGTATTAATTAATTATTATGAATAATTTGAGCTACTAATTCATCAAAAATATATCACCCCCTTTATTGGGAATTATATGATTGTGAGTGACAGATTTATTAAAGATTTTTTATTTCTTGTTCTAATCATAAGTGGAGACACTTGGCTTTTTGAGAAATACGAAAGGTAAACGGCTGATATACAAAAATGAGATGTTTGGGTATATATGAATCGTACAACTTTTAAATTGAAATCACTTTTTACTATTTTTCTTACTTTTTATCTGTTTTCAAATTACTTGCAAACGTGTGGGCAACCTTGTAAACACGTGAAATTAATTTACTCCCCTTATGCTTCATGATAATCTGTAGGCTACCACATTTATCATCATCATAGTTAGAATTATATTGTTCCGAACATATACTTGGATTTTTATAATCTGACAGGAAGTCCTGCAGTAACTTTCTGCAGTTAGATGTTCTCCGGTAAATAAATATTATTATTATCATTGTTCTTGCGAGAATATAAACTTATCCCTAACTTATTTTCTAAACAGAGCATAGAAAATAAGACCTGCAAATGCATCGTTTGGTAAGATTTCACCCAGCACTTACTGTTCATGGAAGTTCGAACATCATGAATACACATACTCTGTATTGTGCGACACTCTGATGTCATTTTTGTCAATGTTTACCAGGTAACGCTATCTTTGTCTTTTTGAATCACTTTTAACGGCATGCTAGTGTTTTTAGCATGTATGATAGAACCTGAATCATTTACCACAATAGAAGTGGAGTGATACTATATTGTAATATTATGACATTTATAATAAGTTAATAGATTTTTCACACCAATATGTAGTCCAAAACCTAGAATCTGGCTAATTTCCATAGAATATCAGTCTAGCGGTAAATTTATGTCAGATTTCACTAAATTAGCGCGTTTTCAATGGCTATTCGATTTAGCAGGTTTGAAACATTTCTACCAGAACTTCCAATTGTCTCCACTTATTTCTAATCTGTTGATGTCAAACTCTATTTAATGGATGGAGTGGAATATATTTTATTACAAAATACATGTATAAGTTTAAATATCACACATTCATTTGTTTGAATTGTTGTTTTCAATTATAACTGTGAGTTCTTGCAAAAGTATTTATTCTTTGGTTGGTTTCTTCTGAACTTTTACGACTTGGTATTTGTTGATAACGCCCCTTGAGTATTTTGCTTTCTTGTACAGCACGGTAAGGATTACAATCAGGATTCCACATCCGGTTGAAACTATGGTAACTTTTCTCTTTGATTTTTTCCGTTTGTCCTCAACTTTCATAAAAATGAATTTCTCTACGAAGGTCGCGCAGTCGTATTCGAATGTAAACGTTGAGTGGACACTTACCTAGCTGCAGTTCACTTCATCACAAGTGTAGAAGAACTTGTTCACATTGGTCGCGTTTTATATATTTTCGAACCGTTTGTAAATCTGAATTTAATTCGGGTACTTGTTTTCAACGATAAAACGAGTTGAGATGTTCGAGTAATCGTAAAATTAGTGGTAATTATCACATTCATTATTTCTGGTTAACTGTAATTAAACGCCAGATGGTGTTAAAACAACCACTCCATAATTCCAGCAGGTATAACGAGCGAGGCAGTGGTTGGCCTTCATCAAAAACTAAAGTTGATTCTAAAAATAAAACATAATTTTCAAATAATATACTGGAGATGAATAATACGTGTTCATGTTTATATACAACATCTTTTTGCACGTGTCTTGCTGCGCACCAAGCATGTTCAAGCACGAAAACATTATAGACTTTATCGACGAATTAAAACGCCCCATACTCATAGAAATAGAATTATTGGACTTGAACTTAGTAGTGTCGTCTACACTCTAGCCAGTTAGTCGGTACTCAACGCGATCATAATTCAACATGTCAATTTGTTGCTAGATTATATTCAGCTTCGGTAAATTGTAGTCAAAAAAGATTTGGTAACCGAAATCCTTCTCATAGTTATACAAATACACATATGCATCTTTGAAAACAGTTGAAAAACTTGAAATGCTTAGTTATACATCATATTTGATGGAAACATTTCTGTAGCCCTACCGAGTCATTAAATATATATAAGCACTTAGAAATGAAGTCTCATAAATTACTTGAAAATCCTACTTGCTAATTATTAATTACTGTTAGAAACACGAACCTGCTTAATAACTGTTAATAAACAATTCAGTATTTAAAAAGTAGTTAAATTTGTCTAATACAATTTAAACTTGATTCAAATAATATTTACTTCCAGAACTACTTGTTTTAATTAAATATATGCAATAATTTGTTGGACACATTTCAAATAACACATATTTTGTGTTTATTGTGAGTTTAGTTGATTAAAAACATTATTTTATGTCAGATTATATTTCATCAAATACCAAAACCGGAAAGTCTGTTCTATAATTTATATTATATACAGATACTTATGTGAAACTAAGATTCTTACTAAGCAAATTACTTATATAATAGCTATTAGGAACCGTAAAGTATATTTACTTTGTAATATTATATGCATAGTCAGAAGATAATGCTTTAATAATAGATGGAAATATAGATGGGCCTAGTGTTAGAACTATTTCAACATCACCTTGAAATACTTTACAGTTAATATTGTTTGAAGACTATAAGTCTAAAATAATTTATTAGTTCAGTATATCTAGTGAAAGTTTTGATTGTTATTAGTAACAATTGCCTACTTAAATTATTTTTTATTACGATTGAATATATGATAATATTAGGTATAAATTTAGCATAATTAGAGTGGAGTAGATTAAATTAACTATATGACTATTATTATAATTGGGATATAACTGTTAATCATAAAAATAAATCTTATCAGTATCAAATTTATTCTGTTAATAGCAGATTTTTAAAATAATATAATAAAATGGTTAATTTATTGGATTGAAAGACTTATTTAAAGTAACGTTTTAAATCCCTTGATAGCGAAATGTATCCAAAATGTAACGAAAAAGAAGACCGTAAATTACGTCTATACTGGTCACCCTTTTTCTCTGATCATCACATTTCCTTTCCTTTCTAACCGATGATCTATAAGAAAACAACAGCATTCCTCTAACCAAATATCTCGCGTGGCGTTATCACACGTCAAACCTCCTCGCAGAATCTCCGTTAGCTATTTCGGGCTAAATAATGTTGAATTTGATGGTTTATGGACAAAAAACGGACCTTCTGACTCAGAAGTTCTGAGTAGTTATGTAGTAAATGAATGTATATATATATATATATATATATATATATATATATATATATATATATATATATATATATCTCACTTCCTCGAGACGGCACAAACAGACTTCATTGAGACTTTCGAAAGCAAAACATAGGCTCTCGCACGCCAGTGTTTCAACTTTCAAAACGGGCTCAACCTTCTTCGATATTCTACGTAGGTAGATACATAATATTAATAATGTTACGTATGTGTGTAGTGGTTTAATTAATTTTTACTATGGTTTTAAAAGACATTTAAGATCTTTTTTGTAGAAAGTATGTTTTTACAGTGGTATTTTCAACTTAACTGTGCCATTATTTAGACTAATGGCTTGAGGAATCGCTTATCTTGCTGATACATACCTTTGTGATTTTTAATATTTTTACAAAATTCCTTGATCAATTTTTTGCTATAGAATTTACTCGAGTTCATGTGAAAACTATTGAAGTGAATTACTTATTTACGCGCATTTTTACGAACTTACCAGTTTCGGTCATTCTGAGATGTGAAATAATTTTTGAATCATGTCACGATTTTATTTAAGAGCTCGAAAATCCCGCTTGATTTCATTTGAAATTGCAAACTATTTATATACATTTGTTAATAAAACCACTTTATTTTAACATTTTGGCAAATTTTTCCACCCTATATATGAAATTCAAATAATTGGCTATGAGTATAGTTAAAAGCAAAATATTAGAACTTTGAGGGCAAAAGTAGTTAGAACCAGGAAAATAATAAAAAGTTGGTTGGTGTCATTTGGAACACTAAACATATTAAGTTTTAATATACAATTAGGAACGCCTTAATTATGACCTCAGTACTATTCTAGGTTCTGGCTTTACATCAAATTTTGAATCAAATGATTGTTCAGGTAATGTAGATGTTACTAAAATTGACCATCAAATTATAATTATGATGATAAATATGAAACCTAGATTCCCAATAGTTATCCGTCTTACGTTATTGTTTTATGATTGAGCCTCGTCAATTGAATCACCGTATAAGTTTTAACATTTTAAGTCAATTTAATCAAAGATAATAAGAAAGTAGAAGTAGGCGGAAGTGTTCTGTTCTGAGAATCGTAGAAAGTTTGGAGGGCTTATACACTTAAGTCCAAAACAATTAGGAAAATATATTAAACTTTATAACTTCACTATTAATTTCCAACTTACCTAAAACTACAAAATTAGAATACATTCAAAATTGTTTATAATTTTTGGCTGCAATACTAGATATGTACAAGTGATAAGTATTAATTAGAATTACATCATCTATTAAACACTTTTAAATAAATGAATTTTTTAATATATTTGAAATGGATTAATAAGAAGATAGACCAAGTTTATCTTTATATCATACATCTCTAGACAAAACTTATTTCATAGTTGAAAATATTAGTTTCACTTCATTTCATTCTATTTAAAGCTAACTTGAGATAAAATTAGACTTATTTGGAAGAAGATAAACCGGGTTGATCTGAATTTTAGCTTTGTACTTCTTCAAGTTATTAAAATCCAAAAAATATTATTATAGTTTTGAGTTAATCAATTTTAGAATAATTATTGCAAAAGCACAAATTTAAGATTTTACTGGTGTTGAACAAAGATAATAATGGCATTCAAAAGTAAATTATCTACATAAACTTATAATAATTAATTTAATAATTTCATTTCATCTCTAGCATTTTCCGTTTCAATTCTAAAAATTCAAATGAAATTGTCAATCACTTTACGCTGATATCTACCTTAATTTAAAAATATGAATGCAAGTATAACTACTATTACAAATAATATGATAAAGATAGAATATCGTACTATTCCAATAAATTACGAGTAATTGTGTAATATGAATCCTAGCAATCATGATTAAGACTTATATTATTATTAACAACTAATAACAAGTCTAGTAATATATAACAAGACAGTGATATACTTTATCTGCTTGATTAGTCAAAATAATATGATTTGATATTGGATTTGAATTGGATATTAAAACAAATAATTATCTAAACTATATTTAGTTACATATGTACCCAATAATAAAATATTAATAGTTATAATAATACCCATTTCATGCACAACATGAGATAGAAAGTTTACATCCCTATAATAACTCAAACTAATAAACTTGTATTAGTTAATAAATCAGGTACCAGTAGTACGAAAAATATAATATTGCATTCATTAGTACTTTAGCTTCAGTTTACTTTTAAAATATTTAATTACAAAAATGTAAAGTTAAAATTTAAATATTTTTTGAAAGGTATCCAAAAGTTGATATATTATTTGATAGTCATCTATGACCAGTTACTCTGTCGAGCTTCCGCCATGAATGAAAATGATTATTTAATTTACGAAATTTACAAAAGATAGCAAAATTATAATTATTGAACGATTTAATTGCTAAGATTAATGATAATAAAATTAACACCAAACCCAATAATAATATTGTATTAAATTTTTTGTGCATATGATATTAGTAGCAAATCTTCTTAATAAATACAAAAATACAATTTTCTGGATGCGGAATGGATATGATGTGAAAAATTAAAAATTATTATATAATGTTGACCTGAGTTTACTATACTAATTTCATTCGTGTACCTTAATTCTTTCACCTCGAAACTTCAAAAAAATCAACTTGTTCACACCACTGTTTTTACATTAATTGTACATTTAAATCAGATTTTTCTTTATCTTATTTTTTAACGTTTACAGTCGAAATTTCAATTAATTCCAATTTAAAAATGGAAGAAATGGAAATCTCAAAAAGTGATCGATATTGAGTTTAAAGAAGACTTGATATTTATAGAACAGTTAGCAGTTTAAGAACGGGAGTGGTTCTAAATTTTCAAAAGTGGTTATTGCGTTTCCAGGACATTGGAGTGATGTAATTTATCGTGCACCAATGTAATTACTAGGGCACCTCTGTAACATTTAGTGCACCTCTGTAACTTATCGCCGCGTATATTTAGATTCATGTAACTTAGTGGATTCACTCCCGAATTGTGTAACTTAGTGGATTCATTCCATCGATTTGTGTAATTCATCGGTTCGGCTATATTAGTAAAAGTTACAGGTTTTAACTAAATTAAATTATATCACAATATAATTTATATAATTGATATAACTCACTTCAAATGTAGTTAATGGATGAAATGACACCTGAGCGTATGATAGTGCAGCTAAAATTGTCGCTTTAAATTAGCATGGAGAAGTAAAACCAGTATCTACTCCAAATTGAAAATTTATAGCAAGAACTACTTCAACACTGCAAGCTTTCAAAAAATGAGCAACTTATTAGAACAGTAAAGAACGCAATAATCCTTTAAAATGACTTAAACATTCAAAAAGACCAGTGTGATCAGCTCAGACTTCAACTTGAATAATAGTTTGTTCAAAGTAACGCTCTACACAAATTACACAAGACAGATCTGAAAACTATCGAAGGGCAATTATTATAAATACAATAAATAGAATTATAAAAAGAAAATTAGATTAATGAGTTGCATATTTAATTGAATAAATAAGAAAGTCAAATATAAGAGATTGAAATAGATAAATAGAGGTTGGCTTTGCAATAAACATAAAATGAAAACAATTACGAATAATAAATAAAGAAAATCAACTAAATTAATGAAAATCAATTGAGTTAGTTTAAAAAGTAACAGTTTGAGCAATCCTAAGTATTTTAGGTTAAAATATTCGATTTGCAAAATTAAATCACAGAATATACGGTTAAGTTAGAATAAAATCTATAATAATCAGTTTTACTGAAAGAGGAATCAAAATAACTTAAAATATAAATATCACAATAGAATATTCAAATACAAGACCTTTAAAATGAATATTAAGCACTTAAACTTCAATTAGCCTAGTTATAAACTGAATTAGCTCAAAATAAAAATACAATGATAAGTATGGAATCCACACTACTATAGTTGAGAAATGAAAATGTATTTTTGTAGAGTGAGCTGTCAGAAAACAATAGATCATTCAAATAAACCATAAACCAATAGGAAAGTTAGTTCACTCAGTTTCAAACTGATCTTGAGTCAAAAATTACACTTCTAAATACAGAAAATGAATCTCTAAACAATAACATCACAAATCTTAATAACTAACTAATAACCAGCAATAATAAAACCTCTGAGCTCCAAAATTACTTAAATATTTCTAATACATCACTAGAAGAACTCACCCTTCAATTATAAATAATAAAAAACGACAAATCACTCCAAATTACAGTAACCGAATTATAAACAGAATAACAACAAAATTAATCAATAATCACCTCACTCCACGAACAGCTCGAATCGAAAACGCTTCAAATAAACTAACTCAATGATCAAATCATAATTTAACAGCTAAACTTAATTAACATTTAAACATAAAACGATTAAGAACTGAAAACGACTCAAAATCAACTTTAAACAGCTAATAATAATAAAATCGAATTGGATAATCAGATTCAGTAATTAAAAATTGACATAGAAACATAGTATTAAACAGTTTAAAATCTAAATGAGCAAATAATCAAATTAAACGAAACTATATTCACTTAAAACGAATCAATAACCGAACTTAAGCAAATCAACAAACTTCTAACCACGAACAACCAGATCTAAATTGAATCACTAAATAGTACTAAAACGGAACTGAACACCTTCAAAAACAATTTCGCTTCACTAAACGAAAACTACTACAAAATACTCGAGAAATATCAAAATGAAGCGGAACAGGCTGAAAAACACAAACGAAACGAATTAACATTAAATGAATAAATAATAACACTCAATAAAGAGATAAACGGACTAAAAAACACAATAAAGAGAATTGAACAAATAAACAACGAATAACCGGACGTAAACGACTGCACGGAAATGCTCTTCATGAAATGCAGAGAACTCACGTTCGACGAAAACCAAAGTTAATTAATTGATGGAGTGATAAACACCATCATGGAATTCATCACCGAAATTAAAGGGTACAAATTCCTAGTCACGAATTAAAAAATGATCAATATACTATTGAAAGCAGTAAACGCACAAAAAGAATACAACTACCAATTCAGGCTCGTGCCTGACCTAATATGGCTATTAGAAAAATAGAAATGAAAATAGAAATGAAACACTTTAAATATAAATAAACAATTCCAACGTTATATCAAATACAATGTACATCAATTACGTAGTTGTATCATAATCAATTCAATGATATTGCTGTATACAAGTACGTTTAATGTTAAATATCAACCTAAGATATCGCAATGTAGATTATATTATCAGTTAGTAGTAATAGTATCATTTGTATATTTTGCATTTAGTATTGTAATCGGCCATTCTAAGCATATTAATTACAAAAATAAAATGTAAAAATTACTTGGGACATATAGTGTGTTGGTAGTGTGCTGTAGTGTAATGATGGTAGTTTAAATATAAATTTATAAATATATGTACTTTGTAACATCATACTCAATTTTTCTTCTTTTAAGATTCACTTCATAAATGTAATTAGCAGATTCACTTTCTAATGATAATCTTATAATGCAGCTTAAAATAAGTTTGCAAAACAGTTTATAACAATAAAATGAGTATTTGATGCAAATATAGAATTTGTAGCATAAAAATATCTAAAAGGCAAAACAATCTAAGAATGATCTGTACGCTTAGGAAGTTGAGCGATCTACTGCTCTCTAAAATGAACTTAATATGTCAAAAGACCAATGTGACCAGCTTAGACTACAGCTGGAGCAAGTACTAATTTAAAACAGCACTTTGCAAAAAGTAAATATATAAAGTAATCAAGTTGAACTTGAGTACTCTTAATTATTGGAGAAATATGAAGATCTTTAAATCGAAAATAATCGTTTAAAAACCCAAATATCTCTAAATAATACAAATTTATAATAAATAAGTAACGCACAGAACTAACTCAACACATTAATTCGATCTCACGACTAAAAACACGAAAATCAAGAAATAAACGAAGCTGTTTAGAGCATTAGTAAATACTTCACTTTCTTCAAGAACTAAATAACTCAAATAGCAAATGCGAATGAGTAAAAAAGGAATGAAATTAATTAAATGCAAATGAAAATTAACGATTTGCAAACGCAAATAACTAAAATGGAATTCTCGTATCAAAATGAAGTCCTAGACATTGCCGATTTATTATTCATAAAATGCAAATCGATGTTAACGGACGAAGGATAGCACGAAACATTGGACAAAGTACTCAGTAACCTTAGCAGCTTCTTAGTTCAAATCTAAGCTCAGAAGATAAATGCTAAAGGTTCCAACTAAAAGTAAACGCCTAGTAACTCCCTAAAATTTAAATTAGACAAAAAGTGATAGATGATACATATTATTTTAATCTTTTACAATTATCTGCCGATGCTAACAAGACTCCAACCGTCTCCAAGACGTAGTATTAAGTGATAAAAAAATGATAAAAAAAAGATTAAAGTATAGTAATGCTAATCTAACTATTTTAAATATTAATAAAAATTTATAACTTTATGTTAATAATCCACTTCAATGATTTCATCTCATCTATTAAATCTCGTGCAATCATTATAGCAGCCGTATATAAATATGTAAAATAGGGTTAAACGGTTAAATTTCGATATATCATTAGATTCCGTGCTAATGCTGATTGAAAACAAGCTATTTATCCTTGAATTCAAGTAGTTTACGATTCTGGACTTGAAGACGCACAAGTTGTTAGCCATAAAAGTACCATAGGCGAATTCTTACATATCACAAATTCTGAAGGTTGATTCAGGTTATTTAGTAATCTCCAAGGACAAGAATGTGATGCTCTTCTCTCCCGAATTCGTGTTCCGGTCCAAATTCGGTTGCATTTTATCCGCACCTTATGTATCAGTTATTTCTACATAATATTTTTGTGCTTCTTTCAACAGTCAGGTAAATATCTACTCTTATCTTGAGCGTGATCCTCTTATAACAATTATATTCGACTAATAAGTGACTTCAACAATAATCGACCTTAACCCGAGTATCCTTTACGTTTTAAGTTCCTCTGGCTTCTGCATCGTTGATTTGAACTCAATTTCCACTCAAATAACGAAACGCTCATTCTACGAAACATTTGTTTAAGTTCTGAATCCAATTTAGATATTCAGGGTCAATCATACATTATTGATTATATCACAGTTTTCGGCGCATATTTATAATTTAAATTCGCACTCGTTTGAAGCGGAAATATAATTCGCAGATTAAATAAAACTGTTTTGGAATAAATAGTTCGTACTGTCTAACGGGGAAACAATTTTAACGAGTGAAAAACTGGAAATACTCGAGAGGGGGGAAATTGGAGAAAAGGTGCGGAACGCCGTTAACGGGTTCTTCGTCACGGACAATGGGTTGTTTTAGTTCAAGTGAAATTAAATTGATTATTTCTATTCTGTTGATACACAATATTTTACAATTATATTATACAGTGGTGTGGGGTCAAAGTACCATTGGCTATTTACTATGTTCGAATGCGGACTATGAATAATTCATAGTATGAATTCCACCTTGAGAAAACGCAATGTACCGAACAATGTGCGTATTGCTGTCAATGATATGGACAAAACATATGCCACGTATGAATGGGTCGCCAAAGTCAACTGTCTTAATATAGAATGTGTAAAAAGAATTTGGTACACTTACAAAAACGAAGGCAGATACCTGAATAAACCCAAAGGCGGTAGCGAGAAGAAGTTCGACTAATCCGCTTAGATGATTTTGGTTAACCTAACCTATCCCAAGAATAAATGGACGCTAGGCTCAAGTGGTGTTTAGAACGTGAGGATAGTGGAAGATTGGAAGAGATATGTGTTTACAGACGAATGCGGCATATACAAGACCGGTAGAAGAAACGTATACTTCTTAAGGAAGCCCGACGAAGGGGATGATCCGAGGTTTTTCTTAGCAACGAAATATAATGGAGGATTTTTCGTTTCTGTGTAAGTATATGCGGACAGAGATGAATTCGTCGCAGCGATACAGCTTGCTTGGACTTAAATTGGCTAAGATGTAATAAACTCACTTTTTGATTCTATACCAAATAGGATAAAGGAGTGTATAGAGAAGAAAGGAGGGAACACTCATTATTGAGCCAGGATGTGATATAAGTACATATTAAATATTTAACTTCGTACTCACGTCTAATACTATAAGGTTAGTTCGAGCCCAGTACTCAGTTACTGTAACTGTAACTTTATCAACAATGGCTCAATCAAATTAATCATTCCATCTTCAGTTTTTCATCTACAGTGAAAACATTACTACAAACTACTAAAATATTACAGGAGTCACATGAAAATGTTGGTAACAAAAGTTGAGTTGTTATAATACTTATACTATAATACTTATACTATTGTAGTAATACTTCAGTTATCGTGTTTTTAAATGGATACAACAATTTGTTCAATATACTATGAATACTCTTTTTTAATCCATATTATTTCTATAACTTCGCTAAATACGATATATATTAATATTTGTCACCACTTCATAAATGCAGTTTAATTTTACTACAAACACAGGTTAATCTGCCAAAAAATTCGGAATACTTAAATTAGTTCTTTAATAAGATAATTAAGAATGTAATTAAGCGTCTTAAGACTCTGAAAAATTAATTCAGGATGAAATAACATACGAAACCTAAATGAATGCGCTGTATTAAGATGGTGCACAGTATTAAGAGGATGGAATAAAAAGTTTTGGAGCAGATAACAACAACCGTATTAAAACCCTTGGATTCTTATAAAAATATAATGTAACTTAAATATCTTTAACAGATTGTTACAATGTAACTTTAACTAACCCACCAACTTAAGTTACAAAGTTAATTGTAAATTTTTGTAATATTAACTCGCTTGAAGGTCTTCAAGATATGATAAATTTGAAGTTTGTGGATCTTTCGCACAATGATATTGAAAATTTATCAGTTTTAGGTACCCTTAAATATTTGGAATCGTTATACATTGGTCATAACAAAATAAAGCTGTACAATCCTGACAACATTTCATCATTAAAAAATCTAACTGATCTTAAATGCTTAGGTCTCAATTGCAACAATATTTAAGATATTTCATCATTAATATTTTTGTTAAACTTAGAAAAAATTGTTTTGAGTAATAATTAAATTTCTGATATTTCAGTGTTAAAAACTTTGATCAGTCTTAAAGAAGTTGATTTGTCATATAATTCAATCAATAACTTTTATTATATTAAATATCTGATAAACCTCAAAAAATTATCTCTTGGATCTTGTAATCTAATAGATATTTCATTTTTGAAAACGTTAACTAACTTACAAGATATTTACATGGAAGAAAATATGATTGTTAACATTAGCGCATTAAAAGGTATGAATTTGAATTACCTAAACTTGATGGAAAATAGAATAAGACAGTTTACAGAAATTGAAAATCACAATAATTTTGAGCTTTACCAACTTGAGGGGTAGTAAGAAGCAACACCGGAACTATTGATTTAGTCCTAAAACTTGTCAGCAATATTTAATATGACAGTAAAACTCGAAGCGCTTCAACTTAAATATCACATGATTCATCATAATTTTGTGCAAATATTAGATAATATTTAAAACTTGCTTTCATATGCCACAAATAAATAAATACAACTCACGAACAACATTGTTAATTTTGTGAATTATACTAAGATACCTGATCAGTGAGTTTACATTTACAAAATTAAAAAATTACATGTAAATATAAACATTAAATATAAGTTAACAGATAAGCACTTAATGCGATGAGAATTAAATAACAGGTTTAAATAGAATAACATTCTTTCTATGTTTTCTAACCTTGGCTACAAACTATATCTGCTTTTAACTACATTTAAGGCATCTATCTTTTTCATTATAAAATCGGTACAAAATATTTTAATACGCTGCATATTTTAACGTGGTGAATGTATTCATAAATCTAGTATTCTATTAAATAGAATAAAAACTTTGCAACTTTTGATACAATTAATATGATTGAAATTCACATTGATTTGATATATTGTATAAATAACTTCCTATAGCAATATTTTGAGCATATTTATGTTTGTCCCACTTCGAAATGCCTGCACCATAGTCACAGTAGGAAAGTCAGATGATATCTCTGCTTAGACAGCAGTTATCCGCTCAATAGTTGAAGCAGAACGACTATTTGGAGCAAATAGCGCAGCTTTAGCGCGATAAGGTGTTCCTAGCCCAGAAGCAGAAGTAGAAGCAGCTCGTATCCGAGATTTGCACGAGCAACTCACTCCAAAACACGCTAAATCAGGTCCGTGACGACAACTCCAAGATGAAAATACAACTGGACCACGCGATTTAGTAGTAAATTTAAAGCACTCAGCGCGAAACTGAATTGTAATCAAAACTGGAGTGGTATTAACAGGTTGGCATTTTAGAGCAGAAGTGCAGAACACACGAACAAATGATAACAGTAACTACTACATAACCTTGCTTGTAAGGGAGGTGCTTACTTGCTTGTAAGGGAGTTACTGATTTCAACTCCCTTATAAGCAAAAATGTATCCAAAATGTATCTTGGGAAAATGTCGAATTTGAATGATTAACGCTCTCACAACACCAGGCCTGCTAATACTCAACAAATCTCTCAACTTTCACAAGTAGCTTCCAGATGCAGCCCATCAGATCAATTTCCTTCGTTGATTCGTCACTATGAAGTGAATCTGGAGTTGTCTGAGAGAATTAGTCACTGTTACTGTTGTTCAAAAGGCAGTCGTCGATACAGCTGTTTCCAAAATAACAGCTGTGGGTGGCATGATTTCGTATAGCTTCAATTGCTATGCCACCAACTCATAGCTTCACTTTCTACCCCTTCTTAAAAATCGATAAATGAACTTGTCGTCCGAATCCACCTTCACAACTTGAGCCGAACGCAAGTCTAAGCTCCAAGATTGAATCAGAGAAGCGATCTTAACAGTATCCAAGACATTTTGATGGTTTTGAAACACTTTTAAGAATGCTGATTTTTAATCTCTTCAAGCCCTTCAGAATTCTTCAATTTAAATTTGAATTGAGCCTCTGATGCGTAAATTAGCCTTCAAAATCGTCTAGACTGCAGTTATAACTAGTTTGGTAATGACTGGAGCTGCTGAACGAAGCTTCATTATTTGACCAAATTCATATTTACTTCTGAATTTAGAGCTGAAGATAAAGAGGTTGTTCACAACGTGTGGTAGTTGATACTGACTGGTAAAGTAACTTGCCACGAAATTCTGCCATGCCACAAGATTCATATCTGATCACTACTATCGCTTGAAGAATGTTAATGTTCAAACTTTCATTCGTTGCAGTTAATATTTAATTATCAACCAGAGCTGTGAAGCTCATTTTGCTAGTGATTCTATTTAAAGGAGTGAGAATTACCAATATTATTTTTTAAATTAAATAGATACAAATTCCACCTCAATACACATGTGGTTCGGCAATATTAGTAAAAGTTACAGGTTTTAACTAAATTAAATTATATCACAATATAATTTATATAATTGATATAACTCACTTCAAATGTAGTTAATGGATGAAATGACACCTGAGCGTATGATAGTGCAGCTAAAATTGTCGCTTTAAATTAGCATGGAGAAGTAAAACCAGTATCTACTCCAAATTGAAAATTTATAGCAAGAACTACTTCAACACTGCAAGCTTTCAAAAAATGAGCAACTTATTAGAACAGTAAAGAACGCAATAATCCTTTAAAATGACTTAAACATTCAAAAAGACCAGTGTGATCAGCTCAGACTTCAACTTGAATAATAGTTTGTTCAAAGTAACGCTCTACACAAATTACACAAGACAGATCTGAAAACTATCGAAGGGCAATTATTATAAATACAATAAATAGAATTATAAAAAGAAAATTAGATTAATGAGTTGCATATTTAATTGAATAAATAAGAAAGTCAAATATAAGAGATTGAAATAGATAAATAGAGATTGGCTTTGCAATAAACATAAAATGAAAACAATTACGAATAATAAATAAAGAAAATCAACTAAATTAATGAAAATCAATTGAGTTAGTTTAAAAAGTAACAGTTTGAGCAATCCTAAGTATTTTAGGTTAAAATATTCGATTTGCAAAATTAAATCACAGAATATACGGTTAAGTTAGAATAAAATCTATAATAATCAGTTTTACTGAAAGAGGAATCAAAATAACTTAAAATATAAATATCACAATAGAATATTCAAATACAAGACCTTTAAAATGAATATTAAGCACTTAAACTTCAATTAGCCTAGTTATAAACTGAATTAGCTCAAAATAAAAATACAATGATAAGTATGGAATCCACACTACTATAGTTGAGAAATGAAAATGTATTTTTGTAGAGTGAGCTGTCAGAAAACAATAGATCATTCAAATAAACCATAAACCAATAGGAAAGTTAGTTCACTCAGTTTCAAACTGATCTTGAGTCAAAAATTACACTTCTAAATACAGAAAATGAATCTCTAAACAATAACATCACAAATCTTAATAACTAACTAATAACCAGCAATAATAAAACCTCTGAGCTCCAAAATTACTTAAATATTTCTAATACATCACTAGAAGAACTCACCCTTCAATTATAAATAATAAAAAACGACAAATCACTCCAAATTACAGTAACCGAATTATAAACAGAATAACAACAAAATTAATCAATAATCACCTCACTCCACGAACAGCTCGAATCGAAAACGCTTCAAATAAACTAACTCAATGATCAAATCATAATTTAACAGCTAAACTTAATTAACATTTAACACTTTGAGAACTGGAGCTATATTTTGTAACTAAAATAAGAACCCTAGAGGGCTAGTTTATATCAATATACTTATATAAAAATGTTATAGGACTCAACATAAATAGAGACTGCTCGTCTCTTACTATTTCTCATAATATTGAAGACACTCACTTTTACTAATTTATTGTATTAACACAGCAGTACTATAATTAAAGTACGTGATATTGTATTGTTTAATTACTTATTCAAAGCGTATAATACTTTTGATATTATATAGTATTTATTAGTTGTGTGTGTTCATTATTGTGGAAATACTATAATTTAGCATCTCAGCAATTGACAATGTTGTGATATTTTTAAGTAATTTATTAGTTAGTTTTTATATTTATATATTTAATTTTATCTGAATCTTCGAACTTCCTTAAATATCTTGTGTAAGACAAACTTGCGTTTTTAATAAATAAGTACGCGAGTTTCTTTAATTTTTGACGGAACCACTGCTTATATAGTTCACATATGCGTTTAAATGTTTCATCAGAGAGAATCATAAATATTCTAATTTTTTGACACTAATTACTCCAATATGCTTCAACACTTTCATTTGAAAAATATAAATCTGTAAAATTTAGTACTTCATCGCTTTAGATTTCATTAAGCGTTTGCCAAGTTAGCATTTCAAATAATTGAGTATTTGATCATTTGTATTGAAGTGGTATTTAAATAATAGCTTGTTAAATATATAATTTAATACATATTAAAATTTATAAAATGAATGAAAATTTACTAAAGATAAAACTACCAGATTTAAACCTAAACTACTCAGCCCAAAAAATTCTCATACTTAAAATATAACTATTACAACTATACCAAAAGCTACTATCGTTATATTTTGCACGGATGCCGTGCACTGAGTTTTCAAAGTGTTAAACATAAAACGATTAAGAACTGAAAACGACTCAAAATCAACTTTAAACGGCTAATAATAATAAAATCGAATTGGATAATCAGATTCAGTAATTAAAAATTGACATAGAAACATAGTATTAAACAGTTTAAAATCTAAATGAGCAAATAATCAAATTAAACGAAACTATATTCAATTAAAACGAATCAATAACCGAACTTAAGCAAATCAACAAACTTCTAACCACGAACAACCAGATCTAAATTGAATCACTAAATAGTACTAAAACGGAACTGAACACCTTCAAAAACAATTTCGCTTCACTAAACGAAAACTACTACAAAATACTCGAGAAATATCAAAATGAAGCGGAACAGGCTGAAAAACACAAACGAAACGAATTAACATTAAATGAATAAATAATAACACTCAATAAAGAGATAAACGGACTAAAAACACAATAAAGAGAATTGAACAAATAAACAACGAATAACCGGACGTAAACGACTGCACGGAAATGCTCTTCATGAAATGCAGAGAACTCACGTTCGACGAAAACCAAAGTTAATTAATTGATGGAGTGATAAACACCATCATGGAATTCATCACCGAAATTAAAGGGTACAAATTCCTAGTCACGAATTAAAAAATTATCAATATACTATTGAAAGCAGTAAACGCACAAAAAGAATACAACTACCAATTCAGGCTCGTGCCTGACCTAATACGGTAAAGTCTCACAAGTACACTAGGTACCGAGTCTCACAAATAGAACAGAGTACAAATGACGAATAGACTATTGATTTCCAAAGCTTATTCGTGAGATATCTAGTTTAGTCTTATTTGCCAACCATTTTGTTCTATTTGTGATAACCTTTGTAATTCATCTGTTTAATCAATTTTTATTCTTTAACTTAATAAATGCGTACCACTCCATACTTGTTAAATGATTAGAAATGTTACACATAAGACTGTTCAATGATAATAATCGATTTAGATGCAATAATTTATAAGAAACTATTCAACTAGAACTTTTTGAGATTTTAAAAATAAGTTCATAAAAATAAAACTATTATTGAATTGATGAGTGATTTTAATTGAATCTTAACAAAAGACAAGTAAACTTAATTTTATTTATAATGTTCTGACCTTTATCAGGGGGTTCAAATTCTGATATTTATTTGTAATTAGGTTTGGTTTATTCGTCATCAACTCTGTTCTATTCGTGAGATATCTCAAAATATCTGAAAACCACATGAAATGACAAATAAACTATTCATTTTCCCTAGTACTATTCGTGAGACTCGGTACCTAGTGTACTTGTGAGACTTTACCGTATGGCTATTAGAAAAATAGAAATGAAAATAGAAATGAAACACTTTAAATATAAATAAACAATTCCAACGTTATATCAAATACAATGTACATCAATTACGTAGTTGTATCATAATCAATTCAATGATATTGCTGTATACAAGTACGTTTAATGTTAAATATCAACCTAAGATATCGCAATGTAGATTATATTATCAGTTAGTAGTAATAGTATCATTTGTATATTTTGCATTTAGTATTGTAATCGGCCATTCTAAGCATATTAATTACAAAAATAAAATGTAAAAATTACTTGGGACATATAGTGTGTTGGTAGTGTGCTGTAGTGTAATGATGGTAGTTTAAATATAAATTTATAAATATATGTACTTTGTAACATCATACTCAATTTTTCTTCTTTTAAGATTCACTTCATAAATGTAATTAGCAGATTCACTTTCTAATGATAATCTTATAATGCAGCTTAAAATAAGTTTGCAAAACAGTTTATAACAATAAAATGAGTATTTGATGCAAATATAGAATTTGTAGCATAAAAATATCTAAAAGGCAAAACAATCTAAGAATGATCTGTACGCTTAGGAAGTTGAGCGATCTACTGCTCTCTAAAATGAACTTAATATGTCAAAAGACCAATGTGACCAGCTTAGACTACAGCTGGAGCAAGTACTAATTTAAAACAGCACTTTGCAAAAAGTAAATATATAAAGTAATCAAGTTGAACTTGAGTACTCTTAATTATTGGAGAAATATGAAGATCTTTAAATCGAAAATAATCGTTTAAAAACCCAAATATCTCTAAATAATACAAATTTATAATAAATAAGTAACGCACAGAACTAACTCAACACATTAATTCGATCTCACGACTAAAAACACGAAAATCAAGAAATAAACGAAGCTGTTTAGAGCATTAGTAAATACTTCACTTTCTTCAAGAACTAAATAACTCAAATAGCAAATGCGAATGAGTAAAAAAGGAATGAAATTAATTAAATGCAAATGAAAATTAACGATTTGCAAACGCAAATAACTAAAATGGAATTCTCGTATCAAAATGAAGTCCTAGACATTGCCGATTTATTATTCATAAAATGCAAATCGATGTTAACGGACGAAGGATAGCACGAAACATTGGACAAAGTACTCAGTAACCTTAGCAGCTTCTTAGTTCAAATCTAAGCTCAGAAGATAAATGCTAAAGGTTCCAACTAAAAGTAAACGCCTAGTAACTCCCTAAAATTTAAATTAGACAAAAAGTGATAGATGATACATATTATTTTAATCTTTTACAATTATCTGCCGATGCTAACAAGACTCCAACCGTCTCCAAGACGTAGTATTAAGTGATAAAAAAATGATAAAAAAAGATTAAAGTATAGTAATGCTAATCTAACTATTTTAAATATTAATAAAAATTTATAACTTTATGTTAATAATCCACTTCAATGATTTCATCTCATCTATTAAATCTCGTGCAATCATTATAGCAGCCGTATATAAATATGTAAAATAGGGTTAAACGGTTAAATTTCGATATATCATTAGATTCCGTGCTAATGCTGATTGAAAACAAGCTATTTATCCTTGAATTCAAGTAGTTTACGATTCTGGACTTGAAGACGCACAAGTTGTTAGCCATAAAAGTACCATAGGCGAATTCTTACATATCACAAATTCTGAAGGTTGATTCAGGTTATTTAGTAATCTCCAAGGACAAGAATGTGATGCTCTTCTCTCCCGAATTCGTGTTCCGGTCCAAATTCGGTTGCATTTTATCCGCACCTTATGTATCAGTTATTTCTACATAATATTTTTGTGCTTCTTTCAACAGTCAGGTAAATATCTACTCTTATCTTGAGCGTGATCCTCTTATAACAATTATATTCGACTAATAAGTGACTTCAACAATAATCGACCTTAACCCGAGTATCCTTTACGTTTTAAGTTCCTCTGGCTTCTGCATCGTTGATTTGAACTCAATTTCCACTCAAATAACGAAACGCTCATTCTACGAAACATTTGTTTAAGTTCTGAATCCAATTTAGATATTCAGGGTCAATCATACATTATTGATTATATCACAGTTTTCGGCGCATATTTATAATTTAAATTCGCACTCGTTTGAAGCGGAAATATAATTCGCAGATTAAATAAAACTGTTTTGGAATAAATAGTTCGTACTGTCTAACGGGGAAACAATTTTAACGAGTGAAAAACTGGAAATACTCGAGAGGGGGGAAATTGGAGAAAAGGTGCGGAACGCCGTTAACGGGTTCTTCGTCACGGACAATGGGTTGTTTTAGTTCAAGTGAAATTAAATTGATTATTTCTATTCTGTTGATACACAATATTTTACAATTATATTATACAGTGGTGTGGGGTCAAAGTACCATTGGCTATTTACTATGTTCGAATGCGGACTATGAATAATTCATAGTATGAATTCCACCTTGAGAAAACGCAATGTACCGAACAATGTGCGTATTGCTGTCAATGATATGGACAAAACATATGCCACGTATGAATGGGTCGCCAAAGTCAACTGTCTTAATATAGAATGTGTAAAAAGAATTTGGTACACTTACAAAAACGAAGGCAGATACCTGAATAAACCCAAAGGCGGTAGCGAGAAGAAGTTCGACTAATCCGCTTAGATGATTTTGGTTAACCTAACCTATCCCAAGAATAAATGGACGCTAGGCTCAAGTGGTGTTTAGAACGTGAGGATAGTGGAAGATTGGAAGAGATATGTGTTTACAGACGAATGCGGCATATACAAGACCGGTAGAAGAAACGTATACTTCTTAAGGAAGCCCGACGAAGGGGATGATCCGAGGTTTTTCTTAGCAACGAAATATAATGGAGGATTTTTCGTTTCTGTGTAAGTATATGCGGACAGAGATGAATTCGTCGCAGCGATACAGCTTGCTTGGACTTAAATTGGCTAAGATGTAATAAACTCACTTTTTGATTCTATACCAAATAGGATAAAGGAGTGTATAGAGAAGAAAGGAGGGAACACTCATTATTGAGCCAGGATGTGATATAAGTACATATTAAATATTTAACTTCGTACTCACGTCTAATACTATAAGGTTAGTTCGAGCCCAGTACTCAGTTACTGTAACTGTAACTTTATCAACAATGGCTCAATCAAATTAATCATTCCATCTTCAGTTTTTCATCTACAGTGAAAACATTACTACAAACTACTAAAATATTACAGGAGTCACATGAAAATGTTGGTAACAAAAGTTGAGTTGTTATAATACTTATACTATAATACTTATACTATTGTAGTAATACTTCAGTTATCGTGTTTTTAAATGGATACAACAATTTGTTCAATATACTATGAATACTCTTTTTTAATCCATATTATTTCTATAACTTCGCTAAATACGATATATATTAATATTTGTCACCACTTCATAAATGCAGTTTAATTTTACTACAAACACAGGTTAATCTGCCAAAAAATTCGGAATACTTAAATTAGTTCTTTAATAAGATAATTAAGAATGTAATTAAGCGTCTTAAGACTCTGAAAAATTAATTCAGGATGAAATAACATACGAAACCTAAATGAATGCGCTGTATTAAGATGGTGCACAGTATTAAGAGGATGGAATAAAAAGTTTTGGAGCAGATAACAACAACCGTATTAAAACCCTTGGATTCTTATAAAAATATAATGTAACTTAAATATCTTTAACAGATTGTTACAATGTAACTTTAACTAACCCACCAACTTAAGTTACAAAGTTAATTGTAAATTTTTGTAATATTAACTCGCTTGAAGGTCTTCAAGATATGATAAATTTGAAGTTTGTGGATCTTTCGCACAATGATATTGAAAATTTATCAGTTTTAGGTACCCTTAAATATTTGGAATCGTTATACATTGGTCATAACAAAATAAAGCTGTACAATCCTGACAACATTTCATCATTAAAAAATCTAACTGATCTTAAATGCTTAGGTCTCAATTGCAACAATATTTAAGATATTTCATCATTAATATTTTTGTTAAACTTAGAAAAAATTGTTTTGAGTAATAATTAAATTTCTGATATTTCAGTGTTAAAAACTTTGATCAGTCTTAAAGAAGTTGATTTGTCATATAATTCAATCAATAACTTTTATTATATTAAATATCTGATAAACCTCAAAAAATTATCTCTTGGATCTTGTAATCTAATAGATATTTCATTTTTGAAAACGTTAACTAACTTACAAGATATTTACATGGAAGAAAATATGATTGTTAACATTAGCGCATTAAAAGGTATGAATTTGAATTACCTAAACTTGATGGAAAATAGAATAAGACAGTTTACAGAAATTGAAAATCACAATAATTTTGAGCTTTACCAACTTGAGGGGTAGTAAGAAGCAACACCGGAACTATTGATTTAGTCCTAAAACTTGTCAGCAATATTTAATATGACAGTAAAACTCGAAGCGCTTCAACTTAAATATCACATGATTCATCATAATTTTGTGCAAATATTAGATAATATTTAAAACTTGCTTTCATATGCCACAAATAAATAAATACAACTCACGAACAACATTGTTAATTTTGTGAATTATACTAAGATACCTGATCAGTGAGTTTACATTTACAAAATTAAAAAATTACATGTAAATATAAACATTAAATAGGGTTACCGGGCGTGAAATTATCGGCCGGTAGACCTCATACCGGCCGGTACAATTTCTTGCTCGGCCGGTAGAAATCTATCGACCGGTAACTTTTCCACTCCACATCAAAAACATTAGAAGAAAGAAGCTAAATTTTTGGACTTTCCGTTTGGCTTCATTTGTATTAGACAAAATATTTTTATTTTCGATCGGATTTATAGCAATCCTCGAATTATAATAAAAAATGCATTATTTATATATGTCTATAGTAGAAGATGAAGAATTCTACTAAATTACTAAATAATAGATATTTATTGAAATATTTGAAGAAAAGACGCATTATTACTAAACTTTAGTGTATTACTAAAATTATTTTATGAAAATATTGTAACAACAAAGTACTAAATTGGAAAATAATGGCTTAACATAGAAAATTAAAAGTTATTACGTTTACAGTAATATTAAAAATTACAGCAAGAGATAGCAAGAGGTTATAACATATAGAAAAAGAGTAATTATTCTCACCGCTAAATAAAAATATTAAATCAAAAATACTTTAATAATGTTCACTGCGTTGATATATTGATGAACAAATTAATTATAATTGCATTCAAATGCATAAGTTTCCTGATTAGCAATAATCCGTTGATAAGTTCCAGATTACTAAATAATTACCATTGTTGTTAAGTTATATAACAAATGACTTTGCATGAGTATTTTATTATATGTATGAGTGATAATGATCATAATTATTACTGTTTTAATACTTGATATAGAAAGATATAACGTTTGACCTTTTATATGGTGTGGAAACATTTGAATTCCAAAATATTATATATTAAAATTGCAATATATTCAATAATTTTAAACAAATTTGTCATGTGTAATTGTATAAAATTGATGTGTATTGTTGTTATTTTTACAAAATAATAATGAAATGTATTTTTCATTAAAATAGATGGTACTCGGCCGGTAAGTTTCTACCGTCCGATAGAAAAAATGTACCGGCCGGTATGAGGTCTACCGGTCGGTAATTTCACGCCCGCCCGGTAACCCTAATATAAGTTAACAGATAAGCACTTAATGACTACTGGAACACTCATTATTGAGCCAGGATGTGATATAAGTACATATTAAATATTTAACTTCGTACTCACGTCTAATACTATAAGGTTAGTTCGAGCCCAGTACTCAGTTACTGTAACTGTAACTTTATCAACAATGGCTCAATCAAATTAATCATTCCATCTTCAGTTTTTCATCTACAGTGAAAACATTACTACAAACTACTAAAATATTACAGGAGTCACATGAAAATGTTGGTAACAAAAGTTGAGTTGTTATAATACTTATACTATAATACTTATACTATTGTAGTAATACTTCAGTTATCGTGTTTTTAAATGGATACAACAATTTGTTCAATATACTATGAATACTCTTTTTTAATCCATATTATTTCTATAACTTCGCTAAATACGATATATATTAATATTTGTCACCACTTCATAAATGCAGTTTAATTTTACTACAAACACAGGTTAATCTGCCAAAAAATTCGGAATACTTAAATTAGTTCTTTAATAAGATAATTAAGAATGTAATTAAGCGTCTTAAGACTCTGAAAAATTAATTCAGGATGAAATAACATACGAAACCTAAATGAATGCGCTGTATTAAGATGGTGCACAGTATTAAGAGGATGGAATAAAAAGTTTTGGAGCAGATAACAACAACCGTATTAAAACCCTTGGATTCTTATAAAAATATAATGTAACTTAAATATCTTTAACAGATTGTTACAATGTAACTTTAACTAACCCACCAACTTAAGTTACAAAGTTAATTGTAAATTTTTGTAATATTAACTCGCTTGAAGGTCTTCAAGATATGATAAATTTGAAGTTTGTGGATCTTTCGCACAATGATATTGAAAATTTATCAGTTTTAGGTACCCTTAAATATTTGGAATCGTTATACATTGGTCATAACAAAATAAAGCTGTACAATCCTGACAACATTTCATCATTAAAAAATCTAACTGATCTTAAATGCTTAGGTCTCAATTGCAACAATATTTAAGATATTTCATCATTAATATTTTTGTTAAACTTAGAAAAAATTGTTTTGAGTAATAATTAAATTTCTGATATTTCAGTGTTAAAAACTTTGATCAGTCTTAAAGAAGTTGATTTGTCATATAATTCAATCAATAACTTTTATTATATTAAATATCTGATAAACCTCAAAAAATTATCTCTTGGATCTTGTAATCTAATAGATATTTCATTTTTGAAAACGTTAACTAACTTACAAGATATTTACATGGAAGAAAATATGATTGTTAACATTAGCGCATTAAAAGGTATGAATTTGAATTACCTAAACTTGATGGAAAATAGAATAAGACAGTTTACAGAAATTGAAAATCACAATAATTTTGAGCTTTACCAACTTGAGGGGTAGTAAGAAGCAACACCGGAACTATTGATTTAGTCCTAAAACTTGTCAGCAATATTTAATATGACAGTAAAACTCGAAGCGCTTCAACTTAAATATCACATGATTCATCATAATTTTGTGCAAATATTAGATAATATTTAAAACTTGCTTTCATATGCCACAAATAAATAAATACAACTCACGAACAACATTGTTAATTTTGTGAATTATACTAAGATACCTGATCAGTGAGTTTACATTTACAAAATTAAAAAATTACATGTAAATATAAACATTAAATATAAGTTAACAGATAAGCACTAAATGCGATGAGAATTAAATAATAGGTTTAAATAGAATAACATTCTTTCTATGTTTTCTAACCTTGGCTACAAACTATATCTGCTTTTAACTACATTTAAGGCATCTATCTTTTTCATTATAAAATCGGTACAAAATATTTTAATACGCTGCATATTTTAACGTGGTGAATGTATTCATAAATCTAGTATTCTATTAAATAGAATAAAAACTTTGCAACTTTTGATACAATTAATATGATTGAAATTCACATTGATTTGATATATTGTATAAATAACTTCCTATAGCAATATTTTGAGCATATTTATGTTTGCCCCACTTCGAAATGCCTGCACCATAGTCACAGTAGGAAAGTCAGATGATATCTCTGCTTAGACAGCAGTTATCCGCTCAATAGTTGAAGTAGAACGACTATTTGGAGCAAATAGCGCAGCTTTAGCGCGATAAGGTGTTCCTAGCCCAGAAGCAGAAGTAGAAGCAGCTCGTATCCGAGATTTGCACGAGCAACTCACTCCAAAACACGCTAAATCAGGTCCGTGACGACAACTCCAAGATGAAAATACAACTGGACCACGCGATTTAGTAGTAAATTTAAAGCACTCAGCGCGAAACTGAATTGTAATCAAAACTGGAGTGGTATTAACAAAGGGTTGACATTTTAGAGCAGAAGTGCAGAACACACGAACAAATGATAACGGCCTTCAGCTATTAAAACTAAAACGGAAACCAATTTGATCAGTTCGTTCAACAGTTGCAAGCGGATCTGAACCAGTTCCACTCCAAAGCGCACAAACTGAGCTAAATCGTTAACGTAAGCGATGAACTGTCAGCCATGGACGCAGCCATCGAGACAATCAAACAGCAAAAACAGTCAATCGAATTTTTAGAAGTTCAACGCTCAGTTTACGACACAGTCCTATTATAAACATCCAGAAACGAAAACTCAGTAAGCCAACAGTAAATACAACTCCTAACACCACTCCAAAGCGACCAAAACGAAATAAAAAGATACCAATCAGAACTCAAACTAGCCATGATTAACACAGACCAGTACAAAAACGAATACCAACAACTACAATAAGTGGTTAACAGACAAACCGCACAAATTGAACAAATGAAAGCACAAATAAATGAGCTCACGTTCAATAACTCCGAGAACACGCACAGACTACGTCAAATTGACGAAGCGGTAATCGAAATAAATAATCACTTGAATATCACAGATCATGACGTGCTAATTTCAATTTAAAAAGCGCTTTAAAATCTAAAAGCGCGCATTTAGAAAATCAGCGCCCTTGAAACAAGCATCATGAACATAACCAATATAGGGATTAACTTATAAAACAGTAGTATTCTCTATTAAAATCAAATCTCAAAAGCTCTATCGGATATCGAATCACAACATAAATTTAATGAAACTGTACCAAATTGGGATGTTCAAACTCTAGTGAAAGCTAACTAGAACTTCTTAGACCACACATCCTCCTACCAATCAATGCTGGACTCTTTGATAACAGAGATAATGAACTAAAATAAGAATGAACAAAAGAGTTACCAATTAGTTTACGTCACCAAAAATTAAATTGAGTATTTCAGCTCTTTCTTCACAGTTGATACTGAGAATGTTCAGTTCAAGTTCATTCCGGACTTAATCTGGTATTTGGAGAGCAAAATTAACCCATATCTCAAAGAACTGAAAAAATACAGAGAACTAAATGAAAAACACAAAGAAGTTGTTTAATTGGAGAAGTTCATGCGACAAAATAGTGTCTGGTGAAGAATTGTACTTGTGAGAATGATTGAAAATATCATTTATTTGCTTTCAAAAAATATTTAAACATTGATTTATACATATATTTATACTGTAATTAAATATAGAATCTAGTTGTGATCATATCCCACAAGCGATGGTTCTTTCGTATACATATTCTCCAATGTCGAATTGTGATTGCTCTTCTGGGTACACTTCTTTGTAGATATCAGCGTATTCTTGAATACGTCTGGCATAATATTCTTCTCTGGATTCACCTTGTTTTTACATCTGGAGGTGGTGTGTCTAGTTTTATTGAATTATTTTAACACATATAGTACATTATGTTTAGTTTTTGTTTGAATGAGTGATTGATCGTTTTTACAAAATATTTGGACAAATTCATTGGGTTAACATTGGGTGAACAATTATAATTTTATGTCAGAAAGCCTTTAAGTAATAATATGTCTAATTACAGATATATTTAAGTTGACCCAATTTATACACATTTTAAGAATTAATTATTGTTATAATGCATAGTAACATTACATAGTATCTCATATCAATGATATTAATTTTGCTATTGTTGATAAGGTTACAGTATATTACGTTATTTCGCTTAAATGTTCTAATTGTATCATTATATTTCTTCTGCATCGAATATCCCACTATATTTTAAAGCTATTAATTAGTACTGTTCGCGCACGTTAATCATCAATTTATTCTATCTAACGTATTGTGTTATTTTTTCAAGTTATAAGTCAACTCTCTATTTCTTAACCTAATTCTATTCTTCAGCCAGGTTTAAATATTATTTGAACTAGAGTATGTACCCATCAACTTTTTACTCCTCACAATTATTTTCAATATTAATTATTTCTCCCTTAAACTTCATAATAGGTTCGAGACCGTTAAGTCCGAAAACGATTTCGAATTCGTCAATTTCGCTCATTTTACCGTTAAAATCAACGCAAAATAACTGATTTTGGTTCTGAAAAACGCAAATCCCGTTCAAATTCAATCTTAGACTCGTAAATTTCGCCTCCAATAGTTTAACCAATTTAAAATCTGGAGCTAGTTTGGAAATTTAATCCAAATTTTTGTTCCAAACAAGTATATTATTGTTATTCTGCAGAACCTAAGAGTATTATTAAATTCGTTATTGAATCTCAACAAATTAGTTGTTTTCGAGCACAAAAAGCTTATTTGAAGACTTGTTGTTGCTGTACAATTTACCATTCAATGAGAATATACAGCCATGCATTTCAGAAATGTTGATATAACTGTTAATCTAAGGTATGTTTGATATAAATACTAATTTATCTTTTTACAACACCAGCAACTTGTTAAATAATTAGATGTACAGCTTACCAGCACATAAAATTGGTTTGAAGCTGTATGCTTTGTGTACTAAAGTAAATTAATCATCGTCATCTTTAAGCCC
Organism: Hexamita inflata; assembly: GCA_963988835.1. Taxonomy (NCBI): domain Eukaryota; phylum Fornicata; order Diplomonadida; family Hexamitidae; genus Hexamita; species Hexamita inflata. The sequence goes on along the minus strand of CAXDID010000369.1, from coordinate 177,583 downwards.
TTCGTAAAAATTGAAGTCGATTGGAAATTAAGCAAGAATTTTCTTTGTGTGATCAAATACATGAATGTATCCATCCTCAAAGGCATAGAAAATATTAAAAACGCTACTGGCCTTTACAACATAAGTAAGTTGGAAGTCATGTAAATAAGTCTGAATTTGTGGCGCTTCTATTTGTTCATTATATTTATCTCCTTTAATATATTTGATTACTTACTTGCAGTTTTAATCGAAATAATATTTGTTTTAATTAAGATAATCGTTCATTTACTTCTGTTGAATCTAAAATTCTTCCTCACCAAAAATTTATTCAATTGATTGTTTCTATAGTTAGTACCCAAACGGCCCTAGCTCTTAAATTTGGTTTAAATCTTAGCACTATACTACTTTAGACTTTTAAGAGACTAAACTGAAAAATAAAACTTATTCCTCATTTGCGACCACAAATATAGAGTTGTATTGCTAGTATTTTTTAGCAATAAAAACGAATTTGTTAATTCTTCCTTTTAAATTTTTTAATATAACATGTTCAAGTTCGAAGCTTACAGAGTAGATGTTTTCGCAGAACTGAACCAAAAATCCTGAACATTACTGAATAAACTTCGGTTTCTTGTTATGTATTATATTTATTTCACTGTTATCATGAATATATAAGTAATTATTCATAGAAATAGCGTGTGAAGGGGTGTAATCAGTTATATATTTCTTTTAAGTAATTAAATCAATTAAGTTGGCACACCCTTAATGTAATAATATTTGACCTCTGTGCACTAATAAAGCTGTTGGAAATTCTAACATTTTGTTTCGCTTAAATATAATTTAACTTTTATCATCGATTAACTGTAAATCCTTGTCTATAATTCTCAAAAATAAATTAGGGTTTTGTTATACTTATAAAATACAAGTATATAATTTAGTCTAGAATTATAAGTTTGTATTTGTACTTTCAATGCTAATCATAAATGGAGTGAACAAATCTCAAACATATGGGAAAATATGTAGTTTATATTACTATTAATATTAAAGCATTTTTGAACAAAGAAAGATCCCTTTTAGCACAAAACGAACCAAAATATAACCTAACTTTCATATTTCATAGAATCGATATTGAGTAGTTAATATTATAAACTAGCATTGTTATTATGATTATCTCTTTTATTCATTAATAATATCTACTGTTGTTTATTTAGAGTTTAAACAAACTAAACAGCGTCAAATTATATCAAAAATCATTCAGTTTCTGCATTTTCTAAGCATTTATTTCCCCACTCCAATGAAGTATTTACTTCTTCACTTTTACGTGCAGCAAGCGCAAAATCCGGCACTCCTCCAAAATTGCTTCAAATCGTCTTCAATTTTAACCCTGGATCAAAACTAAAATTAATTCTACTTGCATTTGAGGCCCACAAACGCTTCGTTCTGCTCAAATTTGAACGGTGATGTTCAATTCACTCTCACTTTCGGCTCAAAAAACGAGTTCAAGTAAAATATTATGGACTACAAATACAACAAACAGAATAAAATCGTTTTTAACTGCGGCCCTTTCAATGGCGAAGAGAACTTTGTAGTCGTTCACATCTCAAATTATTAATACCAAACTGAGTTCAATGTAATTTATGAAGAGCTCAAACTGGACCTCAGAGTGTGCTTCAATTTGCTCGAGGTAAAATTCACAGGATTCAGCGCGAGCTTCACCATGTGCCCGCTAACGAATTGCTTGAACGCGATCGTAATGGAGCAACAAAACTATATTCAGCACATAACGCAAATGTAGCTGTCCATATTCTAATATTAATACAACATTTCAACAGAACAACTTGTATACGCGTACTAAACATTCACGTGCTACACAGAAAACATACCAATTAACACAAATCAAATGCAATCTATACTGAAACAGTCATTCATTGTAGCAAACTTTATTCTCAATGTTGTCCAGGGAGTACGAAGCAGTTAGGTGACCTTCCCCACAATTGTTAACATCGACGATGTATCCAACGTATTCAGCAAACAAGAAGCATATTTATACACAACTGACAACGACACTGGATATAATGTTCTCGTTTAATACGATTTGAAGAAATTAAATAAAGCTTCACAGGTAATAGACAATCTCAAATACGACCGCGTTGAAGTAAAATTGTCGGTTGCTTAATTTTCACTATATAGTATGTTGCGCTCATCTTAATTGCACATAAATTTCACTTAAGATCGTTTCAACTCATCCCAAACGAGTTATTTGTTTTCTTGCAATGGAAATATGAAGGGTGAGTAGTAAAAAACGTGTTATTAGATGTTGTATAATGATTATAACACGTAGAATACGCTTCCTAGTTATAATCTTGATATAATGTTTTATTAAAACGGCTAATTGGTTTATATATTGAAAGCCCCAGGCTGCATGCCAATATATTCGTGTTGGACGCACGGGGTAGCGGTTATATCCAGTTCTGGGCTTGAATTGCAGCTCACACGAAATTATTACTGTGATTTATATCAACTGTATTACAGTTTGTATAATGTAACTGCTTCTTTATCATTAAATGATAATTAGTTCGTTAAAAGTGTGGATTTAATTGTAGGCTCTAATGTAAATAAGTTTAAATTCACCTGTACCGAGATTAATTGTTCAGCTTTAAATTCGTCTTCAAGAATATAATTTGATTTGTTCATTGTGTATTTTATGGAGCGGATTGTAATTTCGCGGGTATTTGACAGAAGAAGGTAAATATAATTATTTTTGCTCGCGAATGTTTCAGTAGTTTTAATATTTTTCACCGTTTTCGGGTTCAAAATGAAAAGAAGCTTCAAAATAATTGAAGAATTCCGGGGCGAAAAACGGAAAACGAAACTGTCAAAGGAATAAATTGCTCTAAAGGAACTCGTTAAAATGGTATAAAAGTGAATTTATTATCTTTTTGTTTTAGTTTGAATTTAGACTTATATAAGAACATTACACTTATTGTGATGTTCGATAACAAAAAGTCCGTAATGTACCAGCAATGAATATCATATCAAAAAATATAAGGTTCCATAAACTGAAATTAAATCTATTTCTATTGATTATTTTAAATATTCCATGTGCATTTCAACTTCATGAGGAGTGAAATATTAATTTTTGATTAATTAATATGATATGTGTCTCTTTAATATGATATAATATGTGTCTCTTGTGTTAATAATATAAATAAGCATGTAGATAACGTAAACAGAAAAATCTACTACATTACCTCGCTCTCAAGGGTGTAGCCTTTTCACTTTTAAGGGTTTGCCATTTTCAACCCCCTTATAAGTGAAATATATCCAAAAATATTGTTGTGAAGGGTTTATGGCCAAAAAACAGGGCTAAAACGCATGATATTTGACACTCGCTTATAAGGGGGTTAGACATGAAGGAACCCCCTTATAAGCGAAAATGCGACCCCCTTCTGAGTGAGGTTATATAATAACATGACTCACTCAACAGCAACAATATTGGTTATGTAGTATGTGAAAGTTAATGAAAACAATTAATTATATACTTTGTGTTGAAAAGATGTTAGTTTTTACATATTTATAAAAGTTTACTTAAAAATCAATCTATAATTTTGATTGAAATGATTGATAACATATTAAAATGTGAGAAATTTAATTATGATGTACATTCAATGATTTACACCTTTTTAATAAAAAATAGATCGTCAAAATTAAAAACATTTTATATTGTATTTGTATAATCATTGGATTCTGGGCCAATGCCACATATTTGAAGAAAAATAGTGAGTTTCAAATTTTGGAATTTGTCAAATACATATTTGAAATAGTACGCAGTTTAGTTAGTCCATATGATGTGTACAGAAGCTAACTATGCACTAAGCCGCAAAATGAATTTCCACTTCAAATGTAACAATAACACATCGACTCATTGCTAGTACAAAAAGCTTCACAGGTGTTATATCGCAACGCAAGATGTAATAATGTATAGAAACTAGCTGTCGATATCATGATGATGCCGGATGCTCATTACAATAGGTTCTGGAACCAAATGTCCTATGATTTTGACATATTCCCATCAACTTTAATCAACAGATTTCAAAATATAGTAACCGATACATTGCACATGCAAAGTCAAATAGCGTAGCCAGATAGTAAAACTTCCAGCCAAATTCTCAACGAAAGTGCTTCAGTTTCATCTTAATCACTTGGTAACCTTAAGTTCCAAACTTGCCTGGTAGACGTAATCAGTGTAATTACTGGCAAAATGCCACAGATCAACTAGATTTCGGTGCTATTTAAAAAGCACCAGAAACAAATTCTGTTTGAAATGTCCAAGTAACTTGAGCTTTCTGAGGAATCTCTGATTAAATTGTATGAATCTCAGCAGACTTTTTAACGTCTGAACAGCTATAAACTATCACAAGCTGACAAGCAACTGTTGCAAGAACTTAACCGCAAGAGCCCAGCGCTAAAACCAAACTAAATTGTCGACATATTTGTAAATGAACGACAAAGCAACTACAAGATAGATAGATAAAACGCGGTTATGTTCTTAGTTCATAGCAGAAACAAGTTAAGTAATTCTATGTGAGTATTTTTGTTATATCAATGTGAATAAGTTGATAACATTTGGGAATTTTTATTAAAATTATCTCATTGCAAAAGTGTATCGTTTAATAAATTATCACTCATTAAATCAAGTTTCAACCTTTCATATTTTCTCGATCATAATATATTTGTTCTGTCAACATATATATTATAATATCGTCAGCGATGCCGATTCTATTTATAACCAAAGTAATCACGGCAATTATGCAATATCCAACTTTATCCACGAAAACACTTAGATGTAGATTTACCTATTTCCGTATTACAATAGTAATATTTATCAAATGAACATTTTATTTGTATAATCATTGGATTCTGGGCCAATGCCACATATCCGAAGAAAAATAGTGAGTTTCAAATTTTGGAATTTGTCAAATACATATTTGAAATAGTACGCAGTTTAGTTAGTCCATATGATGTGTACAGAAGCTAACTATGCACCAAGCCGCAAAATGAATTTCCACTTCAAATGTAACAATAACACATCGACTCATTGCTAGTACAAAAAGCTTCACAGGTGTTATATCGCAACGCAAGATGTAATAATGTATAGAAACTAGCTGTCGATATCATGATGATGCCGGATGCTCATTACAATAGGTTCTGGAACCAAATGTCCTATGATTTTGACATATTCCCATCAACTTTAATCAACAGATTTCAAAATATAGTAACCGATACATTGCACATGCAAAGTCAAATAGCGTAGCCAGATAGTAAAACTTCCAGCCAAATTCTCAACGAAAGTGCTTCAGTTTCATCTTAATCACTTGGTAACCTTAAGTTCCAAACTTGCCTGGTAGACGTAATCAGTGTAATTACTGGCAAAATGCCACAGATCAACTAGATTTCGGTGCTATTTAAAAAGCACCAGAAACAAATTCTGTTTGAAATGTCCAAGTAACTTGAGCTTTCTGAGGAATCTCTGATTAAATTGTATGAATCTCAGCAGACTTTTTAACGTCTGAACAGCTATAAACTATCACAAGCTGACAAGCAACTGTTGCAAGAACTTAACCGCAAGAGCCCAGCGCTAAAACCAAACTAAATTGTCGACATATTTGTAAATGAACGACAAAGCAACTACAAGATAGATAGATAAAACGCGGTTATGTTCTTAGTTCATAGCAGAAACAAGTTAAGTAATTCTATGTGAGTATTTTTGTTATATCAATGTGAATAAGTTGATAACATTTGGGAATTTTTATTAAAATTATCTCATTGCAAAAGTGTATCGTTTAATAAATTATCACTCATTAAATCAAGTTTCAACCTTTCATATTTTCTCGATCATAATATATTTGTTCTGTCAACATATATATTATAATATCGTCAGCGATGCCGATTCTATTTATAACCAAAGTAATCACGGCAATTATGCAATATCCAACTTTATCCACGAAAACACTTAGATGTAAAGTGATGGGCAAAGTAAATGCGACTCTGTCAGGGAAAGGAGTGAGGTGGTTTATAATTTATTTATGATATTCTGGTACATAGAGTAACACAACTACAAAAAATTAATGTAATCTTTTATCTACAACTGTGTATACACCTTCCACTTCCAAATGGAATCTTTAAATTGTAAACGTGAACGTCAACTTGATATTTATAGTAAAGGTAGGATAATCTAAATGTGTTTATTATCATATATCACTCGTAAGGAGATGATAGAGAGCTATTTAGCTCTAGAAATATTTATCAATTTTGTACTCAAAATAATCACTATTTTAAACGGTAGTGGACATATTTGAACATTCTATCGTCCAATGTTGAATCATAGGCTTCTTAAAATAGTTATTCTCAGATAGACTATCGTTATTACGGCTCACAGAGATGATTAATACAACTGATTTTCGACATGCTGTTTTCTGCTTCTCAGAAACAAATTTGTAAGCTAAATTGTTGAATTGACCAGATACGCGTTTCTAATCATCATATTTATGCTCGAAGTTTTTAAGCGACCTCCCGTTTTTATATTTATTGAAGATTTGAACGAATTTTTATCTCAATCAAAATTCTAGGATTATTGGCTCTGTACAATGTTCTTATACGGATTAAAGATGAATAATCTAGGAAATATCAAGCTTCAAGAACGATTTGTCCTTCGCAAACGTATCAATCTTGAGCATTTTAGTAGGTATCTACAACACGGTAAAATTTTGTCGACAATGTTTGGCGGTACCTTTTATTGTGGTACCTTTTATTGTGTCAGAGGCGACCTATCAATCAAAGCAAAGAAAAAGAAAAAGGATTCTATTTGGGAAAATCACGTTAGAAAACAAAGTTTGTTAAAAGTAACTGTTTGGAACAAAATATCATTAACTGTTACAATATAGGCTACCATGATCTCTATCCACTCTATATTTCACGAAAGAACACAAATTGCGTGATATCTGTAAGACTTTATGAAAGATTTCGGGTTGTAGAAAATTGTTAAATATTATTGCTCAATGACTAGATGAATGTTAGATTAAATGATCAGTAAAATGCTAAACGAGTTTTATCAATGATGTTTGAAGTGGTACATGCAAGTAAATTATGTACAATTAGTAGACTAAATGTCAGAAAGAGTATCAAAATGCAAAGACGCTGGTGCTGAAGCATTCAAGTGATTCTTTAAATCTATTTGAACATTTTTGAGCTCAGGCGATGGTTTTAATGATCAAAAAGAGGGAGTCGCATTTACTTTGCCCATCACTTTAGATTTACCTATTTACGTATTACAATAGTATAATATATAATATAATAATAATAATATAATATATTACATTTGGGCTCAACCCGTCATTTATGCCCACTCAGTAAAGACCCAACATGGCCTCACGGAGTCGTCAGCGGACCAGTTTTACCTGATTCGCTAACTTAATTTCCAGAATATGGTTCTCGCTTCTCAGTTTCGCTTTGCTAGTTATTTCCTTCGGCTTGCACGGGAAGTTGTTCCGTTGTATTGGCATTGCTTGGTGGTGGTTGCCTTTGATGCACTGTTTCATTAACTTGATTAGGTACCTGGGGTCCTTCTTAGTTTATTTGATTTTGCAAATTCCTAATTTCGGGGTATATTGCCGGTGGTAGATTAGCTATTTCCTAGGGTTTAGACGCTTTGTATATATATATAGAGCCCGTTTTGAAAGTGGAAACACTGGCGTGCGAGAGCCTATGTTTTGCTTTCGATAGTCTCAATGAAGTCTGTTTGTGCCGTCTCGAGGAAGTGATATATATATATCTTTACTAATTTATAATACTAAATCTAGGATTAGTAAAGTATACTGCTGTTAGAGTATAGATAAAAGGTTACATACTATCATTTAAAACCACTAAATCTGTAATAATTCACTATTTGATACATTGTATTATCAATTATTAAAATATTTATATTAAATATTAATGATAATATTCTTAACTCACCCCAATGTTAATAACATTAGTATTGTTATCAAGCGTTTCGTCCTCGTTCAGCGAGTATTTTTCTTCCAAAAGCTATATCCAAGGCAACTCTCTGACCAACCAAGTTAGCCTCCACTTGGTTCCGTTAGTCTGATTATAACTGATCACCAATGAAAACCTGTGCTAAATGTATCTTCCAGGGAAAACCGTGGTCGCCCAGCTGCACTACGACGATATCTCGTTTCCGAAACCGGGGCAATACGAGGTAAATTTCGTGTATCGATTTAACTCTGAAATCGTGGTCACGTTTCAGCTATCTGACTCAGACTACTCCCACATAATCGACAAGCACTCCGCCATGTACGAGCTCTGGTACGACGTGAACCTGGTGAAGGTGAACAACTCGATCAACACGATCGAACACGTGAAGTGCAACGGAACCAACTGCCTGAAGGAGATTTCGCTGAAGTACACGATTTACGAAGACTTAGACATAGTCGTGGCGCCCGATAGCTGCAACATCGACTTCACGCACAGCGTAAGCATATACCTGAATTACGAGGTAGACAACCAGAACTAGCAAATCCAAATCCAGCCCTGATCTTCAAACTGCGTGGAGGGTCAGTTCACATTTCCTTTCCTTTCTAAACGATGATTCATTTCTTAGAAAGTATGAAAGTATGAAATTTTGGACAGTACAACGCCTCGTCTCTAATCTTCAAAGACATCACCGTTTACAGAATTAAGAAGGCCCATGCCGCCGTCGAGTTGTAAGAATTTTACAGCCACTACATAAATGACAGAATGATTTCGATGTCGCTGAGCATTTACTTCCAAACCAACGGAGTCCAAACGATACTGCAGCAGCCGATCCACAACAAAGTCTCCGTGGACACCTGGAACTGCGTGGCGGTCGACCCGCCCACTTCTTCGTACTGGGGCATGTATGCGTACTCGATACTTACGCCTAGCGGCTTGTTCGTGCAGATCAGAGACACGCTGGTGAATGAGCTGAAGTGCGACACGTCTTCCGCCGTGAGCGTGCGCCTAGACCACTACATGTTCCAGAAGGAACAGCAAAACGTGTTCTACAGACAACAGCAGACGCTGCCGATAGAGGACTACAACAACAGAGTCGAAATTGAGTTCGCCTCGGACGGCGAATACCAGAACTTCAGGAAGAACCAGTTCGTAAACGACACCACCTACTCTCTAATCGTGCTGTCGTTTTTGGACGCGGGCGGGAAAATTCTCTACGAAGTGAGCCAGTACGGAAAGGCGTATCTGGGCTGCATCACCCAGCAGACTTTAAAGATATATGACAACGAAATGTGCGCCACCATCATTTTCGAGGACGACGCCGGCTGCAGAAAGCAGTACCAGGACCCGACGCTCCGCAACCACATTTCTCTGTTTTACACGCACCAGAGGCAGTTCAAGTTCCTGGGGTTCTACAACTTCGTTCAGGAAGTAAACTACAGCGACTACAAAACCACAATCTGCTTCACGTGCGACCAGTACGACCCGACGTACCAGGACATGTACGAAGGGAAAACGTGTTCTGAAAACTTTTCGTTGATGACAGCTAAACTCAAACTGCAATCTGGAAGAGCGTTGTTCAGACTGTTCTAGCCTCCGTGTGATTATATAGCATTAAAATTCTTAATATTTTCAGATATTATATAGACCTATTTTTTAAAAACAAAATCGAGCTACTGGCTCGTTCATAGTTTCTCTGAATAAGAAATTTCTGGATTTCTCCCATATAAAAGTGGAAAACAAAAATATGTTACTTAAGCTCTAATAATTTTTTGTTTCCATTTTTTGTTTATTTTTTGTTTCCACTCCGACTCTTTAAAGTTAAGACAAGCTAACGCACATCACGTACAACACAGTTGTTATGACAATCAAGTAAACGAAATCACAACGTTTATACACAGGTTTAAAGACATTGGGAGAGTTTCGACTGAAGAAAAGAAAACCTCTAGAAATGTCCTAAATTTGTTGTCATGGAACCAATTATGCCGGTTAAAAGGAACCTTTTCTTGGCTAGATGATCTCTACAACGCATTTGTAAATGGTTGGTACCGTCGTGAATCACAAGAGCTATAGCAAGTCTTAAGACTTGTAAATCTCAATGTGATTCTTGTCAGGAAGCATCTTTGCTCCTCTCAAACACATAGAGCTTCGTTAAACCGTCTTTCTTTCGTTAAGGAAGAGTATCAACTTGTTAGAACAAGACCTGCGATTTATACGATATTACAAAATAATGCAGAAAATCACACATTAATTCTTATTATTAATGCAAAAATTAGAATGGTCACCGCTCTAATCTGGATCTTAAACTGGTTTTTATTACTGCAATAATTTTGATACGAGCCCATCCTTTGAAATTGTAGTGATGTACAACAACACATTAACACCGTTTTACATCGTAACTGGAGTTCTCATCATGTTTGGTGTTATAATCGCATGTTGAAAATAATGCACAACTGAGCTAAATTAAATTTGTGTTGTTAATGTTAAACTATATTTAGATATAAACTATATTTAGATACTTTCCATCTTCTAATATTATTGATATTTATATTCACAACAATTGCATTGTAATATAATATACTTTAAATGGGTAAATCTAAGGTTATGAGAAGCATATAAATTTAAATAATTACTATACTATATTATAAAAATAGGTATAGAACTATTTCGGAGTGTAAATGTAAAAATCGATCTTAACTAATAGGCTAGTACGTGAGTTCATTTTAACCCAGTGTGTATATCTATATATGAATCCTTTCCCTACAAAATATAAGATGTGATTATCCCATTCATTTTTTCACTAGTCGAGCATTTATTTTAGAGCACTTTTATTTTTTAATTTGGATTTGTGAGATTAATTCATACATTCCACACCTAAATAAATGTAGAACAGCACTTAAACTATATAAATAGTTTATTAATATAACAATAAGATTAATTTCTACAAAAATGCGATATTTTAAATCAAAAATTATAATTTTTTATATATTAACTTTTAATAAATATCTCAATTATTACTTTTATACTATTACTTTTTATATCAGTAAAGATATAGTATAAAGCAGAAATTTAATTAAATTTTTGTACGAAAAGTGAAAATGTAACTTATCAAATCATATTGAAATTTTTCACGTTTACTAATTATTATATTTCAATATAATTAATAAGTAATTATATACAATAAATATATATTATATCTAATTTATATTCATTATTTGTAGTGAAATAGCAAAAGCACAAACCCATTATGCAAAATAGTTTCATGCTATTAAAATATTTTATGTTGTAATAAATTTCTAAATACATCATAATCGCAATATTTAAATATGAAATGATACTAATAATGACTTATTAGTATTATTTTGTCACTGACATTTGTTTTTGGGTTTTCACAGCTTCATTTGGTGTGGAACAAATATTAAATGATGTTATTATTTAATTATATGACGATTTATTTCAAAATATATTCATATATTTTTATAATTTCATGTTTTCCATTAATTTGCCTAATCAAGGCTATTATTAGTAAGTATCTTAAATATGAAGTTTTAATCACCTCTTTTTATTTTTGTAAAATCAATATATTTATACTCTTATTTATAATAATGTATAGTGTAATAGGCTCAGCGCCTGAAAATCTATATATTGTAGTAGCATATGGCTATGAATACAGTTCATAGAAAAATCTAGAGTATGGGTCGTCCCATTCAATTATTAACTGTACGAAGTGTCATTTTCTGAAGCGCAGATGAGTACTAGTGAGTGCTAGGATAAGAAATACGTCAATAATCATTAAGTTTGGTGAAATCCGCGTGTCTTTAGCTAGTTTCTGAGATAAGTTAAATGTTGTTCATTTTCGGGGTGGTTTGCGCCCCGGACAGGGATTCGAGCGGAATATTTATAAGATTGAAGAAACAACAATAAAAACAAACAGATACATACTCACTAACACTCATTTATTTTCGCTTCCGAAACATTCTTACACCACATCAATCACACTATATTCGTGACCTATTTATAAAATTTTATAATAATCTAATTTTATAATAATCACGCACTTTTTGTTAATATAAAGTATTTGTTCTGTATAACTAATTATTATATCTATATTGACTATTAATTATTATAAGTTTCCTACAACTGCCATATGTGCTTCAAAAATTCAAATTATTAAATAGTGAGGTTTTCAATATTAACATAGTAAGCAAGTAGTGAGGTTTACAATATTAAACTTTAATTTTATAAAATAATAGTATATATCGAATATGCCATACTAATTAAATTAATTATTGTTATTCATAGTTCATACGCGTATAGGTTTAGGATTCAGTAAAGATTGGGCCACTATTAAGTCGTTTATAACCAGTTTCATAAGCTCTACTCAGTTTTTTGTTCGTTACTCCGTTCGACTTGCTCTGATTCGTTCATTGCTTATTGGTTACCATTGATGTGTTATTTTATTTGATTATATTATATTATTCTTTTATCCAGCTTTCGTTTTAGTTTATTTTAACCTTCTTTCGGCTATGACATAATATAGTTAATTTATTTTACTATTTTAATGTTAATAATTCTTTAAACCCACACACGTCACTTCTTCAGCTCCTTTCCGGCCCGTTCCGTCTCTAAATAGTAAATCAGGTCCGGAACGAGCGATCGCGGGTCCAAATCCCGGTTCAGCACTTTTTAAAAATACTCGACTGCGTTCTGCGTGAGAAACGCCGCGTTCAATCCGAGATCAGATAATTGATTTATTAGTTCGTTTTAATAAATTTGTAGAAGATCCGTTTGATAATTGAAATCGTTTTAGTTCTAGTTTTTAAGGTCAAGGTACAGGGATTGGATTTGCTTCAACTAGTGTTAAAAAAGTAACGGGTCAAAATGAGCAGGTTGCTGAATTACCGAGCGCTCGCCGTTGAAATCGGACATTGAGAGGTCGGTTGGGGTGGAAGAGGAGGACTTGCGCACGGAATGGCGCAACTTCGCGTTTTCAAGCGAAAGATCCTTCAACTTCGCGTTCTAGGACTCAATCTGAGACTATGCGGTCTCATTCACCTTCATCTGATAACGAAGCTGCTTCTCCAAATACTAGACGTAACTAGCCTAATTCTCAAGTTACGTAGATCTGCTCGTTTCTGGAGCGGAAATAAACACGAAGTGTGTAATTATTGATAATAATAGCAAATATGAAGTTTTCTAAAGTTGAATATAACAAGTCTTTCTATTTTGAATGATTTTTCCTATATTTTACTTTATCATTTACTTTATAATATGTACGTTATAAGTATTTCAAATTAAATACTGAATAATAATTTATCAACAGCTACATGTATAACTAAAAAGTTTTCTAACTCAATCTGAAAATTATGAGTACGTAAACGTTTTCAGAAAACAGACCATAATATTAGTCATATTAGACATTGTTACGATTATGATACGTTTATGTATTGAAATTAAATCAAATTGTTCTCAAATTATATAGTAGTGTTAATGATAATGTTATAAATGTATTAACTGTTATGATTTTGTTATAAGATACTATTTTAACTCTATAGATTAAATACTTTATATTTTAATTAAAACAGTTTTTGTATTAATTAGCAACTAATTCGGTATATGAACAAGCATACTATATTTCACTTCAAATATGATAGAATACAATGAAATAGAGTTACTGTAAGGCGTGCTAATATTAATAGCCTTGTTCATCCAAGATTATTCGCTAGTTTTAAAAGATATTTTTCTGATCTTTTGAATTCACATATTTAGAAAATAATCAAAATAGGATAGTTTGCAAACATTGGAATTTCCTTTCTAAAAGGATCTAAAAGGTTATACATTACATATAAGATTAAATATAATAGACTATTAAACTAAGTAAATGTTCAAAATACTTGTTACAACCTATTTATAAAATGAAATTCCATTTATACTGATACACATTTATACACATTTATTAAAAGAGAATAAATCAACTCAAATATAGTTGTTTTATTACCAAAAGCATTGCTGAGCATATAGTAGTGAGGATCTTAATTTGAAATCATCATAGATTTTACTTCAAAATTTTTGGCTCAAAATATGCTAATAAAATTAGTTATATAACATATATTACTAATTTGATATTAACACTCCAAAACACCACTCACTCACTGGCTATAGCCATCTATTTATTACTACTTTCCATCAAGGATTATAGTGAATAGTTTTGCACCCATTAATCGATTAAAAGTCTAGAATTTATATAGTATCCGATAATGTTTGGAAATGGTAATTCTTGCGGATTTACTATTCACTTTGTTTCAAGTCTATCATTTATGCAGTTGGCTATTATATTTAATTATTGTTGCATTAAATTTTGTAAAAATGTAAATAATATCTCTTCAAACTTTATTATTGTATTTATAAAAAAGATTTATGGCACAAATAAATTGTTATAAACATATATTACCAATTTCGTAATATGGTCTGTTCTTTAGGTATTTGTAGTAATAAATATGTCACTATAATACGAAAGTAACAACTTATCAGATTTCTTAAATGTTACAATTGATTCAAGTTCAATATATGCAGGTTGTAAATGTTCATACTTATTTCATGGAGTTTATCCAATGAAACAATTTAAAGATACTCTGCTTGGTAGTGTTATGTTTTAATACATTTCGCAAATGAAAATATATAATAGTTTATATATGACATAAATAATATAAATATTACTCATTAGGGTTACCAGATTTCTACAGGTCGGTAATTTCACGCCCGCCCGGTAGACCACCGACCGGTTACTTTTCCACTCCACATCAAAAACATTAGAAGAAAGAAGCTAAATTTTTGGACTTTCCGTTTGGCTTCATTTGTATAAGACAAAATATTTGTATTTTCGATCGGATTTATAGCAAATCCTCGAATTATTATAAAAAATGCATTATTTATATTTGTCTATAGTAGAAGATGCAGAATTCTACTAAATTACTAAATAATATATATTTATTGAAATATTTGAAGAAAAGACGCATTATTACTAAACTTTAGTGTATTACTAAAATTATTTTATGAAAATATTGTAACAACTGTACTAAATTGGAAAATAATGGCTTAACATAGAAAATTAGAAGTTATTACGTTAATAGTAATATTAAAAAATACGGAAAGAGGTTAAAATAAAATAGAGTAATTCATCATTTTCACCATAAGTGGAGACATTTGGCTTTTTGAGAAATACGAAAGGTGAACGGCTGATATATACAAAAGTGAGATGTTTGGGTATATATGAATCGTACAACTTTTAAATTGAAATCACTTTTTACTATTTTTCTTACTTATTATCTGTTTTCAAAATACTTGCAAACGTGTGGGCAACCTTGTAAACACGTGAAATTAATTTACTCCCCATATGCTTCATGATAATCTGTAGGCTACCACATTTATCATCATCATAGTTAGAATTATATTGTTCCGAACATATACTTGGATTTTTATAGTCTGTCAGGAAGTCCTGCAGTAACTTTCTGCAGTTAGATGTTCTCCGGTAAATATTACCATTGTGGGTTTGAGAAGATTCAGTACAGACTGGAACCTAGTTACATTGATTAATTCAGCAAAATGTAATTTCAGTAATTACTCATTTAATGTGTTTCGTCACAACTATACCATCTTTGGTAAGCTGGGCAACATTACTAATTACAAACCGCCAACCCCATGGTGGTATAAGAGGAAATTGAAGAAGTCTCTTTTCACCTACCTGAATTAAACTGTGAAGTAAATTTTTGAAGTGCATGGGAGGAATCGACATATTGGGTGGGAATCGACCGATTGAACTTAGAGCCTTACAATAAATCAACATGAAAATAATTTCAAGTCGAGATTGTTGGTCGAACAGCACCAAGGAAATAATTGATTTATTCTACTTTTAAAGGTTTTTGAGAATTTTGTGAAACATTCTGACTTTGATTGTTCTTCGATGCTATCTTTACCACAATCGCTGGGAATTTTCGTTTAGTGAATTGAATCCAGTGGGTAGTCATTTTTATAGTATATTTCTTATAGTATATATTTCTCACCGCAAGATAAAAATAATTATAAATATATTAAATCAAAAATACTTTAATTATGTTCACTGTGTTTATATATTGATGAACAAATTAATTATAATTGCATATAAATGCATTAGTTTCGCGATTAACAATAATCCGTTGATAAGTTCCAGATTACTAAATAATTACCATTGATGTTAAATTATTAAACAAATGACTTTGCAAGAGTATTTTATTATGTGTATGAGTGATAATGTTCCTAATTATTACTGTTTTAATACTTGATATAGAAAGATATAACGTCTGACCATTTATATGGTGTGGAAACATTTGAATCGCAAAATATTATATATTAAAATTGCAATATATTCAATTATTTTAAACAAATTTGTCATGAGTAATTGTATAAAATTGATGTTGTTATTTTTACAAAATAATAATGAAATGTATTTGTCATTAAAATAGACGGTACTCGGCCGGTAAGTAAGGGCAGTGGGTAACCATAATATAAATATTATTATTTATTTAATCACTTGCTCCTCAGCAGGTCCAGTAGCGCGTCAATTTCTTCATTTTTCTAACTTTCTTCCAATTAGAATTCGTTTCCGTAAATATACTTCGACAGGTCCATTTTATTCAGCTCATTACAATTTAATCTGTTATCTTTCATATAATCATTAATTTAACCATCATCATCTTATTATTAATTCTATTTATTAATATCTAATTATTAGTCATTAAAAACTTATCCAAACTTATCCACACTTGGAGTGGCACTTTTAATAATCTTTTTGAGTTGTTTGACTTGAATTTTGAGTTTTGCGTTTTCCTTCATTTAAAATGTTTGAACCGCTTTGAGTTTCTTCATTTCCGTTTTGAGGTTTTGAATTTCGTTTTCTTTTTGAATTGAGTTTTGGAAAACGTCGTTATCTCTCGTTTTGCTTCTCTCGTTCAATTATTTCAAATCGTTTAAAATTTGATTGGTGTTGTTTTGTTTATTGTTAAACGGTTTATATCTCAAATCCATTTGATTAAGATCTGTTTGATTTGTTCTTTGATTTGCATTTGAAGTGAGATTACTGTTTTGAGCTTTTTAAGTGTTTTGAACACGTGATTGAATATGCAGTTCTTTCTGGATAATCGCGCGTTGAGAGGAGAAATCAGTCACTGGGCGCTGGACCATGTAACTGGGCTTCACTTGCTGAGTGTTCGGATGAGAAACGTAGTCTGGACGCGATTTCCGCAAAACAGAGTTGATGTCCGCGTGCTCGTACAACTTCTGCTGAAATTTCTGAGCAACGCTGGGCTCCGGATTGTTGCCGCGCGGAACGAACAAAGCATGTCTCGGATACTACATTTTGCTTTTGGAGTGGACACATATAGTAAATGCTAAGTAATGGTTAAACCAACACAATATTTATTTAATGTTATAAAATTTGAAATGTAATAATAATAATATTAAATTTGATATGTAATAACACAAATATCACTGTATCACAGCCTATATTCTATTAATAACGCGAACTTGCTCTTGCAAAATCGAGTTTACGTTAGAAGGTCTAACTATTGCATCTAACTTAGTTGAAGTCAGCGAATCAGCAATGGCTCTGGCATCATCCATCAACTTAGAAATCACTTGTGGGATATTGTCTTGATTATTTTGGATCTATATGTGCTTTTACTCAGCATGTTGCAACATAACCGACTTTAATTTGATATCAAAAGCTTTTTGATCTATGATCGCGCTATTTATGTATTTTTGCAACTAATCTATTCCTTAACGTACCTAAGATTAATATAATGGCATTTTCTGCAAATCTTCTTGAATTTTCTTTTAATGCTTCGAATTTTCAGCTTGTTAGCCATAAATCTGTTTGCACATTTCTTGTGTTGCAGCAGGAGCTTATTCAAGAGATTAAGTAAATTAGGCTGGTTACACTGGAGCAGTGGGCTATTAACCTGCTGCTGGTTGTTATCCGAAACCGCCTGCTGCTGGTTGTTATCCGAAACCGCCTGCTGCTGGTTGTTATCCGAAACCGCCTGCTGCTGGTTGTTATCCGAAACCGCCTGCTGCTGGTTGTTATCCGAAACCGCCTGCTGCTGGTTGTTATCCGAAACCGCCTGCTGCTGGTTGTTATCCAAAGCCTGTATTGGGTTTATTTTATCCAAAATTCATTATTTTGTAATGGTGTGGCAACATATGTATGTATTAAATAATATAATAATATAATTTTTATTCCACTTTAATACCGCGAATGAACTATTCTATATTTTATAGAACTCGCACAGATCGTAGCTTTCTTAATAGATAGGAAGACTTACAATAAAATATGGAGTAGAAAATAAGAAACATGAAGCCTGTGCTGGACACATCTTCACCTAAAAAACGACCACATCAATCTATGTATTATGGGTCATGTTTGGCACACCAGTAACAACTTAAATAAGATCAAGATAAAGATAACTTTTTGTTGTATAACAAATTAACTGATGCTTATACAAGACCATCTCCATATAACCAAACAATAATGAAACCTAAAACTGGCAGACCACGTAGAGATACCAATGAAGCGTTTCGTCAAAAACAAGCAGAATCCGCTGCGTATATTGAATCAATTTAAAAGGCATCTTCTCCAAGGAAAAATGTTGATCCTAATTCGCCATAAATTACTTATTCACCATTCAGAAACATTGAATCTGTTTATAAACGTTAGGATCAGGAAAGGAACTACGTGAAAAATTAAGAATAGTGTATTCAGAAATGTTTATTCAAACCAGTATTGACTGGTCTTGTTGATATCTAGAAAAATTAAGTTAAAAATCAAAAATCTAAATTGTTGAAAGAAATTAAATTCGATGGTACAATTAAAAAACCACAAGTTGTAGTAGAGGAAGAGTGAAGTCATAGACAATTTAACTATATAAAGCTTTCAATGAATATTCAGTGAAAGATTTATTATTTAATATTATTTAGTGAGCATAAACAATTCAGCTTGTTTTGATATCCTTATAAATTTATAATGCAATTTTTCACTCCATATTTATATATTCTCACGGCAATGGCGATAATATTACATGTGTTGAAGGACGTTTTTCGGGCATTTACACACTTTATATTATATATTCGTGTTCCTGATGATATCGGTAAATTTCTGATCAGTAAACATTTTTTCATTCCTTTTAAAGGTTTGGTCTCTGTAACTCTATGAAAGAGTATGGAATTAACATTAAAGATCAAATAATTCTGTCTTATCTGGACAACACAGAGAATGAATCCAAGAGGGTTTAGCTTGTGTGACATTATTTGAAGCAGAAAATGGCCTGAAAACAACGACCACACATACATGGGTTAAAAATACATGGATGATTGATAGAAATCATTAAGATAGAAGAGTGGAAGAACTGTAATGCAGCTATAAGTTTAATATGTGATGAAATGTATAGAATTATGGTCAAAAGTGATTAAACCTATATTAGGTAAACTGTAAATATAGTATAAATGTTGTGTTAATAAAAATATAAAAATGACCTATACGGGAATCGAACCTGGATTTGTACGCCTCAATATGGCGATCCTACCGTTGAGCTATTTCACCCATGCTAATAATATTATATTACAAGGTATTTTAATTTATGCCTCAATTATTAAGTTATTTATAATGATTTAGCACTATTGGTAACATCATTCAGATAATTATGATATAGTAATGAGAATCGTATACAATAATCACAATATTTAATAAGTAGATGATCCACTTATTGTTAACCTATAAAGGAGTTTTCGAAAACAACGATTTTTAAATATCCGTAGACAAAGTTGCTGATAGTTTGGGGTTCGCTTTTAAATTTAGTATCGGGGTTTCAGTTGCAATGAATAACGATTAAGGAGACAAACCTAAAATGGTCACTTTTTGGTGTTTTCGGCACTTTTTATAATCATTTCTCAAGTGTGTGAGTTCACAAATATTATTTCTATTGTTTGGCCGGGAGTTTCCCTCAAAATTAAACTTAAAATCACTATTGTATCGTCAACGGTTATCAAATTTTTATTCTCTCTCCTTAATCGTTATTCAATTAGGGTAATCCCGGAACAACCTGTTTAAGAGCGACTACCGAGCTCTCATACCACCTAGTTAGGTGAACTTTTAAAATCGTTGTTTTTGGCCTCTTTTCCCCTTTAAATAATTATAATCTGGTTAAGCCCTCCAACCAAGTTATCAGAAGGCTCTAGATCAAGCGAATTTATTTAGGTTTTTAATCTTGTTTGGTTACCTGAAAGTTACTTCGGAGACCAAATCCTTCAAAGGAGTGAAAATATTGATTTCTCCCAGAAATTTACTGATATCATCAGGAACGTGAATATATAATATAAAGTGTGTAAATGCCCGAAAAACAAACCTCAAGACATGTATAATATTTGTGATTGCAAATAATTAATGGACGCACGTAGTAGAATTTTTTAATCAGTTTTTGTGTGTTAGGATTACTTGAACACGACGTGGTAATTGTACGTGGTAATTTAAAATTTTCGATCATGAAAGTTGTGAGTAGTCATTTTATGCATTATTAGCTCATTCCAAAATGTGGTGTCGGTAATAATTGATTTAGTATATATTGTGACATCATATTAAATTTTATGCCACCTCTAATTAATAATATATATTAAAGTCAACCATCGTCCACGAATCTAGCGTACTTTGGCCATTTTCAGCGTGATATTATGTTATCACGATGAGATTTGGTCGATAGTTAATTGTTTTGTATTGAAGTGTGATGTATATAATTATATTTTTGAGAAATAAAAAATAAATGAACACTCCACACAATTGTTTTTGCAATGGTACGATAGAAATCTAATCAATGACAGCAAGGACTTAGAAAAGATCCTCCAAAAGTATAGCCGAATGATAAATATAATATTTATAAGTTATATAATACATCATACTACATTCTTCAGATTTAGAAATATATACGAATCAACTATTATATAAAAGGATACAAATACATGTAAATTTAGACATTTAATCGTTGATTCTATATATGTACATATATTCCGCTGTTATTTATATATTCCACTCCAAAGCTAGCGCGTCAACACAAATGTGGCGCTACAGCTTATCATCGTCTCTATCGCGCTACAGCGTCTTTTGTTGATTCTTATCGTCTATTGGTTGGCTTTAATATATATCACAATCAAAATTCTCATATTTATTGACACTAAAAACACTTTAAAATAAATATGTTTAGAATATTATAATTATACTGCAAAACGTATTTTTATGATGAAAAAACCTAAAATTTTGAGCATTTTATAAAAATTTTAACTTCATAATAAATATTCTAAATAGGGCTAAATTGTCTTTATTTTCAGCTAAAATCTGTAAAAAGTCGGTTCACTGGAAACCTGCAAATATAACATATTTGCTAAGTTGAAATAATAGACAAAATTACAACGTCCATCTTTAATTACCACGTCAGTCACCTGAACGAGAACGAAACAGCTCAAATTGTGAATAGATTTCTAATTAACGCGAACCAAATTTTAATGGAAAGGATAAATTAATCGTTACATCTGAATTATATTAAATAGGGAATTTTTATCAGTTCAGTGATGTTATAAATTCATGTATGAAAATACAATTAAACGATATATTAAACGTGAAAATAATGTAAATTATAAAATTATAAAATGTATATAACTAAACTATATAACTGTTATACTTGGGTAAAAATCATTTAGCGTCTCATAAATAGTATTTCATTTAATTCTTACTTCATATTTGTCATATAGAATTGAAAATAGTATTAAATATTCAGTTCCTAAATTAACAAGTGATTAACAGGTTATATTAGAGAATCTGAAGAAAATGAATAGTAAGTCGTTTTTAATAGTAATAATAATTGTGATAATAGATAAAACAGAAGATAAAGATAGATAAAGGGGGGGTTCACATTCCACAAGCAATGGTTCTTTAGTATACATACTCACCAATGGTCTAAACTTATACTTCTTCTGGGTATACTTCTCTATAAATGGCTGCGTACTCTTCAACACGTCTAGCGTAGAACTCTTCTCTTGACTCTTAGGATCTTTACATCTGTGAAGTGGTGGCGATTGCAAATATAACTATAAATTATATAACTAACATTAGTTCGCGTTTTTTGGTTTGATTGATATTGATTGATAGAACATGAGTGATTGATTGGAATTACGTAAACTCTTATTAAATTGGGGTTCGTTTCACCTTTATAAGGAAATATTGTAAAGTTTAATAATTCACAAAAGTTTGGTATTACAAGTTTTTAAATCAAACTCTGTAAACGTAATATATGGTATTGTAGATGTTATACAACAAATAGATATACATTATTAATAAAAATAGTGATACTGATTATGTTTGAGTAAGTTAAGTTTGGATTTGTATAATAAATGGAATAACAGATCTAGTTAATTTTAGCTTAAGAAATACATGTATAAATACACGTATAACATACACATATGTAATATTGTAAAAATAATTAAATATTTCAGTCCCAATCAATCCCAATCAATCAAGTCAATCAATCTATAAATATTTTCTTCGAAAAATTTAAGAATATCTAGTTTATTATTATAGTGTCAAATTAATCACTTCAAATGATGATGGTTAGTAATGAATTAAAAATTACAACAGACAGATCTGAAGTTATTAACAGATAAAATATTTGTCAATTATTATAGATCCTTAAAACGCAGACTGAAAACTTAACATCATAAGAATTTGATAATAAATTAATTTTACACATTACCTAATTATAGTTATGTTCAACATCAGTTAACAACATGTAAATTTTCGCATAAATGCGTAATTTGATGTACGTAAAACTTATCGACAACAACATACGGGATATCAATATATTTAGAACATTAATAAATATTACTCGTTTAGATTTGTTTAGAAATAATATATCGAGTGTGTCTTCTTTAAAATGGTTAAAACAACTAAATCAGCTAAATATATCATATAATAAAGTTTTGGACGTTTCTCCACTTTCTGGGTTAAAAAATTTGGTTTGGTTATTTATTAATGATAATTGTATAGTTGATCTATCTCCAATTGAAGATTTGTATAATATGGATACTCTTTGGGCGCATAACAACTGCATTCAATGTTTTGATTTAATAAGATAGCATAAATGTTTCAATCAATATCGACTTGGAAACCAAAGAATACCAACAAATTCTCAACTTGCTCATTATTAAAAAATGAAGATAATTAATAGTTCAATTAACACGTAAGAGAATATTTTAACAATAAACACATGCTTAAAATAGAAGTTGATCAATATTAAATATAATATGTGTACAAATAAGTTAAAAATAATAAATTCTGTCAACAGAATGCTCGAAACAATCTCATCTTTCATAAATAGCTAGTTTACTAACTAACAGTGAATTCAATATATTATATGCCGATGTTGATACATATTATATTTATTATTATATTATATTTATTCATCTCAATTGCAATTTCATATTAAAATATTTTACAGACCTATAATATTTTCTCAGAGAACAATTATCAAAAAATTAGTAATCTCTTTTTCACTCAGTATATTTCTTTTGCAGTTCCGTTTTCAAAAAGAATTTGTCCGAGTCGCAAATTTGGTATTCGTTGAAGTGGTATTGCGGTTTTCCCACGAATTTTCCTTTTACGTCTTCAATTGCTCTCACCGGGCAGCTTTGGAAGCACCCCAGGCACCCGATGCACCTCTTTTCATTTGTGAAAGCGGCTTTTCCTTCGATCAGTTCAATAACCGCTTGTGGGCAGTTGTTAACGCACGTTGAGCAGCCGGTGCAGTTATCATTTACGTGTGTATTTCATTGACATAACGTTCGTGATCTTTTTGAACAGAGGGGTCGTGAGGAAGGAGCCGAGACGTGGTCCGCAGGACTGCTTGGGAAAAACGTACGGGGCTTTGTTCTGTAATAGATTGTTATATAGGACACACTTTGGGTGAACCTGGGCGAACTAATCACGTTTAATGCCCTGGACTTCAAGCTCATTCTTGGGATAAGTTAAACCGATGTAGTTGTTGCAGTACTTAATCTTAATGTGAGAAACGGGTTTGGCCTCCTTGCGCAGGAAAAGCTGGTGAAGATTGTGCTGAACGCTACCGCCGTCACCACCATGCGCGTTGAACGTGAGCACGTACTTGTTTTTTAAAAAGGCCTGCGGATAATTATTCAGATAAGAGAGTACATAAGGAGGCGCTACCAAGCAGTCAGTGAAGCATCCCACGATGTAGGCGTCAAAATTGCTGTACTGGTAATTCTTTGACGTTAACTGCTTATTCGTCTCCTAGTTGATCATTATCTCCTCGAACTGATAATCAGGCTGCAGTTACTTCAACTCTTTCTAAATCACGTCTGCGAGGTGCTTGTTATTCCCAGTAAATGAACCAATAAGCACGCCTATCTTCATTCAATGGAGTGGTAATTTACAAATAATACTAATAAATAGCATATATGAACAATAAAAAATATTAATTTCATGAAAACACTTTCTATATCTTATATTTCAAATATGATAATACCGAACTTTCAGTAACCATAGATACAACTCGCTTATGCTCATCACATGTTAATCAATCTAAATACAAGGTATATACGTAAGTTAGCTGATCTTAAATAACACTAAAATTCATTTTGAAGATAGAAGAATTCATATATTTTCGTTCGACAATTATACAGCATAATGATAAAATTAAAAATAGAAAATATTTATTATATTATTTTCAACCTTACTTCAAAATTCGTTAGTTTTCTTCATTTTTTCATCTTTATTTCTTTTGAAGAATTAGAATAACGTTTTTTGTATTGAAATTATATGTTAGATAAATTACGTGCCTATAAATTATAGGCAATGCTAGTATATTACATTATATTACTATATTCAGTTCTTTTGTATTTTATTAAGATTTTCAAAAGACCTTAACTTAACCTGACGTGTGGCTCAATCGCGTCTATAAGAGAGAGCAAATCTGGCTCAGTTTGGTATATTTCCTAGAGTCAGATTTGGTTTGCCATTTCAGTTGCAGACACCTTTTCAAAAAATATTTTAAATATTTAATCACATTTCTAGTATACAAAAAAAGATGTACAATGTTAAATTCACTTATTATCCCCTTTTGCAGTTTATTTACAACCCCATGTAATAAAAACCGAAGATGTCTGTATCTGAGCACTTCGGGTGTCTGTAAGTGATACGGGTGTCTCAATCGAGGTAATGTAATACACACCTGCTACATTTGTAATGAGCATTTATCTATTCGTCGTGACTTAATGTATTCTTTATACTTTCTAAGAAATGAATCATCGTTTAGAAAGGAAAGGAAATGTGATGATCAGAGAAAAAGGGTGACCAGTATAGACGTAATTTACGGTGTGATGTCTTCTTTCTAAGAAATGCGTCAAAAGTTTGGATTAAATAATTCACAAGATTTGAAATAGTACGGTTTACTATGAATTTAAAAACACAAGTGAACAAATCGTCGAGTTACAGCGGAATTTTGAAATTTCAATTAAAAATGTTGTATCAATTTTGAAAATGCGTTTATTAAAAACATTATTATTGTACTATTTCACTTGGCTCAATAACTGCACTTTTGATCATACATATTTAATCTTTATTAATACGATTCGGTTTAATAAAAATGTTCAACACTATATTTCTCGGATTCTGCTACTGTAATATCTGTACTGCTCAAGAGTCTAACATGAAGAATTTGACTGATAATACGTTATAAAGTAAAATTATTTCAGGAACGATGATATTTCATTTATACTTTGATTAAAAATATCTGCATAAAATAAGAAACAACTATCTTTGTAATTTATCTAATGTACATTTCATTAAAATAGACAAACGGCTTGATGGTGATTTTTGTAGCTATTTATATAGATCTATTTTCATACACAGCGATCTTATAAACAAATCTGGTATACTATCATACACTACCTTTGTGAATCCAGAACCTTCATAGTATTTCGTGATAATAAGCTTCAGTCTCACTTTCACTTCTTATTTGAAAACATGCTTCAGACAGACTCCGAGTTCATCTACGCAGCCGGAAAAGTGATGCACAAAAACTTCAGCTGCTCAAGTGTCTCTCAACTAACTCTGGACATCATGATGCTGTCCGATCAGGAATACCTTTGGTTTTGGAGCGAGCTCGCCTACGAGCTGAACGTCATGCCAGAAGTGCTGAAGCGCAGGTACTAGAGCGCATTTGTTACGCAGAGCTTTTCTAGCTCCAGGTCCGACGACCGCGTGTTCTACGAGAGCGGCACCGTTTCATCCAAAAACGTGGACCCGCAGTAGTTTATGGCCTGTTTGGTGAACCAGATAGTTTCAATTTCTGGGAAGGCTCCGCAGCTCCACCAAATTCAGTCAGCGGTGAAGAAGTACGAACCGCTTGTTTGGAACCTGATGTCCGTTCAAATGGGGTTGTCCGAGGATGTGTTGAAGCACCACTACAGCGCGGAATACGTGTACAAACGCCAGAGCAGCTACCGTCTCTGCGAAAGCGACAAAAAGCTGCTAGCCCAGCTCGCGGTCCAGAATCTTTCGCTGAAACCAAAGTAGGTAATCGATATCTTCATCAAACAAAGGCGGAGCAACTACGCCGTGGACAGACACAACGCGATCATGTTCGTCGTGCAGAGTCGTCAGAAATGCTCAATGTGATTTATATTATATTAATGTGTTATATGGTAACAAGAAATATCATCTCCTAACCTTGAAGAATAATTTATCTCAGGTAAAGTACTCAATTACTTGAATCAATAAAATATACAATATATTATAATTAGAGTATACCACGAGCTATTATATTATTTGAAGTAAAATATATTTATAAATGAATATTATTATTTTCATTTTTGTAAAATGAATGAAACATCTCAGTTTGATGCCACTTTTAACAGGGTAATAACAGTAGCCATTGATATAATTAACAGGCCAACCGTAATATAAAACTGTGCCCATGTGTTATTATACATCACTAAAATTTCATTTGAAGGATTTATATCAAAATTATTGCAGTAATGAAAACCGGTTTAAGATCCAGATCGCAGTTTGAGTTTGGCTGTCATCAAAGAAAAGTTTTCAGAACACGTTTTCCCTTCGTACATGTCCTGGTACGTCGGGTCGTACTGGTCGCACGTGAAGCAGATTGTGGTTTTGTAGTCGCTGTAGTTTACTTCCTGAACGAAGTTGTAGAACCCCAGGAACTTGAACTGCCTCTGGTGCGTGTAAAAGAGAGAAATGTGGTTGCGGAGCGTCGGGTCCTGGTACTGCTTTCTGCAGCCGGCATCGTCCTCGAAAATGATGGTGGCGCACATTTCGTTGTCATATATCTTTAAAGTCTGCTGAGTGATGCAGCCCAGATACGCCTTTCCGTACTGGCTCACTTCGTAGAGAATTTTCCCGCCCGCGTCCAAAAACGACAGCACGATTAGAGAGTAGGTGGTGTCGTTTACGAACTGGTTCTTCCTGAATTTCTGGTACTCGCCGTCCGAGGCGAACTCAATTCCGACTCTGTTGTTGTAGTCCTCTATCGGCAGCGTCTGCTGTTGTCTGTAGAACACGTTTTGCTGTTCCTTCTGGAACATGTAGTGGTCTAGGCGCACGCTCACGGCGGAAGACGTGTCGCACTTCAGCTCATTCACCAGCGTGTCTCTGATCTGCACGAACAAGCCGCTAGGCGTAAGTATCGAGTACGCATACATGCCCCAGTACGAAGAAGTGGGCGGGTCGACCGCCACGCAGTTCCAGGTGTCCACGGAGACTTTGTTGTGGATCGGCTGCTGCAGTATCGTTTGGACTCCGTTGGTTTGGAAGTAAATGCTCAGCGACATCGAAATCATTCTGTCATTTATGTAGTGGCTGTAAAATTCTTACAACTCGACGGCGGCCTGGGCCTTCTTAATTCTGTAAACGGTGATGTCTTTGAAGATTAGAGACGAGGCGTTGTACTGTCCAAAATTTCATACTTTCATACTTTCTAAGAAATGAATCATCGTTTAGAAAGGAAAGGAAATGTGAACTGATAATCAGGCTGCAGTTACTTCAACTCTTTCTAAATCACGTCTGCGAGGTGCTTGTTATTCCCAGTAAATGAACCAATAAGCACGCCTATCTTCATTCAATGGAGTGGTAATTTACAAATAATACTAATAAATAGCATATATGAACAATAAAAAATATTAATTTCATGAAAACACTTTCTATATCTTATATTTCAAATATGATAATACCGAACTTTCAGTAACCATAGATACAACTCGCTTATGCTCATCACATGTTAATCAATCTAAATACAAGGTATATACGTAAGTTAGCTGATCTTAAATAACACTAAAATTCATTTTGAAGATAGAAGAATTCATATATTTTCGTTCGACAATTATACAGCATAATGATAAAATTAAAAATAGAAAATATTTATTATATTATTTTCAACCTTACTTCAAAATTCGTTAGTTTTCTTCATTTTTTCATCTTTATTTCTTTTGAAGAATTAGAATAACGTTTTTTGTATTGAAATTATATGTTAGATAAATTACGTGCCTATAAATTATAGGCAATGCTAGTATATTACATTATATTACTATATTCAGTTCTTTTGTATTTTATTAAGATTTTCAAAAGACCTTAACTTAACCTGACGTGTGGCTCAATCGCGTCTATAAGAGAGAGCAAATCTGGCTCAGTTTGGTATATTTCCTAGAGTCAGATTTGGTTTGCCATTTCAGTTGCAGACACCTTTTCAAAAAATATTTTAAATATTTAATCACATTTCTAGTATACAAAAAAGATGTACAATGTTAAATTCACTTATTATCCCCTTTTGCAGTTTATTTACAACCCCATGTAATAAAAACCGAAGATGTCTGTATCTGAGCACTTCGGGTGTCTGTAAGTGATACGGGTGTCTCAATCGAGGTAATGTAATACACACCTGCTACATTCGTAATGAGCATTTATCTATTCGTCGTGACTTAATGTATTCTTTATACTTTCTAAGAAATGAATCATCGTTTAGAAAGGAAAGGAAATGTGATGATCAGAGAAAAAGGGTGACCAGTATAGACGTAATTTACGGTGTGATGTCTTCTTTCTAAGAAATGCGTCAAAAGTTTGGATTAAATAATTCACAAGATTTGAAATAGTACGGTTTACTATGAATTTAAAAACACAAGTGAACAAATCGTCGAGTTACAGCGGAATTTTGAAATTTCAATTAAAAATGTTGTATCAATTTTGAAAATGCGTTTATTAAAAACATTATTATTGTACTATTTCACTTGGCTCAATAACTGCACTTTTGATCATACATATTTAATCTTTATTAATACGATTCGGTTTAATAAAAATGTTCAACACTATATTTCTCGGATTCTGCTACTGTAATATCTGTACTGCTCAAGAGTCTAACATGAAGAATTTGACTGATAATACGTTATAAAGTAAAATTATTTCAGGAACGATGATATTTCATTTATACTTTGATTAAAAATATCTGCATAAAATAAGAAACAACTATCTTTGTAATTTATCTAATGTACATTTCATTAAAATAGACAAACGGCTTGATGGTGATTTTTGTAGCTATTTATATAGATCTATTTTCATACACAGCGATCTTATAAACAAATCTGGTATACTATCATACACTACCTTTGTGAATCCAGAACCTTCATAGTATTTCGTGATAATAAGCTTCAGTCTCACTTTCACTTCTTATTTGAAAACATGCTTCAGACAGACTCCGAGTTCATCTACGCAGCCGGAAAAGTGATGCACAAAAACTTCAGCTGCTCAAGTGTCTCTCAACTAACTCTGGACATCATGATGCTGTCCGATCAGGAATACCTTTGGTTTTGGAGCGAGCTCGCCTACGAGCTGAACGTCATGCCAGAAGTGCTGAAGCGCAGGTACTAGAGCGCATTTGTTACGCAGAGCTTTTCTAGCTCCAGGTCCGACGACCGCGTGTTCTACGAGAGCGGCACCGTTTCATCCAAAAACGTGGACCCGCAGTACTTTATGGCCTGTTTGGTGAACCAGATAGTTTCAATTTCTGGGAAGGCTCCGCAGCTCCACCAAATTCAGTCAGCGGTGAAGAAGTACGAACCGCTTGTTTGGAACCTGATGTCCGTTCAAATGGGGTTGTCCGAGGATGTGTTGAAGCACCACTACAGCGCGGAATACGTGTACAAACGCCAGAGCAGCTACCGTCTCTGCGAAAGCGACAAAAAGCTGCTAGCCCAGCTCGCGGTCCAGAATCTTTCGCTGAAACCAAAGTAGGTAATCGATATCTTCATCAAACAAAATCAAAACTATTTTACCCAAATATTAAAACAAATATACAGTACAAATTCAATTAAAACAACATATATTTCAAATTTTGTAATATGGTACATTATTTAAATTATTGCTGTTGTAAAAATGTAAATGAATGAACGCGATTAAGATTTATCAAGTTATTTAAATGTTACATTAGATGCCAGCTCAATTTATGCAGGATGTATATGTTCTTATGTATTTCATGGTATATATCCAATGAAAGATTTTCAATAACGAAAGCTAGGAAATATCATTTATAAATACTAAAAAGTTTTTCGGAACAGTTTGCTTATATTCGGTAGTATTTATGTTACAAATTATAAACATAAAATTAAGTAATTAACAAAATTATTTCGTTATATGTTATTTTGTATTGCGAATTTTAGTATATTTCGCAATAAGCATTGCTTTAGGCTTAATCTTATATGTATATCTAAAAGTTTTCTTTGCGAAACAGTTAAGTTAATATGGTTACAAGTGTCTATTAGTTTCTGAAGTTGTTGTTTTCGTTGTTAATACAAGTATTGGAGATATAAAAATAGGACTGAAAATATAATAGTCGTTTTACTAGTTGCAACTGGAATTCTAGTTTTAATAATAAAAATGCTTGTACTCGCCGATTATTTATTCAAAGATATAAATAGTTTATTAGATTGTAAGTGAAAATATTTTCATAAACAAAAAATAAAAGTCTTCATTTATTAATTTTACATATATTTGATTATATAAAATAATATTCACTCCACACAATGAACTTACTGTAAAAGTTTAGTTCTTCATAACTAGAATTTGTGAAAGAATAAAACAACAATACGCCTCCAACAAAGAGTAAAAAGCCTAAGACGAACTAGTAGGTGAAGCCGTAGTTACCAATAGACCAGTCTTCGATTTTACCGCTTTTGCGTCAGATAGTACCTTACAAGGTGGATTTGACTGTTTCATAATAAATTTTCGAGTTAACATTAAAGAGGCCTGAATTCGATGTGCATAAACTTGATATGGAGTCAGTAGGTCAATCAACTGTGAATATGATTTCTTAGCGTTCGGGTGCATCGCTGAAGCTGCTTTATATTGACGAGTATAGTCAGAAGCCACATTAGTTCATAGAGACGAGTTCTTTTAATCCAACTTTGGTACAGATTGTGCAGCCTTCAGTTCTACTTACGCCATACCCGTAGTCTGCGTTCACTTTCAATAACACCAAGTACTCTTCACTGAAATCTTTTGTGCTGGATTTCATGGGCGAGAACGCGATCATCTCCCTCTCCATTCCCGTTGACGATGAGCTCTCCCCCTTCTCCTCCGGCTGCTTCAAGGAGCTGAACGAGTACTTCCACTCCTTCATTGTGTTCAACTCTAGTAAAATAGTAACAATATTTTTTGTGAACGAGCTGAACCTGGAAAACAGCCTGAATTTTAACAGAAACTGCCAATTCGCGCCTGTTTTCAAGATGAACTTCAATAAACTCTTCACCAGTTAATCATTTTATGCAACGTTCGGCCCGAAACTGATTCAAAAGAACTTCAAATTAATGACCGAGGTGACCGGATTCGAACAGTTAATGACTTACTTTGAACAGAACAAGATCAAAAGGGTGCCCATTTTAATCGTTAACCAGTAGCCAAGCTAACAACAGCTAGATTTGTACCGGATAGCATGCGACTACGTTGGATTCCACACGAGCATGATCTACAACCAGTACAAGAACAAAGTGTTCCAAATCGGGAAACTGGCGCTCATCAACACCACCATAATCTACGACCCGCTGTATTCTCTCGAGAGTTCCGAAAATCAATCTGAATAATCCGAATAAGAACATGAGCAAGAGCTGAAAATCGAAATAGACCCAGAGCCGAACCAAACTGAGTCTGAGCAGTACAAAGAACTGGCTCTGTAACTGACCACCTTCAAAATAGATTTCACGTACCAGATCCAGCAGTTCCAGCAGACGCTCAAGTCACAGTTCGACGAGATCCAGGAAGAGTTTTCGAGGACCCAGAAGCAGGCGCCAAAAGTGGACGAAACGCTCAGGGCAGAAGTCAACAAGCTCAAGGCTCAGCTGGACCAGCTGATGAACCAGCGAGACGAAGAGCCGAAGCGCTTCAACATCCTGGAGACCAAGCAGTTCGCGTTTCTGCTGGACGACCTGAACTAGTGAGATATTGATAGTGCCTTGATCGATCGTGAAATATAATATTGAAACGAGTTGGAATTAGTAATTCGATTCGGGATTAAGTTAAGATTTAACACAATTCTACTATTCTTCTCGTATAACGTAACACATACTATATCTAAAACATAATATCTATTCAACATTGCATATTGTATTTATATAATTCAGATTTGATTCAGATTAAATACTTCAAAATATTTGAAGTTAACTACGCAGAATCACTCTCATCGCGTTTTGAAAGAGCGAATTATATCCGTGTCTCCAGAGATTTAATTTCTAGCCGCTGTCATTTACCGTCTATTTTGCCGTTGCACTTCATTCGAGCCCAGAACAAAGCCAAATTCAAATGCCTCTCAAATTTGATTCATGCGTAAAATCAAATTCACGCGCATAGTTCCCATTACGCGCTCCGGCCACGATCCGAGCCGCCTCCATTCATATACTTCCACTACATATGAATATTATTTGCATTCTCATTGTTGTAACATTAACTGTGAATTATATCTATTTAGATATTTGATTTCCAACCAAATTAGATAATAAATTATGAAATTCGATTCATGCATAAAATCAAATACACCCACACAGTGCGTATATCGCACACTAAAAACACCTTGCATTTACAACTCTTATACTTCCACTCCAAATGCAAGCCAAGTACAAGCCCTGGTCGGCCCAGCAGAAGGCCCAGCTCCTCGGCATGGTCCAGGCCGGCAGGGCGTCCGGGCAGATAGACTGGCAGGCGGTCGCGAAGCAGTTCCCGGACCGGACCCTGAACCAGCTGAAGTCCATGGCCACCAGCCTGAGGCCGAAGACGCCGCAGAACTACAAGTGGACGGCCCGCGAGACCTACCTGCTCTGCGCGCACGTGGCTGTGCTGGGGAAGAAGTGGAGGCGCCTGGACGTCCCGGAGCTGAGCCACCTCACGAACGAGCAGAAGCGGCTGCGGTTTGTCTTCGTGGAGAGGCAGCTCACGGAAGCCCACCAGCGGAGGCAGCTCGCGCTGTACAGGTACCGGCTCCGGCGCCTGGACGACGAAGGCGCCGTCGTGCCGGTCGAGGTCTTGGTGGACCAGCAGATGTCGCAGGTCGCGACGATGGACAGCTTCGCGGTGGAGCGGCGGTTCCTGGAGAAGGTGATAAAGGAGATCGAGAAGAGAATGCAGTGAGACGCGTTAATCATTTTATAATTTACAGTTATATATTACAACATTACATAATTATTATCAACAATGTGTGAATTATATATTATACATGTTGGGATATTCCAGGATACTATATAACGCCACCTTATGTTAGGAATTCCTGTTTCCGTTCCTTCTATAGTATTTAGATTAGTATGAAAGCTGCTCTCGGTACGTTTTCCTTCACAGAGTAGCATATGCGTGTGAAGACATTTAAATGATACGTCCTTGAAACAAGCTACAGCATTTCTTTAAGAAATGAATGTATTTGTATCTATATCTTTTCCTAAGAATGTTATATGGCCTACTTATCTGGAAATGGAATCATAAAATTATAACGTTAAAAATGTTTCAGTTGTGGTTTATCTTGTGTTGTTGTATTTGCTAAAAGCTATTTTTTAATGATAATTTTTCCATTTAAATCTGTATTCAATTCGTTGTCCTTTCGCAAAAAATTATGCTTATTTGTTTTTTATTTTTTTATATACAGCTTTGTAACATAGCATTATAAAATTTCTCAAGAATTTTTTATGTTACCTCCGCTAACCATAGAATTATAACGCGATTCACAATATTGTTGTCAATTTAAATATATCTAATATCATGAATTAAGTTAGTTACACAGGTTCAATAAAAGTTAATATTTATTTAGTAATTATTAACTTGATGATATATATTATAATAAATCAGTCACGAAGCCACATAAAATAACACCAAATAACGACAAATTTGATTTGGGATTAAGTTAAAGAATTTAATATTGTTCAGTTTGGTGAATTCAATTCATTCCTTGAAAGATATCCTGCTGAATAATCAATTTGCAACTTTCATAAATTACCCCAACATAAATTCGATTTACAGATTAAATACACATTTAAAATTACACTTGAATATTATTTGCATTCTCATTGTTGTAACATTAACTGTGAATTATATCTATTTAGATATTTGATTTCCAACCAAATTAGATAATAAATTATGAAATTCGATTCATGCATAAAATCAAATACACCCACACAGTGCGTATATCGCACACTAAAAACACCTTGCATTTACAACTCTTATACTTCCACTCCAAATGCAAGCCAAGTACAAGCCCTGGTCGGCCCAGCAGAAGGCCCAGCTCCTCGGCATGGTCCAGGCCGGCAGGGCGTCCGGGCAGATAGACTGGCAGGCGGTCGCGAAGCAGTTCCCGGACCGGACCCTGAACCAGCTGAAGTCCATGGCCACCAGCCTGAGGCCGAAGACGCCGCAGAACTACAAGTGGACGGCCCGCGAGACCTACCTGCTCTGCGCGCACGTGGCTGTGCTGGGGAAGAAGTGGAGGCGCCTGGACGTCCCGGAGCTGAGCCACCTCACGAACGAGCAGAAGCGGCTGCGGTTTGTCTTCGTGGAGAGGCAGCTCACGGAAGCCCACCAGCGGAGGCAGCTCGCGCTGTACAGGTACCGGCTCCGGCGCCTGGACGACGAAGGCGCCGTCGTGCCGGTCGAGGTCTTGGTGGACCAGCAGATGTCGCAGGTCGCGACGATGGACAGCTTCGCGGTGGAGCGGCGGTTCCTGGAGAAGGTGATAAAGGAGATCGAGAAGAGAATGCAGTGAGACGCGTTAATCATTTTATAATTTACAGTTATATATTACAACATTACATAATTATTATCAACAATGTGTGAATTATATATTATACATGTTGGGATATTCCAGGATACTATATAACGCCACCTTATGTTAGGAATTCCTGTTTCCGTTCCTTCTATAGTATTTAGATTAGTATGAAAGCTGCTCTCGGTACGTTTTCCTTCACAGAGTAGCATATGCGTGTGAAGACATTTAAATGATACGTCCTTGAAACAAGCTACAGCATTTCTTTAAGAAATGAATGTATTTGTATCTATATCTTTTCCTAAGAATGTTATATGGCCTACTTATCTGGAAATGGAATCATAAAATTATAACGTTAAAAATGTTTCAGTTGTGGTTTATCTTGTGTTGTTGTATTTGCTAAAAGCTATTTTTTAATGATAATTTTTCCATTTAAATCTGTATTCAATTCGTTGTCCTTTCGCAAAAAATTATGCTTATTTGTTTTTTATTTTTTTATATACAGCTTTGTAACATAGCATTATAAAATTTCTCAAGAATTTTTTATGTTACCTCCGCTAACCATAGAATTATAACGCGATTCACAATATTGTTGTCAATTTAAATATATCTAATATCATGAATTAAGTTAGTTACACAGGTTCAATAAAAGTTAATATTTATTTAGTAATTATTAACTTGATGATATATATTATAATAAATCAGTCACGAAGCCACATAAAATAACACCAAATAACGACAAATTTGATTTGGGATTAAGTTAAAGAATTTAATATTGTTCAGTTTGGTGAATTCAATTCATTCCTTGAAAGATATCCTGCTGAATAATCAATTTGCAACTTTCATAAATTACCCCAACATAAATTCGATTTACAGATTAAATACACATTTAAAATTACACTTGAATATTATTTGCATTCTCATTGTTGTAACATTAACTGTGAATTATATCTATTTAGATATTTGATTTCCAACCAAATTAGATAATAAATTATGAAATTCGATTCATGCATAAAATCAAATACACCCACACAGTGCGTATATCGCACACTAAAAACACCTTGCATTTACAACTCTTATACTTCCACTCCAAATGCAAGCCAAGTACAAGCCCTGGTCGGCCCAGCAGAAGGCCCAGCTCCTCGGCATGGTCCAGGCCGGCAGGGCGTCCGGGCAGATAGACTGGCAGGCGGTCGCGAAGCAGTTCCCGGACCGGACCCTGAACCAGCTGAAGTCCATGGCCACCAGCCTGAGGCCGAAGACGCCGCAGAACTACAAGTGGACGGCCCGCGAGACCTACCTGCTCTGCGCGCACGTGGCTGTGCTGGGGAAGAAGTGGAGGCGCCTGGACGTCCCGGAGCTGAGCCACCTCACGAACGAGCAGAAGCGGCTGCGGTTTGTCTTCGTGGAGAGGCAGCTCACGGAAGCCCACCAGCGGAGGCAGCTCGCGCTGTACAGGTACCGGCTCCGGCGCCTGGACGACGAAGGCGCCGTCGTGCCGGTCGAGGTCTTGGTGGACCAGCAGATGTCGCAGGTCGCGACGATGGACAGCTTCGCGGTGGAGCGGCGGTTCCTGGAGAAGGTGATAAAGGAGATCGAGAAGAGAATGCAGTGAGACGCGTTAATCATTTTATAATTTACAGTTATATATTACAACATTACATAATTATGGCGACTGCAAAAATTTTGGTGTGTGAGTAATTTAATTTGTTTTCATAAATAATGTTAGTTGGAGTCCTTATAATACTAAGCTCACTGATTATCGTCGGACGCTTCCTCCTTCGTAGGTTACATAAGTTACGGGAGCTTGGAGATTACTTGGCCTTCTCGATGATCA
This sequence comes from Hexamita inflata, assembly GCA_963988835.1. NCBI lineage: Eukaryota > Fornicata > Diplomonadida > Hexamitidae > Hexamita > Hexamita inflata. The sequence continues at coordinate 140,359 of CAXDID010000369.1, read as the reverse complement.
AACTCGGAATTGCATTTGCTTCAATACCAATAACGTCTATGTTGGGACTAGTTGATAATATAGTCCATTCTCCCCAACTATGCTCCGTTCGCTCAATCAATAAAGTTCATAAAAGTTTATAAATACTTTGAAATTCGAGACTAATTTTTCGTGTCCTGAATATCAGTATTTTATTTTTATTATCAATTTGAGGGCTCAAGAATCAACTTATTAATTTTGAGACTAAAACTTTTTAATATATTTTCGTCATCATGTCTCAATCAGCAAGGACCATTTTGGGAATATCTAAAATTTAAGTTGCCTTTATGTGGTTTCATTTTAATTAATTAATGCATCAGCCTGTCTTCGACAGCTTCAGTATTAGTTACCAACGCGGTCTGCCTGAAAGGATTTTTTCAAATTAATTATAATTATTGTTCAATTCACAAACTTTATTGAGTATGTCTCAAAGTGGGGCATCTATCTACAATTATAATAAGAAGCAATATTTTAATTTGAGACGAATATTGGCAACTAGTTTACTTTAGCTAAATAGTAAATCTTCGGAGTGGACTTTAAAAACTTGGTAAGGCTGTCTTCATTATCATCTTTACACTGTTATTAATTTGTTTGGAAAACCCAAACAAGTAGCTATAGTTCACAGAACCACATAAAAATACTACGAACACAAGTTCAACCTTGCAATGTTGCAATATTGTTGAAATTGGCAGTAGTTGAATTCTAAATAGCAAACAACATTAATTATATCTTTAAGATAGTGTATCAAGTACATTGATCTTATTCTCTGAATAGTACACTATAATTTGTGAAAATTCAAAAGTTGTCGGTTCTCTGGTAATGAATGCCACGTTTGTTATTTCAATTAGTAATAAATTCATTGGTGCATTTGTACCACAAAATGAATCAGTGAAAGTAAATTATAAATCAAATCTAAATTTTCGAGTCAGGCATGTTGAAACGAGAAGGCAACTCGCAATTTAGTGGTTTTACTTAGTAGTATCTAAAACCACTCAATTTATTTAAATTTATATTTTTAGTTGTTACCTTGTTTTCTTGGATTTGTAAACTTTACAACAAGTTATCTTAAATGACAAAATCCGTTCTTTTAACTGAAACTGAGTTATTTAAGAGTGTTTGGGCTTCATGAAAAATTTATATCATCGACAAAACTTTGATACTTCTAGCAGTAACCAAATTCGAATATTAAACATTGAGTTGAAACGTTGGCTACTAGAAGTATGCGGCCTTGCTCATCGAATTTTTAATAAATACTGATATTCAGGACACGTTTAGACCAAACTTAACCAACTCATTAATAGAGCTAATTTTACCTTTTTGTTTTCGCTGGTTTAACTCTGACATCACTATTTTTATATTTAGGGGTGCGTTGGTATTAAGGTCTGAATTGTAAAATTCGTTAAGATACGAACTAAATTAACACAAATCTCGTATTTTTACTTATGGAGTGGATTAAAATAAAAGTGCTCAAAATGGTGTGGAAGTTACCAAAAATATTCCAATTTCTTATTTGATTCAATTTTTAAAAATTCCGCAAAATCCTTGTTATATTTCAATATAAATCATGTTGGTAACTTTTTGATTTTCAAATTTTGAGAGATTTAGAAGTAATGTAATATTTTATTTTAATGTTAAAATAGAGATCAAGTCACTCAACCTTACAGTCGCCATACATAATTATTATCAACAATGTGTGAATTATATATTATACATGTTGGGATATTCCAGGATACTATATAACACCACCTTATGTTAGGAATTCCTGTTTCCGTTCCTTCTATAGTATTTAGATTAGTATGAAAGCTGCTCTCGGTACGTTTTCCTTCACAGAGTAGCATATGCGTGTGAAGACATTTAAATGATACGTCCTTGAAACAAGCTACAGCATTTCTTTAAGAAATGAATGTATTTGTATCTATATCTTTTCCTAAGAATGTTATATGGCCTACTTATCTGGAAATGGAATCATAAAATTATAGCGTTAAAAATGTTTCAGTTGTGGTTTATCTTGTGTTGTTGTATTTGCTAAAAGCTATTTTTTAATGATAATTTTTCCATTTAAATCTGTATTCAATTCGTTGTCCTTTCGCAAAAAATTATGCTTATTTGTTTTTTATTTTTTTATATACAGCTTTGTAACATAGCATTATAAAATTTCTCAAGAATTTTTTATGTTACCTCCGCTAACCATAGAATTATAACGCGATTCACAATATTGTTGTCAATTTAAATATATCTAATATCATGAATTAAGTTAGTTACACAGGTTCAATAAAAGTTAATATTTATTTAGTAATTATTAACTTGATGATATATATTATAATAAATCAGTCACGAAGCCACATAAAATAACACCAAATAACGACAAATTTGATTTGGGATTAAGTTAAAGAATTTAATATTGTTCAGTTTGGTGAATTCAATTCATTCCTTGAAAGATATCCTGCTGAATAATCAATTTGCAACTTTCATAAATTACCCCAACATAAATTCGATTTACAGATTAAATACACATTTAAAATTACACTTGAATATTATTTGCATTCTCATTGTTGTAACATTAACTGTGAATTATATCTATTTAGATATTTGATTTCCAACCAAATTAGATAATAAATTATGAAATTCGATTCATGCATAAAATCAAATACACCCACACAGTGCGTATATCGCACACTAAAAACACCTTGCATTTACAACTCTTATACTTCCACTCCAAATGCAAGCCAAGTACAAGCCCTGGTCGGCCCAGCAGAAGGCCCAGCTCCTCGGCATGGTCCAGGCCGGCAGGGCGTCCGGGCAGATAGACTGGCAGGCGGTCGCGAAGCAGTTCCCGGACCGGACCCTGAACCAGCTGAAGTCCATGGCCACCAGCCTGAGGCCGAAAACGCCGCAGAACTTTGGTTTGCTTCTTTAAATGTCGGTTGATGAAGTTAGTTTAAGCGCATAATGAACACAGTTGATAAGTACATATTGAAAAAGCTTTATAATATTTAAAAGTTATTAATATGTTATGACAACTTGCTATTTGGTTATGGTGTGATGCATTTGTTAAATTATTGCTAGTGTTCTTTTTATGATGAGATATAAAATTACTCACTTAACTGTAGCCTTATCATCAGTACAAAGGTTCAATTCAATCATTCCATCTTCATCTCATAAATCATGACAATCCACAATCCACACTTTGTTACACAAAAACTCTTACACAAACTAATCTCAATATCGTAACACAAACTAAATTCTATAATATATTTCTATAATATATATCTATAATAACAATCCAAACTTAGAACATAAGTGAAAAATAGCTACAGAAACACTAAATCAAGGCACGAATTCAATATCTAATATACTGAGAAAAAATACAGGAGAAATCTATATACACATAGTTATTTATAATTTTGAGATTAAACTTGCAGTTATAGTACTATAATATGTAAATAATTATCAAAGTGATGATGAAGATTTAATAACGAATACTTTTATAGTTTTCTTCAAACCATTACGTTAAGTGAGTCACAGATACACACTCATATCATCTAGTTAAACTGAAATTTGATTCGCCGTTCTATTAATGAAAATCAAAAGTAGTAAATTATTATTTAAAGTAAAATAGCTTTGAATTTGATATATAACGTACATCAGCGAATTACAACAATAACAGTATACTAAATGTGGCCAGATTTAATAATATAAAATACTATAAATGTGCAGTATTTTGTATATTCAATAATATTAACTAACATAACATATGATGTATTGAATTCAATATTAATAAAAAGATAAAGATTTGATTTATAATTTTTATTATTATTGTAATATATGGAGAGTATCGAAATAATGAACAGTAAATATTAGTTTCACTCTAATGTTGGTCCTGCTTTTAGCCTCCACCTACCAGAACCAAAAACTGGACCACTGCTTCGGCTGCCTGTTCAAGCCGAACCTAGCCACCAGCGGGATGATCATCTAGCTCACGCGCCTCTGCGATCCGAGTGAAGCTTTCGTAAAAGTGCTGCACCGCGGAAAGGTAGTTCACGAAAGTCTGTTTGGCCCGGATTTGAAATAAATGGTGGTAGATGTTATGCAACTGAACGACATAGTGGTTGTCGCAGAACAAAACGGTCGAAGCTACACGTTTCAGAAGGGAGCTGGAGCCAAGAGCAAAAGCAACACGATTATCGTTGTCTCGATTGCCGTGAGCCTCTGCATCGCGCTTGCCATCACGTTCATCCTACTAATCAAGTCCCGGGAAGCTGGACACGCCTTCTAACTCCAGCGAAGACTGCACAGATATTCTACATCTGAACTGATGTTATTAATTGTATTGTGGAGCAAATAGTACCTAGACGAACATATTCTGAAATCATATAATATAGGAATACCATATTAATATTTGATAGATATTATTGAGCACATTTATTTGAAATAACATATTACCTAGAACAACACGTTGTTTGAATACTTAAGTATTGATTAAACACGTAACTTTAAACATTTGATTGATATTTAAAATATTCAATATCTCAAGATATCTATTAACACTCAATAATAAATGATATAAAAGATAATAATACCCAATTTAGAAGAATAGTAATATTTAATACATTACTATACATTTAATAACATATTATTAGAGTTTACAAACAATAGTCATATATATTCCTTATTTCTAAACTCTTTTTAACGCTGACTAAGGCGTGACATTTAATACTGCTTTTTCGTAAAAATAATGGGAACACATGATAAATATTTTGAAATCATAAAAAATATTCATAGCCGATATATAAATAGAAATAATAATGGATAATGTAGTATTCAACAACTAGAAGTTCAACAACATTGAGTTCTATGGTATATATTTACATTGAAAAGATTATTGAGAGATGCAAGCATTTGCGGGATGGTAAGAATTATATTCGTTCTGAATTGTATATTTTTTGATTAAATTATCTACCAATTCCAAGCAAAAAAAAAGATAAAAATACAACAAGTACACGATTGGATTCACAGTGATTTCGATCCTGACGAATGAGCTCATATAATAATAGTTGTTATCATTATATCTATCATTATTTCATAAATTTATATTACCGTATTGCTTTGGTTCCACTAAAAAGCAACCGTACTTTAGCCGAATTTGTTACTTGAAAACACGGAGGCCGGTCCACTTGGTCAGAAAAAGCCGTATTTGGTACGGTTTTTAATTCGAATGTTACACCTTAACGCTGACTAAATAATATTTTATCAATCTAATAATTCTATACGGTAAAATCTCACGAAAAGACTCTTGGATACACTCGCATATATACTCAGGAAAACTAGATATTTTGAGATTTCTCACGTAAAGACCTAACCTAATCTCAAATAAGCATAAACTATATATTTTAACCGGATATTGGTATTAGTACAGAAAATAAGATCAAGAATGAACCAATTGCTTGCAATTCTCATGATAGCACTTTAACATGAAGAAATAACATAATTACATTTTAAAAATATTAGATTTCACACTTATTTTATAGACCCAAGGTGATCACGTAAAGACTCTTGAGACAAGATATCTCGCATATAAACTTTAGAAATTGAAAGCTTATACACGATTTTGCTTGGCTCTATACGCAAGTGTATCCAAGAGTCTTTTCGTTAGATTTTACCGTATATAAACCACTAAATCTATTTTAATGGTTGATAATAAGGCTTCAAGTTTGCCAGAATTTTGTCATGGCTGCCAGACTGGCAGTTTATATTGAATTCTGGCAAGCTATTTTTAGATTCTGGCAAATTGCCAGATTTTTAATATTTTTCTGTCACAACTGGTCAAATTCTAGATCGATGCTGGCCAATATTGAGGCACGTGAGTAAAAATATCACACAACTCATGATAAAATTGGTTAGTTTTTGTTGAGCCTCGATCCTCAAAATCCCAATACAGATTATGAGACTTTTAGAACTTTGTGCGAACAAATGGCAAGTAAATTCAGTAAAGACCAACTGAAGGGAAACAATCCTGTATAATTTTACGAGCAACTCATAAGTATCGAAAAGGCCGAATAAGCTGTTGAATATTTAAGGACAAGCCCAAATGGTAAAACAGACTATATAGATTATCTTTTCAACATTTGGCACACTAATCCTGTAATTCGCGACACACTTAGCATTATTCGCGCACTTACAATAAATTCAGCTAGTTTAGAGCGTCTCTTTAGCTTTTTCCACCGTTAAACTGCTTCATTTTTGCGTGGAAGCATAAATAAAGAGACTTTGATTAAAATGGGCATTATTTATACAGAAATTATGCAACCAGAAATATAGAGGTGGAAATAACAACAGTTAATTAATAAATTAATTGATAAACGCAAAGGAATAAGTATCTCAGAGTAATTGATGCACTGGAATGAGTTCTGAAATTACCGGCCTTGGTGCCGAATATATCTTATATATACATATTTATCTGGCAATTAGCCAGGTTTTATAAATTTATTCATAGCCTTCTGGCAATTTGCCAGGTTTAAAATGCCAAATCTCCTGGAATCTTCCTCCTGCCATGAAATCTCAGCTCTGCCAGCCAGAAAACCTGGCAAACTTGAAGCCTTAGTTGATATAATAAAATCATGATCAATATTTACATAGTCATATTAATAAACACTCCAATGATAATAGCGTATTCTTTGTTATCAAGTGTTTCGTCCTCGTTCAGCGAGTGTTTTTCTTCCAAAAGCTATATACAAGGCAACTCTCTGACCAACCAAGTTAACCTCCACTTGGTTCCGTTCTAAAGATTATAACTGATCACCAATGAAAACCTGTGCGAAATGTATCTTCCAGGGAAAACCGTGGTCGCCCAGCTGCACTACGACGACATCTCGTTTCCGAAACCGGGGCAAGACGAGGTAAATTTTGTGTATCGATTTAACTCTGAAATCGTGGTCACGTTTCAGCTATCTGACTCAGACTACTCCCACATAATCGGCAAGCACTCCGCCATGTACGAGCTCTGGTACGACGTGAACCTGGTGAAGGTGAACAACTCGATCAACACGATCGAACACGTGAAGTACAACGGAACCAACTGCCTGAAGGAGATTTCGCTGAAGTACACGATTTACGAAGACTTAGACATAGTCGTGGCGCCCGATAGCTGCAACATCGACTTCACGCACAGCGTAAGCATATACCTGAATTACGAGGTAGACAACCAGAACTAGCAAATCCAAATCCAGCCCTGATCTTCAAACTGCGTGGAGGGGCAATACAACGCCTCATCTCTAATCTTCAAAGACATCACCGTTTACAGAATTAAGAAGGCCCATGCCGCCGTCGAGTTGTAAGAATTTTACAGCCACTACATAAATGATAGAATGATTTCGATGTCGCTGAGCATTTACTTCCAAACCAACGGAGTCCAAACGATACTGCAGCAGCCGATCCACAACAAAGTCTCCGTGGACACCTGGAACTGCGTGGCGGTCGACCCGCACACTTCTTCGTACTGGGGCATGTATGCGTACTCGATACTTACGCCTAGCGGCTTGTTCGTGCAGATCAGAGACACGCTGGTGAATGAGCTGAAGTGCGACACGTCTTCCGCCGTGAGCGTGCGCCTAGACCACTACATGTTCCAGAAGGAACAGCAAAACGTGTTCTACAGACAACAGCAGACGCTGCCGATAGAGGACTACAACAACAGAGTCGGAATTGAGTTCGCCTCGGACGGCGAGTACCAGAAATTCAGGAAGAACCAGTTCGTAAACGACACCACCTACTCTCTAATCGTGCTGTCGTTTTTGGACGCGGGCGGGAAAATTCTCTACGAAGTGAGCCAGTACGGAAAGGCGTATCTGGGCTGCATCACTCAGCAGACTTTAAAGATATATGACAACGAAATGTGCGCCACCATCATTTTCGAGGACGATGCCGGCTGCAGAAAGCAGTACCAGGACCCGACGCTCCGCAACCACATTTCTCTCTTTTACACGCACCAGAGGCAGTTCAAGTTCCTGGGGTTCTACAACTTCGTTCAGGAAGTAAACTACAGCGACTACAAAACCACAATCTGCTTCACGTGCGACCAGTACGACCCGACGTACCAGGATATGTACGAAGGGAAAACGTGTTCTGAAAACTTTTCTTTGATGACAGCCAAACTCAAACTGCGATCTGGATCTTAAACCGGTTTTCATTACTGCAATAATTTTGATATAAATCCTTCAAATGAAATTTTAGTGATGTATAATAACACATGGGCACAGTTTTATATTACGGTTGGCCTGTTAATTATATCAATGGCTACTGTTATTACCCTGTTAAAAGTGGCATCAAACTGAGATGTTTCATTCATTTTACAAAAATGAAAATAATAATATTCATTTATAAATATATTTTATTTCAAATAATATAATAGCTCGTGGTATACTCTAATTATAATATATTGTATATTTTATTGATTCAAGTAATTGAGTATTTTACACAGTAATCGAGTTTGGACGGAGATTAGCTGGCGGGTTGTAATAAATTGAATGAATTTGTTTTACCATGACCACGAATACTTTAGTAAAATTTTATTTAAATTATGCATCACACTCCAAAATTTACACTTCAAATATGCCTTTAAATACTTTAATTAAGGAACTAAAATCTAGCTGGACTGACTAACATGGGAATCGTCGTTAAATAATGTAGTTCAACACTGGATAAAATAGTTTTGATGAAAAAATAGAATATAAATCGTCCTTTGCTATTTTCAAGTTTTAATTGATGAATATTTAATATTTACAGGAAACTTGTCGATGGTCTGTCTGCAATTTCATCTAGCTATCTAATAACGAAATATTACTCTGAGTTTCTGTATGTTCCTAGTTTTAGTTGTATAATACCCAAAGAAAAGCAGCTGTTGTTTGGTACCTAAACCTCGAGTGGTATTTCCGGAGGTTCAAGTTTTTTGTTGGATATATACTAAAATGATGATTACAACAACATTAAAGTTTGATGGAATAAAAACTTTTCCAAAATCACACAAATTTTCAAGTTAACGATTTTTCGATTTCTTCACAGTGCTAGTTTGAGCCTTTCGAATAAAACAATTTAATAAGAAGACTTGTCTCCTCTTTTACACATGTTAGTTTTCCAACATACTAATAAGTTCAAAAAACATGTGAAGTGGGGATAATAAAAAAGTTATATGTGAACAATGTTAAGCGAGAGAAAACCCCAAGAGATTTAGTGATTATAGTGATTATAGAAAACGTCCCTTTTTACACTATTTTTTGAGTTATAAGCTGACCCATACCGTTGTAACATTATTCCTTTATATTTTGTTTTGTTGAGATATATATTATTTATAAGATTCCATAAGAGCCGCTAGAAAAGATCTTCAGTTACATAATTAACGAAAACCCTCATATTTTCATATTTTTAGTAGGAGAAATTTACATAATTTTGAGATAATACAATCAATTTTATAGGGGTTGGTTTACCAACTTTTTGTTACAAATGGTCTTATATAAAATTATAGTACCTCCAATAGATGACTTGTACTAGTCTCTTACGCTCACTAAATAATTTTAAGTAAAATATTTTAAGAATTATTTATGAATTCACTGTAGGCGGAATTAAATTGAAATGTGTTGCAATCAACATGTAACTAATTAATTTACCGTAGCATATTTTTAATTTATGGTCTGGCCATTTCATGATAAAACAGTCTTGTAACAGTCTAGATGAAAAAATATAAAAGTTAATAGTTGATAAGGAAGCTAATAATAAAGCTTATTGGTCTATTATCTTAAATATACGTCGTATTGCTTTGAGTCTGTAATATACTGTGAAACAAGCGAATCAAAATTATGGCACATTTTGATGTTATAGCGTGAAGTGATACAAAATTTATATTGAAATTTATTAACAGTTGGATATTAATTAATATATAAATGCTATCATACGACGAGTTGATACTGTACTTATTCTGAAAAATATATTATTTGATTAAAAGTGGGTGTATTTTGACATGGTGAAGAGTTAATCTAATGATACTAAAGAATTGTAATTATTATTTAATATTATTTATAGAATTGTCAAGATCAATCACAATTTCGTTATTGAGTCTAGACTATACTAAAATTTGACGGTGTAATTATAACAACTCACTCAATAAGCTTCTTAAGAAATCGAGTGTTAATTATTTAAATAATACTCCTATTATAGTTATACTGCTCCATTATTAGAAATGTTTAATACTCTTCTGTTCAACATAATTTCATGAACTTCATAATTTCATGAAGAACCATGACAACAATTTACCAACGAGGGAACATTATTATTTATAATCGAATATTTCATAACTGTAACAGGACCAGATAAATAACATTTTGTCAACACCCAAATTATATAGTTGAATAAATTAAAACTAATAGTTAGCTTTACGAGGTCTGATTACTACATATAATTAGATCTTAAACAAGTATTAATTTAGTAAATTATTTTCTCACTAACGCTGCTAGCCAAACTATTTCCCTCAAAAATGAAAAATTTGAATTTGGATTCTTAATACCGAATGTTCAGGTATTGTTATGGCATATAATTAGGATATACACAATCACTAATAAATAGAGTTAACTTAACACAACTTGAACTTACCGTTATAATTTCAGTATCGTTTCGATTTTTAGTCCAACTTATTCAATAAATAAGTCTTACGTGGAAATCAAATATTAGATTAGTTAGCTCAAAGGAAGCAACTTTTCTGCAAACCAATTCGTCTAACTTTGATATTACTTGTATGCTTAAATCAGTTATAATTTGGCAATGAAATTGGGCCAAAATCGTCCCATTAAATACAGCTAGTTTCGGTCATTTGACAGAGGGTTCTAATATTTGGCTTTGAGTTCGACTCACTGCTATGCTTAACTACAATCACAACAAATTCTGTATTTTCGACTCAATTTGAGGCATCATTATCCTATATAATTTTGACTTTTATTTGCTCGCTTTGGTCTAGTGCAAGTATCATCATATATAGATAGCATCACCCTATTATTTTGTAAATTGAACGAATTTTAGGTTCAAAAATATTAGCAAATTTCAACGGTTTATTTTGAGGAGTGGAGTTGAGTGCACTTTTTTCAGAATTTATATATATATATCGACGAAATATCATAATGAAATTTACTTATCTCAAAAAATTCCCAAAATTGGTATGTGTTTTCCATGTTCGTTGATTAATAACGATATTCTAATACTCAATCCCTACTTAAAAATAACAACTCCCAACGATTAATATATAAACTTTTCGTATTATTGACATGTTTTTGTAATAAAATCACGAAATTTTTTGTCAATGCCTTATTATTCTGCTTCAATAATACTTTGTAGCACAATCAACATTTTCGTTACATTTTAGTTCGGCTATTACAGAACTTAATCAAAATTATAAGCGTTATTCTTGTTATAAATACTATCATTAGAAAAATAAATGATAGAATATTTATGAGTTCCACTTCATCTCGAATGGTTTTCGTAGTAGTATAATATCAAAATATTAATGTATCAAAGAGCTGAACAACGCAATATTAAATTCAACATAGATTTATTACTCAATTATACAATATGTATCGTTTATTGCAAAAATAATGTTATGATATTTATTACGTTCATTAAAAGTGAATATAGAGTCGCATTAAAAGAGTTCTACAAGTTACATTATCCGGAGATTGTTGAATACGAATAATAACATTTTCTGGTGCAGTAAATAAAACAATACTGTCAGGCTAGTATTATCTCGAATTTAATTATACTGAAATGTAATTAATAAGCTTACAGCTGTTAAATCTACAATTAATGATGCTATAGTGATTCTTTAATATTAATTAACATAATATACATATTGACAGCTTGAAACCATTAGACTGCATTTTTAAATTAATTTTAAGAAATATATTGTTTATAGATGATATCATGAATATTTTCACAGTAAGTTAAGTAGATTATAATAATAACTTTGATAATAGTTTTAGTGAACTTCGAGTAACTATTGACTATATTTCAAGTGTTTCAAAATGTAATTTAATGTTGTACTAATCAGTAATTAGAAGCATAAAGATAACTTAGCATATATTTCTGGTATACACAATATTTAAATATGATTTCTAGAAGATATCACTTAATGAGTGTTAAACTAAAAATTTTCATATTTACAAAAACTAAATCCCAATGAAAGAATAACTGATCAAAGTATTATTACATGAGCTCTTTTTCTTTTTTATTCAGAGGCTGAAAATAAGTTTGAACCTCCGGAAAATGAGCACGACTATTTTAGTAACTTTGAAGCATATTTTGAATTTTTGTAAACAATAAAATTTTGAAAATGATAAAAATTTTGACTTATCTCGATGTTAAGAGTAGTTAAAGCGAATTCAATTAAACTATAGGATATAGCTATGTAAAACTATAGATCATCATTTTAGATAAGTAGTTGCTATTGTGGGAAGTACTAAAAGACCTAAAATTCAATAAATATGGAAGATAAGAAGGAAGGTAAAATTTATTAATATTTTACTTTATTATTTTGAAGTACACTTAACTCATAACAATATTAAAATTTCACTCCCAAATTCCAAAAAAAGTTTCGGAAGTTTACTGTTATTTTACCTGAGATAAATTATTCTTCAAGGTTAGGAGATGATATTTCCTGTTACCATATAACATTGATATAATATAAATCACATTGAGCATTTCTGACGGCTCTGCACGACGAACATGATCGCGTTGTGTCTGTCCACGGCGTAGTTGCTCCGCCTTTGTTTGATGAAGATATCGATTACCTACTTTGGTTTCAGCGAAAGATTCTGGACCGCGAGCTGGGCTAGCAGCTTTTTGTCGCTTTCGCAGAGACGGTAGCTGCTCTGGCGTTTGTACACGTATTCCGCGCTGTAGTGGTGCTTCAACACATCCTCGGACAACCCCATTTGAACGGACATCAGGTTCCAAACAAGCGGTTCGTACTTCTTCACCGCTGACTGAATTTGGTGGAGCTGCGGAGCCTTCCCAGAAATTGAAACTATCTGGTTCACCAAACAGGCCATAAACTACTGCGGGTCCACGTTTTTGGATGAAACGGTGCCGCTCTCGTAGAACACGCGGTCGTCGGACCTGGAGCTAGAAAAGCTCTGCGTAACAAATGCGCTCTAGTACCTGCGCTTCAGCACTTCGGGCATGACGTTCAGCTCGTAGGCGAGCTCGCTCCAAAACCAAAGGTATTCCTGATCGGACAGCATCATGATGTCCAGAGTTAGTTGAGAGACACTTGAGCAGCTGAAGTTTTTGTGCATCACTTTTCCGGCTGCGTAGATGAACTCGGAGTCTGTCTGAAGCATGTTTTCAAATAAGAAGTGAAAGTGAGACTGAAGCTTATTATCACGAAATACTATGAAGGTTCTGGATTCACAAAGGTAGTGTATGATAGTATACCAGATTTGTTTATAAGATCGCTGTGTATGAAAATAGATCTATATAAATAGCTACAAAAATCACCATCAAGCCGTTTGTCTATTTTAATGAAATGTACATTAGATAAATTACAAAGATAGTTGTTTCTTATTTTATGCAGATATTTTTAATCAAAGTATAAATGAAATATCATCGTTCCTGAAATAATTTTACTTTATAACGTATTATCAGTCAAATTCTTCATGTTAGACTCTTGAGCAGTACAGATATTACAGTAGCAGAATCCGAGAAATACAGTGTTGGGCATTTTTATTAAACCGAATCGTATTAAAAAAGATTAAATATGTATGATCAAAAGTGCAGTTATTGAGCCAAGTGAAATAGTACAATAATAATGTTTTTAATAAACGCATTTTCAAAATTGATACAACATTTTTAATTGAAATTTCAAAATTCCGCTGTAACTCGACGATTTGTTCACTTGTGTTTTTAAATTCATAGTAAACCGTACTATTTCAAATCTTGTGAATTATTTAATCCAAACTTTTGACGCATTTCTTAGAAAGAAGACATCACACCGTAAATTACGGCTATACTGGTTACCCTTTTTCTATGATCATCACATTTCCTTTCCTTTCTAAACGACGATTCATTTCTTAGAAAGTATAAAGAATACATTAAGTCACGACGAATAGATAAATGCTCATTATGAATGTAGCAGGTGTGTATTACATTACCTCGATTGAGACACCCGTATCACTTACAGATACCCGAAGTGCTCAGATACAGACATCTTCGGTTTTTATTACATGTGGTTGTAAATAAACTGCAAAAGGGGATAATAAGTGAATTTAACATTGTACATCTTTTTTGTATACTAGAAATGTGATTAAATATTTAAAATATTTTTTGAAAAGGTGTCTGTAACTGAAATGGCAAACCAAATCTGACTCTAGGAAATATACCAAACTGAGCCAGATTTGCTCTCTCTTATAGACGCGATTGAGCCACACGTCAGGTTAAGTTAAGGTCTTTTGAAAATCTTAATAAAATACAAAAGAACTGAATATAGTAATATAATGTAATATACTAGCATTGCCTATAATTTATAGGCACGTAATTTATCTAACATATAATTTCAATACAAAAAACGTTATTCTAATTCTTCAAAAGAAATAAAGATGAAAAAAATGAAGAAAATTAACGAATTTTGAAGTAAGGTTGAAAATAATATAATAAATATTTTCTATTTTTAATTTTATCATTAAGCTGTATAATTGTCGAACGAAAATATATGAATTCTTCTATCTTCAAAATGAATTTTAGTGTTATTTAAGATCAGCTAACTTACGTATATACCTTGTATTTAGATTGATTAACATGTGATGAGCATAAGCGAGTTGTATCTATGGTTACTGAAAGTTCGGTATTATCATATTTGAAAAATAAGATATAGAAAGTGTTTTCATGAAATTAATATTTTTTATTGTTCATATATGCTATTTATTAGTATTATTTGTAAATTACCACTCCATTGAATGAAGATAGGCGTGCTTATTGGTTCATTTACTGGGAATAACAAGCACCTCGCAGGCGTGATTTAGAAAGAGTTGAAGTAACTGCAGCCTGATTATCAGTTCACATTTCCTTTCCTTTCTAAACGATGATTCATTTCTTAGAAAGTATGAAAGTATGAAATTTTGGACAGTACAACGCCTCGTCTCTAATCTTCAAAGACATCACCGTTTACAGAATTAAGAAGGCCCATGCCGCCGTCGAGTTGTAAGAATTTTACAGCCACTACATAAATGATAGAATGATTTCGATGTCGCTGAGCATTTACTTCCAAACCAACGGAGTCCAAACGATACTGCAGCAGCCGATCCACAACAAAGTCTCCGTGGACACCTGGAACTGCGTGGCGGTCGACCCGCACACTTCTTCGTACTGGGGCATGTATCTGTACTCGATACTTACGCCTAGCGGCTTGTTCGTGCAGATCAGAGACACGCTAAAATAAACAATAATTTTGATAATAACAATAATTTTGAAATTAGTCCTTCAACTGAGGTTCTAATACACGTGGGCTCCGTTCTATATAGCAATTGGAATACTTATAGTTGTAATTAGTATTATTATCATATTATTAAAACAGTGAAAACTAAGATCATTTCATTGTACTGTATAATATATTATAATCTAAATATTTTCATTCTTCAGATCCGTCTTGAGTGAGGTACATGAATTCTTTTCCGGCCACAATGCCAATTTGTGTTTTGATCATATTTTCTTGTTTTATATCGTATTATATTTTAATTAGTTTGACCAATCTTTCAATTTATCTGGTTGGGTACTTTTTGAGGTCGTAGATTTGCTCGAGCACGTTTTAGTTAGTTTCCTCGAACTTTTGCAGTGTAAATTCGAAAAATGCTGCGTTTGTGATAAACTGTACGAATTTCCCACTCCGAACCTCTCTTTTGAAGAACGCGTTTTTGTACAAACACATGTTTTGCATTGACAAGTTATTAATAAACCAAATTAAAGTACGGGTTGATTTGAAATTAAGGTCAACAAAGTAATTAAGGACCGTTTAAATCACATTGTAATTGTTATGTATAACACTGAATTGCAAAACGGTGAGGTTCGGCTCGAAAAATGCACCACTCCGAACCAGCGGTTTTAAGGTCCGAGCCCCGCCTTCAAATTAAAGAAGAACCTTAAGTGACTGAATTGAGTTGTTCAGAATTGAGTGGTGAATCGCGTAAAGACCGTTTTAGTCGGATTCACCAGAAAACTCTTTAGAATGACTTAAAAGAAATGTGGAGCGGTCGTAAATGGCTGCTTCGAACCAAGTCTCAAGAGAAACAGTTTTACAACAGTTCATTGTTTGGAGTGGAAGAAGTTTAATTAATTATCGTTGAATAAAAATAATATGGAAATTGTGTTTGATATGTCTAAATCTGTCTACTATTAATAGTGATACTCAACCACTATTAAACAAATATATATTTATTGATAAAAATACAGTGCTCTATTATTCAGAAATCAATTTGCAATGTATAAGTAGAACTAATTCAGAAATACGAACTAAAAACCGGCTCTTTTTGTTCATCTAAAAATATCTTCAATCAGTTATTTCTATCGCAGGTACATTTTCAATTGATATTTTCATGATTTCTTTACTTTTGTAACTAAGCAGGACTTTACATTATTAATTTTTTAATATTATTTTCGATGCCATCAAATTATGTCAATTCAGAATTGATAGAATTATTTTTTCGCCATGTTACTATAAATAACATTATTGTTAAGTTATTAAATTTTCAGAGATGATGAGTATAGATAAGATAGTTATATAAATTACATCTATATTTATAAAATGACTTTTATACTAAAAATAGTTATTTTGTGTGGATTTGTGATTTTATTACAAAAAAATGACTTACTTAACTGTAACCTTATCATCAGCACTAAGGCTCAATTCAATCATTCCATCTTCATCTCATAAATCATGACAATCCACAAATCCAAACTTAGTTACACATAACGTTACATCAAACTAATCTCAACATCATACCTCATCTTCTAGGATTGTCACTCTGAATAGCCTCCTCAGACAACCTAAGTTAGTTCGGTACTTGAACTAACATTGTTGACCTCGGAAGTTATCTGTAACAATCTTTGGGATGGCTGGTAGGAATCTTGGGACTAGCGTATCAGCGGCAACGCGTAGTGCTTCTAGGTTTAGAGCAGGGAACAATGTCATAACTCTTTAATCAGTTTCTTCCTGTTCAGGCTTATTTACTCTTGAAAGCGAAATCTCTGCAATATATACGAGTTTTATCTTGATTACGCGTCCAATCCCACCGCTGAATGGTTCAAAATGTGTTAGTAATTCAATATAGAGTACGTTCACTCAGTAAAATCGCAATCTGTTCTCGGTGTTCCCTCGTAATTACCGAATTTGTGGAACGTCTCTTTATTCGTGGTTCTGTTTGTGGTGCAGAAGAAGGTAACTTCAATTCCTCCGAATTCTGCCTTCGTTTTTAACTATTATTTGAACACTAAAATACAAAACGGGGTTTAGGCCCAAATTGACATTAAATAATTAAACGGGGTAACAGAAGATACCCAGTAAAGACTTCATTTCAATGTTGAACCTATTCGGATTCGTAGGACCTTCGTTCCGGTCACAAGTTCAACAAAATGGAACTGTTATGAGCTTGGACATGTTCAAGTGATACATATTTTAATCTAACATTTTACTTTAATTGATTATTTTTTACGTTGATCATTATTTATTTTGAACATTTATATAATTAAATTAGTAATGATGATTTGGAATGGAAAATAGTATTAATTTAAATTATTGTCGATTTATTTAAGAATTATAATTTTTACACTCCACATATGAAAAATACAGCAAACAGACCTAAAAACTCGCCTGAAAGAGTTGTACAATCAAAAATACCAACGAATATATTAATGAAATAGTTAAACGAAAAGCCGCACTATCCTGCGGATTTAGCCTAGTTCGACGAGGCGCTGCGTCTTTATGAAAAGCCTGCCTAGCCATATGCGTCTAAAATAGCGCAGTTTAGTGATACAGCAAAGCAATCTGACTATAAGAAGCAATCCGATGCGAAATCACTCTTTTTCGATTCGTTGCTTTAGTCCGAGCCGAAGCCGTAGAAGCAGACTCGTTTGCTTACTTCGATTAACTTGGAGTAGACACAAGCAGCGTAGAACAAGCAGCAAACGTTATTTTTGCGGAAGATTCTGCGCAATCAAACTCTGCAGAAGATAAAGATGCAGAAATTCACGAGTGAGCTCAAAAATTAAACTGCTTTGTTGAATTAGCAGAATGCATCACTCCTTAAGAACGTAAAGTCTCAGGACGAGCATTTTAGAATTTCGATGGAGGCCCGTTTGTCCCTTTTTGACGAACAGTACGACGAAGCGTTTTCGAAAATCAAGTCAAACTTTTAAAAGATTGCACAAAAACTATCTCAACCCGAATCGTCGTAGTAGTTGCTTGGCCAGATTCAAACTCAGTTCAAAAACGACCGAATCTACTACGAATAGCAATTTGAAAACAACTAATAGTAGTTTGAAGTGGTTAAAACACAACTGGATTCGGTCAAGAACCAAAACTACCAAATTCAGGAACTGGTGATGAAAAACGAAAGGAACGACATCGAACAGCAATTGGTCATAAGTTAAATTCAAACGGAAATAAACGAACTCAAATAAAATATTGAAATAAACCAAATAAACTAAGATTCGAAAAAAGAAACGGATAATGTTCAAAAAGAAATAACGGAAATGAAAGAACAAATTCAACAACTAAAAATTGAAATGGAATACTAAAATTCAAATACAAATGAAATAACGGCTGTGAAGAAAGAAATAAGAAAAATACAAACGGAACAGAAAAAAATGAGCGAAATAACCGAAGAAAACAAACTTGAACTTGAAAAACAAATCAAAGAAAACAAACAGAATAAATAAGAAAATAATAAAGAGCTCGAAAAGCAAATATCTGCGAAAATGAACGAAATTGACGAAAAAATGTAACAAACTACAATTGAAAAGAAGAATCAGGATAAATAAATTATTGAACTACAAAAAGAAATCAAAGATTTTGATACACAACATACTAACATCATTAACCAGCTTATTAATCAAGGAAAATAAATACAAGAAAACGAAGCCAACAAAGCAAGCATTATCGACCAATAACTATTAGAGCTTGATGAAAAACTTAATAAGATCACTGGTAAATAAAACAATTAAGAAGTAAGTGCTAAAGAATTAGCAGTTTATGTGTCTACTATTACAGAAGATATTAAATAATAAATCGCTTCACTTGCATTATGTCAAACAAAACACTAGCTTGAAATAGAAAACATAAAAACTTAATTTATGAATAATAATGATGAACCTATTATTGAAATACTAAAATAAGACTATCAACACACTTAAAAAGAAGTGGATTAAGTCTCATAACATGTTTTATAACTAAAATAACAAATTTAACATATCAGTTAGGACTAAACATAAAAAGAGTAGTAAAAAATAGAAAAACAAAACATAGAAAAAGAGATTCAAGGATTATAGTAACAATATGTAGATTTAAGTAAATAAATAGAACTACTCCAACTAACTTCTCAAAAATGTGACGAATTTAATACTTGTTTACAGTAGATATAAACTTTGAAAGAAGAAATAACCACCGTTCAAGAAGGTATTATATATAGCGAGCAATTAGATGGAGAAAAAATTGAGTAAATAGTTAAACTATTAGTTTCTAAGATTGATAGCTTATCTGTCAACAATAATGATGAAGTTAAAAAATAATTAATAATCGTATAATCACGTATACAATAAATGGAAAGCTAATAAAATAATTATCTTACCAAAAATATAAGTGTGGATCTAACATAATAGATTCCTCAATCATTCATTGAACACATATAAAAGAATGAAGCACAAGACGCTGAAAAGATAGAATAAATTGTAACCGTAATTGTAAATAGACTGGACGAGCTACAAAACAAATTTACAAATGCTATTGGAAATCAATAATATTTTGAGAAAAATACATCCAACCTATTAAGTGAAATAGTAAAAATACAACAAGATGAGCTACAAGGCAGTTAACGCCAATTTAAGTAAATTAGTAGCTAATTGGAGTAATTAAAATCAGGAAGTAAACTAAAAGAGCAAAACGAACCTGACGAAACCTTATTTATTATCAATGAATTATAAGAAGCGCTTATAATTGTTAACTAAGAAATAATGTAACTTAAAGGAAATGTTGAAAAAATTATTGAGAAAATAGTGAATATGCAAGAGAACAAAATGTTATTCTTAAGTTAGAGTATTCATTAGAATTTTGAAGAGTTAGATGAAGACGATGAGCAGAATGAGATAGGTGACAAAAAAGTTGTGTTTGACAACTCAGTTTACATCACCAAAGATGTTGTTAAAGAGCTAAATGAATGACATTGTTATTTTTACTTGATATTTGTTATAATTGTCATTTAATTAAAGTATTACTTCTTTTAAATATTTTACTTACCATTAATAGTATTGTTATGAAAGCTAAGAAAAGATTTAAAATAACGAAAACTCAAAACAAATATCAAAGATTCAAATATTGTGCATCATATCCATTAAATCAATAATTGACACACTGTAAATCTTAAACAAATCTATCATTTATTGAATGATAATCATATCACATCTTCATATAAATTATACCTATTCGTTTACCACTCCCAAATGCTATTTGTTGTATTTGCGCTTTCCGCCGAGTACCAGTGTTTCAACGAAAAAGTGCAGCTAGTGGGAATTGAATCTGAGACCGCGTTCTACTTCACCGCCAACATGAACTAAAAATGTGCGAACTATTTCAACCAGAAAATGAAAACGGTCCTCTCGTTTTAAAAATTCACCCTTCCCACTTCAATGAGTACAGTTGTTTAAATTTTACAGCCGGGTGAAACTGTGACCGTCAAATTCCAACTGGACGCTTTTAATTACAATCAAATTAAAGAAAATCCATCCGCCGACTACGTAATCAGCTTCAACTCATAATTCTACTACCCAGGTGTCATCCCAGTCATTTAACACGTAAGCATGGACGCAAGAAGGTGCTGGGACAACGTGAGATTCTCAGTTGACAGAGACTACGCATTCAACGTATCAGTAGTTCCACTAAACTGCCAAATTGACAAAAGCATCAGCGTACAACTTGAATACTTCAATGTATCATGGATTAGCATCCCCATCATGCCCACAAACCCAACCGGACCCTTCAACGGATACGTCACTGGAGATTTTGATATTTCGTAAGTAAAATTCTTCAACTCAAGCACTGACGGTGATCCAATAAATGCACTTAGTATCAAAAAATTTGTGGAATACTTCAAAGAAAACATCAATGTTCAGCTTAGACTCAAAATTCAAGAAAATAATATTCTGCAATCTATTTAACTCATGTTTTAAGCTGAAATTACAAGTTTCGGAAATGAACTATCTCTTTAAGCTCAGTCAAGTCCAACTAAGTGTACAATTGATACTTGGTATTGCTTTACACAGTTTAGTGATCATGATTAAATGCTCACAACTTTAAAATCAATTCCAAATGCTATTAATATTCACGCATAATAATACACGTATTCATAAGACAAAAATTTTGAAAATATTGCTCAAACAACTATAAGTATTGAAAATCTAAATGACAATGGAATATAATTTAATTACGGTACAGATATAGAAATAAAAGAAGAAATTACATATTTATACAGTACATTTATTTAAGTTATTGATACAAATGGTAAAATGCTTGCTGGATTATATTACTAGGGTACAAGTCAAAAATCTTGTTTCTCTCCAATGTTATTTCAGTATTATAATGATAAGGTATGCATTAAAACATATTTTAAAGATACTCCGAGTTGCAGAACAAGGTTTTCAACAAAAAGTATTTTAGGTGAATTTGTAGGTAAATCCAGAAACATTAATGATGTAACAAAAGACTAAATTTACTTTCGTATGATAGTAAACTAACAAATTTCGGAAAGTTGGATTGGTAGATACAACTAAATTTGTATGACGTAATCAGATTAAGTTTTGCCTACCCCAAATACTAGTTTTTAAAGAAGAGTATATAACTACGGACAATTCATTTAAAAATAAAATTCAAATGAAACTATAAACTGTTATTTTAACTCTGATAATTAATTAACTCTTGTAACAAACTTCTCAAACAATATCTATTCAAAAGCCCTTATATGGATGATTCTTGTATCGGTCATTGTTGTAATTATAACTGGAATAAGTCTTTCGTTTGTTTGGAAAGTTATAGTATGAAGAACACATACGTAATATTCTTAATATTATGTATATATGTTTACCATAAAATAAAGTAAAATAGTTACTTGATATTAAAAAAGATGTTAAATCACATATAGTAAATACATTAAAGCTGTTACATAAATGAGGAAGCATAATCACTTAGATTGGAAAAAAGATGAAAACCATTTTAATTAACTGGAAATTCACTAACCACAAGAATTATTAAAATATATATTATTTTTACTTGGATATGGTAAAATAACTAGTATATATTTATATATTGCGTTTAGATGTATTGTTGGATTGTTGCTGTTGAGTGAGTCATGTTATTATGAAGAATTGTTTGTATTTTACCATATTAAGTGTATTTTTATACTATTAATTATAAATTATCTAAATACAAGTGAATAAATTTCAAATCTTCACAGAATGGAAGAATAATAAATATCGAACAATAGTGGTTCAGCACCATAAAAAAGAGTTCAATTTAAACGAAATAATAATTCTTAATCAGATCAAAACTAACTAGCACCTCTCAATCATGAGAACCCGCACTAAAGCGCAAACCCACTTGAAATTACTCAAAAAGAACTAATTAAAACAGCAATATCTGATATAGTTATTGATAGCGTTGAATAACTAGATGATAACCAAGAAAATGCCGATAATCACGATACTAATGAGCCTAACGAGCCTAATGAAATTAGTGAAGCAGATAATTAAATGCGATAAGAAGATAATGAAAAATCTCATAATTCAAACGAATTATCTGAACCTGATCCTTTAGAGCACCCTAATACTACATGGCAAAGAAAAACTCCTGTTGAAAGACTTAGAGCTGAAGCAATAGATGACATTGGTTTGAATAAGACTGTTTAGTTAGTGCCGGGTCCAGATGTTATAGAATATGATTTACCTTATAAAAATTAAACAGAGGTAGAAATTGCTGAGAGAAAACCAAGAGTTCTTGCACCAACTCAATTCAAGGCACTTGATGAAGACTTCCATAAACCTAAAGAAAATTCATATGTTCCAAACCGCGAAATAAGAGAAATTGCAAAATTTGGTGCTCAGCCTAACAGAAAAAAATCATTCTTGAATGTCCCAGGTAAACCATTAAATAAAGTGAAAGGCGATATTGAAACTGATGCATCTCCTGAAACAGAGTAAGCTAGAAAAACAACCTTGCCATAGCTGAAGAAAATAGCTAAGTGAAATATTATATTAATTAATAATTTTATTACTTTTATAACTTTTATACATTTTCTTGATTTTACTATTTCAATTTTTGAATATCATTAATTATTATGTAAATTATAAATAATAATTTCACTCCATCCTTTTAAAATGGTTTTAAACGAATTGGCCGAAAAATTGACCAAAGCGATGGCAAAAATAATAAGAACGACTAAGGTCGACTAAAAAGTTGTTGAATCATTAGTTAACGAAATTACATCTGCTTTGGAGGAAGCTGATGTAAATTAAGATATTTTGTCTGGTTTAAGATCAAAAATAACAAAACGTATAATAGATCATGGAGAAGATGAGCATTTGCAACAATATTTAACTCAGGTTGTGTGTGAGGAAATTACTTCTGTGCTCGATCCTGGAATTGCTCCTTATGTTCCAAATCCACGTAAGCCAAACGTAGTTGCGTTTTACGGTCTGCAGGGTCAGGGTAAGACAACAACGTGTGCTAAGTATGGTGCCTATTTCAAGAAGCGTGGTTGGAGAGTAGGTGTGGTCTGCTGCGATACGTTTAGAGCGGGTGCCTTTGATTAGTTGAAGCAGAATTGTAATTCTGTGAAGCTTCCATTCTACGGTTCATACGCTGAGAAGGACCCAGTCAAGCTTGCCAAGAACGGTGTGGAGCACTTCACCAAGCTCGGCTTCAATTTGATCATTTTGGATACCTCCGGTAGACACAGACAGTCCGAAGACCTCCTGCAAGAGATGAAGCTAATTGACTCCACCGTGAAGCCCGACGACAGAATCTTCGTCGTCGACTCCTCCATCGGTCAGGCCGTCTTCGATCAAGCCAACGCCTTCAAGAAGGCAGTCAACATCGGCTCCATCATTTTAACCAAAATGGACGGGTCAACCCGTTCCGGTGGTGCCCTCGCAGCCGTTTCCGCTTGT
This sequence comes from Hexamita inflata, assembly GCA_963988835.1. Classification (NCBI taxonomy): domain Eukaryota; phylum Fornicata; order Diplomonadida; family Hexamitidae; genus Hexamita; species Hexamita inflata. The sequence continues at coordinate 115,891 of CAXDID010000369.1, read as the reverse complement.
AAAGCTCCCATCGTTTTCATCGGTACTGGTGAAAAATTCGATCAGTTCGAACCGTTCCACGCAGAATCGTTCGTCTCAAAGCTCATGGGCTTCGGCGACTTCAGGGGCATGATAGACGCTGCAATGACCAGCGGAGTTGACCACAAGAAGAACGCGCAGGTTCTCAGCAAGATGATGGAAGGAGAATTCAGCTTCGAAGACTTCAAAGTGCAAATAGAACAAATCAACAAAATGGGACCCATGGACAAAATCATGGAAATGATCCCAGGCATGCAACAAATCGCAAAAGTATACGGATTCGATGACGACAAAGAAGGCACAGTTGCAATCGGAAGATGGCTCAACATGATGAACTCAATGACCAGAGCCGAAATGAAGAGCTCACCCACCATCCTCATGAAAGACGGATACGACAGACGCGTTCTCAGAATAGCTCGCGGATCCGGATACACCGTGGACCGCGTCAAAGACTTCTTCAAATACGCTAAGCAATTCTCGGAACAAACCAAGAAATTTGGATAACACCAATACGGACAGAACTTCAAGCAAATGCTCAACATGCAAAACCAAATGGGTGACGGTGGTCAGATGAATCCATAATAGATGCAACAGATGCAGTAGATGATGAAGCAGATGGGTGGAGCCGGTGGCATGCCAAACATACCTGGGCTCTAACCAGGCGCCGACCCGCACTAGGCAGTAGCACAACTAAGACAAATGGGGCTTTTGCCAGAAGACCAAAGTCAGATGAAAAAGATGAAAAAGGTCATGCAAGGCAGGAAGTGAAGGGTTACGTGGAATTCTATTTAAATTTTTATGAATTTCAACTCACTCATGGTATCCTTATATTATTATCGTGCGGTATCATTATATTATCGACAGATTTTTAATCAATTTATTTGGTATACATTCGAACATCGGTGAGCATTCCTATACTTGGATTTTGTATCATAAAAATTTATCAGCATCTTGCTTACAAAATAGTCTAATATCTCCATAAATGTGTTTCACCCTTTCTTAATTGTTAGCGTCTTTTTTAAAAATATCGACACGCATTTTGACATGATTTTGAATATTCTAATATGATATTTATGCATTTGATGATGGGACACCACATGCAATTAACTATTGCGGAAGATTTTGAACTTTCAAACATATACTATATATTTGTTTGATTTATAATTATAATATTTTGTGAATACATAATTGTGGCAGATAGCTACTACCCACTTGCTATTAAAGTTAGAGAAGTTTATGATATATTTATGTCGCATTACATGCATATCAATGCGGCGTTTGTAACATTAAAATTCAGTTATATAAATACTTCTGAAGAACATATTTCCTAAATATTATTTATGTTTAGTCCAAAAACTGAAAAAGAGTGCACATAATTCATTTCAATATTTATAGATGATTATTTCAAATTATATATTTTTTATGAAATAGAAAATGTTTAATTTATAACATATTTATTTAGACCTTAACTCTTTTTACAATATACATATTACTATTAGCATACTGTTATTTATTAATTACATAGGTTATCCATTGTTTGATTTAATATAACGGATTAATATACTAAAATAATTGTTTACATAAGAAGTGGATAAATATTATTATGAAGAAAATATAAAAATAAACTCGAAATCAAAAGGTACATATTCTAATAATATCACATATTTTATAGGATATTGTTCTTCCAAAGAGCTCGCGATAGAAGACTCAAAGACCCATTTAAATTTATAATTCACATTGGAACTAATTATTTCTTTTTTAATACAGTTCAAATAAAATAAAAAACAAATAAAAATAAACGCATTTTGTTTCAAACTATTTTATATTTCACTGTTCATATTTTTCTTCAATTCAGTTTTCAAAAAGAACTTACCCGAATCGCACAATTGATATTCGTTAAAGTAATATTGAGGTTTGTCAGCGAACTTCCTCTTTAAGTCGCAGACTGCCCTAGTTGGGCAATGCTGAAAACAACCAGTGCAACCGATGCACCTCTCCTCGTGCGTAAAAACGGCTTTCCCATCAATTAATTCAATAACAGCAACTGAGCAGGTATCAACACAAGTTGAACATCCTATGCAGTTCTCGTTCACTGTATATTTTACAGGCCTCATTGTACTTATCTTCTTGAAAATTGGACTGGTGATAAAAGAGCCAAAACGTGGTGCACAAGACTGTTTAGGAAAAGTATATTCAATTTTATTTGACAAAACATTGCAAAATAGAGCGCATTTAGCAGGAACCTGAAGGAATTAAGATAACTCATTTTTAGGATAAGTAAAACCAATATGATTACTACAATACTTAATTGATATATGCGAAACTGGATTTGGTCTCTTTGTGTAGTAACAATTAATGTAGATTATGCTACACGCTACTCCCTTAGCCAGCATGCGCGTTAAATGTAATTACATATTTGTCTTTAAGAAATGCCTGTGGATACATATTAAGATACTAAAATACGTATGGAGGCAAAACCAAACAATCTGTAAAGCATCCTATAACATAGGCATCAAAGTTAGAATACTTATAATTTTTAGAAGTAAGTTATTTATTTGTCTTTATATTTATCATTATTTCCTCGAAAATATAGTCAGGTTGCAAATTTTTTAGTTTATATTATTACTCCTGCTAGATGTTTATTATTTCCAGTTGTCGATCCAATAAGTACTCCAATCTTCATTTAATGGAGTGATTTATATACACTATAGATGATATAAAATTATATATATAACAATTGTGTGCAAACTAAAGTTATCTTTGAAAACACCTTGAATTTGAGAATATTTATTTGAGAAAACACAATGAATTATATCTTTATTTCATCTAAAGTGTTAGAAAACTGAGGAAAACGTTGTAATACCATTTTATTTTTTAATTTTAATTATTGAAATTAAATTGAAAAGATAAGTCAGTTTTAGTCACATAAAATCAATCGTAGTTGTTCTAGTCTCTTTTTTCTTCGGGTTCTATTTTCTGAACGATTTTCAGAATTATTTCTTGTATTTTTTCGGCGTCTTACATCTCACTAACAATGATCCCTTCTGAAATGCAGTTTATATTTGATTTTAATGTCTAGATGGATTCATTCGCGTTAACCTGCTCGAATTTCAACTGTTCGATTAGTTTTATGGTTTGGTCGCAGTTTGTTTCTATTTCTTTGAACCTGTTCAGATTCTGGGACAAAGATTCCTATTATATTTAAACTATTTCATATAACAAATCTTGAGCTCTTGATTCGAACGGCTAACATTGAATTTGATCTAATCTTTATACCAAAGATTAAATAATTTGCTCTATTTTTTGAGAATTTTGCCTTTCAGATTCGTTAATTTGCTCTACCAACGAATTTAACTGATTTTATAACTTTTAATCAAATTATGACTTAAATAGTGAAGATTGAAGCGTTTCTTCAAGCTAAGACATTCGTGATTGCAATTGTGATTCAGATTAATACAAAGTGTCAACTCTATCAACTAAAACTGTGAATGTTTACTCCAGCTTCTAGCCATCTTGCTTTTCACCACATATTATTCCCTCTTGAATTGTAATTAAAATATTCTTTATAGATTCAATTTAATTATCTAAATCTGTGCAATTGGCTTTTATTTCCAGATCCTATAATAATTTATCTTTTAATTCAGTAAATTTTGTATTTTGTTCATTTTATTGAGAATCAAATTAATTAACAATAGATGCAAGTGCTAATTCTAACTTTTCGCTGTCTTATTTTTCACCCATTATTATACCCTCTTACATTGTTTCAACACTAGCGGTTAACTCTTGTAATAAAATAGTGTGAATGTCAATATTTGTATTAAGTTTCTGTATTAATTTTGATTATTCTAATTTCTATTTGTTAAATATCTGTTCTATTTAGTCTATTTCACTGTTTTATATGGATAAGTTTTCTTATAAAGTTTATTATTCTTTACTGTTAATATTTAATTTTTAATCAATAGTTTAAAATTGTTGTGTAAAGCTGTTAACGTTTTATTCGAATTTAGTTAATTTATCACCCATTTATTTGGATTGTGCGTTATATTATATTTTGTGTTCATTGATTATATTTTACGATGTATTAGTGATTTATTCAATTTTTTATAAAGTATTTTTGATTGATTCGTTTATAACATGTGTTTATGACTGAAGCGCATCAATTTCTTGTGTTTATTTGTTAATTTGAAGTTGCATTTTTTTATTGGCTTCAGCTTGATATTCTTTGATTTGTTTTTGGAAGTCTTTGTGCTCGTTATGTTTTTCTTCGATTTGTTTAACGAAGTTATTGCTGAGTTCTGACAGTTGTTTGTTATTTTGGTTAGTTAAAGTGTTGAATTCTTTAATTTTTGTGTGTTCGTGGTGTTGTTTTTCGAATTTTGCGTCCATTTATTTTATTTACTTCTCGATGCTTGTTATTTGTTCGTCGTATAGAACTGCTTTCTTGCATTCGTTGTCCTGAATGCATTTGCATTAATTTAGTAGTTAATTAGTGATTTGCTGTTAATTGTTTATTTCTTTTTCGAGTTGATTTTGTTACAATTGAATAGTTGACAGTTGTTACTGTTTTATAATGTTGAATTGTTAAAACAGTTCATTTATTGTATTCTCGTTTATATTTTGTTTGTTCACTTTCTCTTCAATTCCGTTTATCCGTTAAATCAGTTCTTACTCAGTTTAAATCTAATCTAATTCGTTATTTGGTATTATATTTGAACTCAATTTTGTTTATTCTTTCACCTCTTTTAAAACGTTGAGTTCGTTCTGAATTTTCGTTATTGTTAAATTGTGTTTTAGAATTTGGTGTTCGTTTTGCATCGTCAGTTCCTCAATCTGTTATAAGTGCGTTTTTAATTGCTCTTAATGTAATCTTTGTGTATCTTAATGTTGTTATCCTTAGTTATCTATATTTTGATTTATTAATATTTATTGTTCGGATAGTGCGTTTTAGAGCTTCTCGGTGGTTTGGGATTGAAGGGCGATTTTTTGAGCGACCTTTTGGAAGTTGTTCTTTATGATCGCGAAAGTTGCGTCATTATCCTCCTCCAATTACTGGAGCTTCAAATGTAATTGGTCGTAATCGCTTTTAGCTTATTTATTGTTATTTTCGAGCATTTAAAGGTGCTGGATGTTTGAATCATTACGACTATTTTCAACCGCATAAATTCGCTGGTTTAAAATCTCGTTTTCGCACTTAGTCGAGTTTATAAGGGCGTTTTACGTTTCATTTTCGCTTTACAGTTACTTAACGGCTTTTATTATCTGGGTGTTTTGAGTGCAGAGCTTTTACACAGTTTTTCTAACTTACATTGCTTCAGTATCGCTTTGAACTTGCTGTTTTTTGAGCTGCGTAGTGTACCTTTTCAAATTTTTAAACTTGAGCTACGTAATAGTTTGATTTCTTATCAGCTTCTGCACAAACGAAGTGTTGAGCAATTTAGGCGCCTTCATTTTCTCAAAGCTAATTGAACTTATTAGATTTGCCTATTTTTGTTTTATTTACTAAATATCTAAAATTGGAGCACTGTGCTAAGCAAAACCTGAATGTTAATTCTCTTCATAAATTGTGTAACTCATAAAATTGGAGTGGATAATAGAACTGTTCCAACCTGTCTTGAATAATAATAGCTTTGATTGAACTAAAAATAACTCTAATAAAATGACTCACTACTTAATTCATTAATATATATATAATGACTCACTTAACTGTAACCTTATCATCAGTACTAAGGCTCAATTCAATCATTCCATCTTCATCTCATAAATCAAAATAACTCTAATAATAAAGTCAACTAAAAAATAAAATGATAACATGACTCACTCAACAGCAACAACCCAACAATACATCTAAACGCAATAAATAAATATATACTAGTTATTTTACAATAGCCAAGTAAAAATATATTATACAGCAGTTCCAAAATTAATTATTGCGAGTCCATAATTTTTTATTATTCTAAATATACCTATTCGTTCATAAACGAAAAAAACGAGATATATTGCGATTTTCTCTTTCTTTTTGAAGGTTTGATAGGGGGAAATCTTGAATCAATATACGAAATAGTTTCTGTTATTTTGTTTTTAATATATTGGCGATGGATTCTAAAATCATTACATTTGATTAAGAGTGAATTAAAATGTTACATTTTGAATTTAATTTATTCTAATTATATAGTATCCACTTCAACCAAATGTTATTATATATTGAATTATTTATAATTTAATAATTAAAATTAAAATTATTCAACATATTTTAACATAATAAGTATATGTAGGAACATTATGGATGTACTTATCTTGTTATCTGAATTTTATTTACCCCATATATATAAATGTAAACAATAATCAAACAAAATATATTCATATTATAGAATTAGACAGATATCCAGTTAAATTTGCGGCTCTTTATCTCATTCCTGAGTTTAAATAACTGATAAGTTAAGAAGGAGTGGGGGCGCCCAAATGGTCAGGTTTTGGCGGGTAAATGACGATGGTCTCATGTTTGGAAGCTGCGAAGTAGATGTTCACGCTAATGAATACATTATAAATGAATATAACACATGTATAATTTTTTCATATTATTTTCAAATCAAATCAGACCATATAAACGAACAGGTCTAAATATTTCTTCCAGAAATGATTATTTTAGACCCAAAACCGCACTGTATTTGTATCATTTCCGTGCAAAAAATATTAATCCGACAATTTTTATCAAGATTTTCCCTCCATTTAGTCATTATGAAAGTGATAATAAAAACAGTAAATTGCCACCCAATCGTGCACATACGCTATATAAAGTACTTTTAATTTTGTTAATAATAAGTAGTGTAGATATTTGAATTTATGATCAATTTGAATTTATTTTTTATGCTGATATTACCGAGATATGAATAACAAAATTATATCTTTCACACCACCAATGAAGAAAATGATAAGTTAAAATAATATTTGTAACTGAAGGATTAAATAATACATTAAGTATTATAGCTTATTTGTCAAGAGTTATTCCAACACTAGAAAAAAATATAATAAATACAATCATAATCTTGAACATTGAATGAATGATTAGATCAGATAAAAATAATACAATATATAAACAATGCAGACATTGTATATATAATTATTCCGAAGAAATGAAAGAATGTGTCTGTAGCCAACATTTACAGTTATAAATTTACAAAGACATACTGTGGGTACACATATCAATTGCAAACATAATTCGAGCTCATTTGGAGTGAAATAAATTTAACATATATTTACTAGATCAATGATAACAACTTACACCGTGCAAATATTTTTGGTTTCAATTAATACAGAAATTATACAACTCAAAATATACGTTTTTAGGCCCAAAATCAAAAAAATATGAAGCTCGAAAATTAATCAATTATAACTTACTGTCAATGCAATCATTTATTAAAACAGTTCAATTATCTACTGAAGAAAACTTCCGAAGTTATCCATTTTAATAAATATATTAATTCATCTAATATAACCTACCTACCTACCTACCTATAAGCCACAAAAAGTACCGATTACTAACTGCTGAAGAAGTTAAGAAAGCGAGTAGTCTTTCTTATATTTTGTGTGAACGATTTCATTTCATCTTGATTTTAGAAGTTTAAAACTTGAAATATAATTTTTAGTTAAAATACTGGCTACTTCGGATTTTTGAGCACCAGATTTTTCCTGTTTTTGAGCTGTTTAGGCCAAAAATCGTCATTTTTTACATCTATATTTCGAGCTTGAAACACAGTTGAATTAAACTGCACGGTTGAAGTTATCAAAATATATTATAGTATATACAGTCGTTTTACTTTTTAGCAGTTTTTTAATTAAGGTAGTTCACATAAGAGGGATTTCCATTCCAATGTTACGCATTTACTAAAACTAGTGTTTAAATTTCCACACCAGTAAATGTTGTTTAAATTTCGACTTTGTGCTACAAAGGTGAATTTTGTTTAAAACTTAATCATAATTTATATTATATGTATTTACACAGCCTTATTACCACATATTACAATTTATTATAAGATAGCAGCTATTAAATTTTAACATCAATTAACATACGATATTAACAATATTACCTGTAAATTTTAATATATAATTAACTAAATTGCGTATAAATACAATATTATGTACTTATTTATGCATAAATTCATGTTATACTAAAATTTATCAAATAATTATTAAATAACTTATAAAATTGTCAATATATAAATATTTATGAATAATTTATGCATATAACCTCGAAATTTGTTATTAAACTGTAAATAATAACAGTAAATTTTTATATTTTGAGTTGTATAATTTCTGTATTAATTGAAACCAAAAATATTTGCACGGTGTAAGTTGTTATCATTGATCTAGTAAATATATGTTAAATTTATTTCACTCCAAATGAGCTCGAATTATGTTTGCAATTGATATGTGTACCCACAGTAAAGCATAATGAGGAAGAATCGTGAAAATGTCTTAAATTGGACTCAATACAGTATTTAGTTCTAATGGAGTGATAATTTTACTTTTCCATTCCTATCTGTAACTATCAAAAACTGTGGTGTGGTCTAATATTGTGAGATTTACTTGAAAATTAATAAACATTCCCGGATGAAAAATAAATTATTTTGGACATAAATCTAGAAGGATAGATTTTTCATAAAGCTGACACTTGAGATATACAAACGTCTTAAAATAGATTTTAATATTGCTTACGTTATATAATTTAAATTTACTAGAAATGATACAATGGTTATAAGCTGACTTAATATAGTTAAATCATCATTTTTTACTGTACAGATAATTTATTAAGGCTTAAGTCTGGTTGGAGCTCATTTGAGAGATGGAAAGGTGAGATGGTAAATCACTATACGTCGGTATAAATGCAAATAAACGACAAATCGGCAATCACTGAAAATAGTACTTCGTGTTGAATCGTCAACACTACCGTCACTTATCTTGTTAAAAAGATGTTAAATCACACATAGTAAATACATTAAAACTGTTACATAAATGAGGAAGCAGAATCACTTAGATTGGAAACAAAGATGAAAGCCATTTTAATATACTGGAGAATCATTAACAACGAGAATTATTAATATATATTATTTTTAATTGGTCATAGTAAAATAACTAGTATATATTTATTTATTGCGTTTGGATGTATTGTTGGATTGTTGCTGTTGAGTGAGTCATGTTTTTATTAAATCTGCCTAAAACACCAAAAAATAAAAATTATCGAACAAAAATAAAAATAATTGGACAAAATAGTGTAGATTAGTGTAGAAAATAATAATTTTTGGATAAGAAATAATGTATCTGGACAAGAAAGAAATATTTTTGGACATAAATTTCATATGCTAAAAAATTATGGACTCGCAATAATTAATTTTGGAACTGCTGTATATTTAATAATTCTTGTTGTTAATGATTAAAAATGACGATTAAAATTCAAAATATACAATAATCGACAATCAAAACGATAATAAATTTAATCGTTAGTACCACGATTGATAAGATCATGCAGTTATTGATTTTAAAACCAAAAACAGTGAAATGAAGAAGTTGGAGTAGTTATTTTTAGTTGTTTATAAGTTTATAGATGTTTATAGTATACATACGTATGTTAAAGTAATCGTGATCACTCAATTTTTATTGATTCAGGTTATTTGTAATCCGAATCAAACTTAGAGACACTACTTTATGTGGTCAATGTTTAGTTTAGAATTTGTATATCTTAAATATTTTAGAATATATTTTTTTATATACTAAAACTTTATTTTTAGCAGTACTCGTAATCTGTCAATAACTATCTAATGGAGTTCCATAAATATTATTGTGATACTATGCTAGACTTATTGTAAACTGGCTCGTGTTCAATGAAGTATGACAGTACAGTACAAAACATATACATTAGAGTAGGGCTGTTATTTTTACAGGATGTTACAGTTTAGTCGTTTTTCGAGCTGTAACCTGTAATACAGGAAAATATATAAGGCTGTAAACAATTGTCTATATTATTATATAAATGAAGCGAACATTAAAATTTATCAACGTATATCAATATCATATATATTATTATTAATACCACATCAATGATGAAAATAATTGTTTGCAATAATTATATACTAATTAAAATAAAGTGCTAAATTAAAAGAATATTATGATCATGCAATACATATAAAAGGTTCTTCGTGTAAAACTAAAAGATATTAATTAATTTTAGAAAGAATATATGTAAGAAGTTCCATGAAATAGTATTTAAACGATTTTATATGCGTCACTATGTTATAATTGATGTCTGTTAATAATTGTAACACACAACCTTGACTTTATTTGTGATAAATTTGAATTTCATTCAGTTATATTCATACTATTCAATGATTATATTATAAGAAGATAATAAATATTTTAAATTACAATACTATAACTGTATTTAGAATATTTTAAATATAAAACATTGAATAAATCTAACTAATAATAAGTTGGAAGAATATATAAATGTTTAGAACAGAAACAAAACAATAGAGAAAGTCATTTTTGTTGTATAGTTCACAGGTTATTACATTTTAAACATAGTAGATTAATAAAAATGATTATTAACCTAATGAAAATATTTAAAGTTTAAATTTAAAATATTTATAATGTCTATTATCATTTTAAATAAAATAAATTAAGTTAAAAATGACTATAATATGTACAATAATTAAAATATGCACTTAATAGTGTTTTATTAATAAGTAATATAGTTTTATATTTGTGACATATATATTTGTGTATCAAATGATGAAAATATATTGCGCGATAAGTATGTGTATCATTTCAGATGACTTTATATTTCATGTAGTAATCTATATTGTGATGATAGATATGTTTTTCTTCATAATTTTGTAATTTTGTTATCTAAAAAATATTTAATTATATGTTAATAAACTATTTCGTAATCTTTTCTTTCAAATATGTTGGGAAACGATCGTTTTCATTGATATTTTAACTATATAGTATTATATTACTATATTTATAAAAATAATTGAATATACTATTTACGAAAATGTATTTAATAATGAACCAAGTGATATAAATTAAATTAATTCACTACTTAGAATATAAATCAATTAATTTAACAATAATATGATGTGTTAGATTGTTTTTCCTAAAATATTTGTTGGTTTCGTGAATAAATTTAAATTATACTTAGAAATTAAGGCTATTTTAAACTTTAATGTAAAAGAAAGCATATCATAAGCGTGTATATAACTGTTATTTATTACCCTGACAGTAACAACTGGGATTATATAAATTTTTTATACAAACATTTAAAAATATTTTGTAATAGTTACCTTAATGTTATTTAGAAATCAATAACACTTGGTGCAAGCAATAAATAAGCTCGCACAAGAAGAATTAGAATAAAATGCATGAAAATAAAATCATAAATTTCCAAAAATTCTCGATTTTTAGCGTATTTTCTTACAGTTTTGTCATTTTCCTGTAATATTTCTTTACAGCCGTCCTGTATACAGGAATAAATATTTCCTGTAAGGTCCTGTAAAAATAACAGCCCTACATTAGAGTGAAAATATAAATTTGACAGTAAATTAACGCTTGTTAAATCAATTATATACTTAAGTATATCATAAGATACATCATCATTATATGTACAAATTGTCATTCAAATAATTTATGCTAAAATGCTGGTTTTTTATATATCAATCAGGAAAATTTATAATAGTTACTATTTTTAAAATATAATAGTTTTATATACTTGAATATACTAACTTATATACTATTTATATGCTGCAAATATACTACATTACCTCGCTCTCAAGGGGGTAGCCTTTTCACTTATAAGGGGGTTACCATTTTCAACCCCCTTATAAGTGAGATGTATCCAAAATGTATCCAAAAAATATTGTTGTATTTGAAGGGTTTATGGCCAAAAAACAGGGCTAAAACGCATGATATTTGGCACTCGCTTACAAGGGGGTAACTTCATGTCCAACCCCCTTGTAAGCGAGTTGACCTACCCCCTTATAAGCGAAAATGCGACCCCCTTCTGAGTGAGGTTATGTAGTACAACTATATACTTAAATATGAGAATTCTACACAAAATATTAACACTGAGGTGGTATTTTTGTACTGAATAATACAGCAAGTAGTATCAAACAACCAAGACATACATGCATTATAATGCTATTTCCGCGACGTATATTGATTTACCATCTCACGCCCCAAATTGAATTTTGATCAAATGCCATTTTGAATGAAATATAATATTTTAATTCCTCAGAAGCTGCCAAATAATAACTTAATAATTATAATGTAATTTTAAACCATCTTAAATTTTTTGCTGCGAGATATAAGGGTAATAGCTGGTATTCCGGTTGTCTCCACCTGTAACTTGCTTGGCAAACTTGAGCCATTAATGAAGCCAGGAGGTATTGATTTAGTTTTATCCTTCTAATTAATTCTTGTATTTATTCCTTTCCTACGGTGGCTTGGTCCAATTAAAATTAAAATGAACTGTTTAGAATCAATTGAGTTGGTAGGGCTATTAAATACACGGTTACATGACAGTATGTGCATTTTGGGTACAATTCAGTAGTGATAATATTATAGATATATTACATTAATAGTAATAAACGTTCTCCCTACAATTGAGCAGAAACTGAGCTCCATCATGAAAGTCAAATGTTCAAATATTCTAAAGAACAAGGAGACAAGTTGACAATATTGTGGTGTAATTGTATTAGTCAATATCTAGTATAGTTTAAAATATAAAGTGTAATCGTAGGTCTGCTATGCTAACTGAGTTTTTAAAAATAGTCGAATTTCACACATTTTTTATCATTATTTTTGAACAATATTTTGACTTAGAGAAAAAATGACGAACATCCTCCCGTACAATATAGATAGATATATCTTCATATAATAATAGATACATTGACGATAGTGAATTCAAAAAATTATTAAAAAATGCTATTATTTGATAACATTATTTCAACTTGCCATCCAATGTCGCTTCCTGAATAATTAATTGTTAGCATCGTAGCAACGTTTAGATGATTAGTATTTAGCAATTCTTATTTATTTTTCCTTAATTTAAATTTGAGAAAGCTTCAAGTCACTGTTTTTATTGTTCTTGAACTCACACACAAAGACTAAAGTAGAACAATATGATACTATATTCATAATCTATGATAAGTAATATACTGATTCACAAAGATTTATGCGAATTCCTAGCAAAGCGTATTTATGATAAATACACAATTAGATGTTATATCTTATTCATTCAATTTTTCTTAAAAATATATGTTATATATTACCTAATTAATTGAATTCAGTTAGTAATTAATTTAAGTAATTAATGCACAATGTAATAAATATATTTAAATACTATATTGCAACACAATCAACAACAAAAACTGAGCTGCGGAAAGATCATGATTGTAATGTACTTACACTTGTAAAAAGATAACCATTGCATATAAGTGTAGTTGTATATGGTAACTATAACAGCGATTTGAGAAAAACACTTATTAATTATATATTAAAATCTCATCAGCAAAGTTAAATTATATGATTAAATAAGGTATTACTTGATTAATAAAATTACTTGATTTGGTTAGTCTAGCTTACATTTATTATAGAAATTTTATTATCAGTATAATATTTGAGATGGAAGTTAAATACGACAATTATAACAAATTATTTTACAAACCTATATAATTAAATATTTAATTACAAACAAGTTTCTTATTTAGTTTACACGTTGTTAAAATTAATATATACTTCATTAATATTTGAGTAACAATGCGAAACCTGAAATGATCGATACAATATTTGTTTTAATTATTACTAATATATCATATTGAATCAACATAACTGGTGAAGCAAGTCTATAATTTTCAATTTATGATTAAATCTGTTTACTCTTCAAATTGATTTAGGAGTAGTGAATCACGTTAGATTATGCTATATAACTGGATAAGCTGACAAAGTTAACAGTTACCTCACATTTTATTCCCTAGTTGTATTGAATTCATTTATATAATATTGACGAAATTTATTATGACTTGTTCCAATTAATGGATTACAGCCTCATTTTATGATTACATCTTTCAGATAATTTTATTTGATTCCATACGGGAGGATGTTCCAGTTTCGCTTTCCATTCAAAGTTATAATTAACATAGTTGGTAGTTTCCTTAACCACCACAATAAAATTAAATTATCTTATTAATGATAACTCTAATATAATTTATACTCACTATAAGATAATTATGGACAATTTCAATTTTAACAGGACAAAATAAGTTTTTAAACATTAATGAAAACATTAAAAATTTCTTTAGAACTCATGAATATAGTTGTATGCGATATATTTACGACTATTTGGGTTTTGATTAATAACGATAGTCAAGATATCATAAAAGTTGACATTATTTGGTTGGAGTGGATTTTAGTAAGAACGCATATTTATATGAGACTATTATAAATATAATAAAATTTCATTTAAAATGGTACCAAAATGCACCACAATGATTTATAGAAGCTGTTCGACTGAGGGAAATTTACATTAATTGATAAAAATATTACTTATTTGGATTAGTAATATTTTATTTTAATATTCAAATAAAATGACTCACTTTACTGTAACCTTATCATCAGTTTAGAATAAATAGTAGAACGAACAAATAACAAAGATTGAATAATTGTAAAATAATTTTGTCCGCAGTCACTCTAAATCAAAATAATGATAATAAGTTGTAAGACATGCGTAGCGGGGGTGGACATATAGACGTTTGATACTTTTATAAATATATTATTATAAATATATTATTACTACTCTCACAAATAGACAACACTGCTTAATAATTCAGCTGATTATCTTTGGTTGTTTGCTATGTGTTGTAAGTATGAAGTGAACAATGAATATCCGATAGTCGAAACTTAATTTTTAATGATTTGGATTTAACATGCGCTCCATTGTATTCACTCAAAGCAATTTTATGAGCAAAATAATTTGATTTGATTATATTTACATCCTACATAACCTCGAATTGACACCCACCCTTGTTCGAATACAGACACCCGAGCAGTTTTCAAAAATGGTCAGGGTGTCTATAAGTGAGAGCAAATCTGGCTCAGTTTGGTATATTTCTTGTGTCAGATTTGGTTTTCAATTTCAGTTAAAGACACATTTTCCATAAATTTATAAATTTTCTGAAATTTTTATCAAATTTCTAGTTTTCTTGATATATTCTGCATAAATAACTAATAACTAGAAGGCTATATAACATATAATTTAGTATTATGGTCACAAAGCTCCAAAGCTCTTATAAATCTATTAAATACAAAAGAGATTTACAATGTTAAATTCACTTACAAACTCCTTTTACAGTTCAGTTACAGACATTTTATGCAATAAAAATAGAAGGTGTCTCAATTCGAGGTAATGTAGTATTTCAATTCAAACAAAACTCTATCAAAAAGACAAGTAGTTTAAGATATAAAATTATATTGAATCGGATGGCTTGTTTTCAGATTAGTATTCACATACAAATATAATTTAATCAATATCAAAGAATACCGAGGTTTATTATATGAATTGTACCACAGAATTATATTATTTTTAAATCAAATTTTAGTCTGATTCGTATTATAATCGAATCTTTAAACGTTATTTGATTCTTTTCTTGATTATTTTAATAGTTTAGAACTTTACCCACTTCAAATGAGAAATGGTCAAAGTTATAGTCTATGGTCGTATTGTGATAAACAACAGCTTTTAAATCTTGTTTAAACTAGTAAATCGTAAGGGAAAATCAACTGGTAAAGTATTCAGATTCAATTTCCTAAAAGAACAATAAATTAGCTTAAATCGATGTATACTGCACTAAGTAGAAAAAATTAACGTTATAATTATAAATGGAAACCTGAAGAAACATATACATTGTTCGCATACGTTATTATTCATGGTAAAAATTGGACTAATACTAAATTTCTATAATAGGGTAGAGTATTCACTCAAATGAAAGTTGTGAATTTTTGATTTTATGATAAAATAATAAATATTTATGTATTATATGTAGTAATTGTAATTTTAATATATTCTTCACCTCCATATCGCATATTGCAAAATTTACTAAATTTCACTTTTTAAGCTTTAAAATATGAGCTGGACAAAAACTTGAAGAGAATTTTATTGTTATTATACTAATATTTGATTTCATATATTATTGGCTATACACAATTCTTCAACCTCATAAATTCGAATATAGCTAAAAATAGTGTAAAAGTACATTATTTGTATCTCCTACATTCTATCAGCGGCGCGTCGGATTTTTATTGAGTAGAATACATAACATATATACAGAAGTTATACATATTATCTGGAAGATTGGTAACTTGCTCTTTTTTAAGATTCCATTTTCCGAAACTCTGAATTTTGGATTGGTAATCGGTTTATCGCCATTATTTAATTTAAGATGACAATATATACTAACAACATAAATACCATTTGGTTTAGGCTGAGTCCTAAAACTTGCTGAGATATAACCGAAACTAAGAGGCATTTTTGCTAAAAATCGAAAAAATATTTGTCGGAGGAAACTGAAAAATATTGAGCATATGTTCTTATATATGTTCATAGCAAACGCACATGAGTGGAATAATCTCAAAAAATCTTATTTCAGTAGATTTCCTAAACGCCGAAATATATAAATTAAAGTGGATGGTATATTACTTTACTATATTATATAATAAAATATGATAATACTTCACTTCCTAATCTAATATTTACTTTAAATTTGTAATATATTGATTTGAGGTTCTATGTATTTCGTTCTATAAATCTGACATATTATATTAGTAAACTTAATTTAAGTTACACTTTATTATATTCTACAAAGCAATATAAATAATATTACATTAACTTACCATTTCAATTATTATCAAGATTTGTGTGTTACTAAAACTATATATGTACAAAAGGCATATTATTCTCTGAATTCAATTGTTTAAGGTTAGAATATTTTTAAATTGACTGACGCTATCCAAGAGTTACGGGGACTTTAAGCGTATATAACGGTACTTCCGAAACATACAAATATTTCATATTTTATATGACAAAAATATATATTTATTTTGTAAAATAATGGCACATATTTAAATTATCCACTTCAATGAAAACAGAGAATATCAGAGAAATTAAATAACAAAACTACGTGATATGAGTAATATTATATAAAATAAGAATAAATGATATTAAACGTTAATATTTTAATTATTAATTAAATACATAATATGTTCGATATAAATATCAGATTTGTAGAATAGCTAAAAAACCTTCCGGATAACTTGAAAAGATATTTTGGGAAATAATCATCTGTAGTGCTAGACAATGTTACCCAATACAAAATGATTCAAAGTTTCAAAATCAAGTGAACCCTATTATAAATTTCTAGAACATTTAACATCTGAATAAAAAAGATTGAAATATCGTTCCACTTAAATTCAATTATAGAAGAATTAGAATCAACTATAACTTAACCTTATACTTAAATTATTGAACTATAGACAACAACTAATACTAAAATAAAAAGAATTAATTATACCTTTTGAATTGCTTGTAAACACATAATTTCTTTAAATAGCAAATATGCAAACAATGGATTTGGAAAAAGATTTCTTGACTTAAGCTATTAATATGGTATTAAAATCAATTGATTGTAAAAAAATTATATGAGAATTAACAAAATCTGATTAGAAACATTGGTATTGATAAATTAGTGAGCTCTTTTATTGATAATAATTTTAATATAGTGCTAATATTTACAGTGATAGTAATTTAATAATAACATATAGAATAAAATATTGTATATATGTTTACATTTCATACCATAAAATAAAGTAAAATAGTTACTTGATATTAAAAAGATGTTAAATCACACATAGAAAATACATTAAAGCTTTTACATAAATGAGGAAGCAGAATCACTTAGATTGGAAACAAAGATGAAAGCCATTTTAATATACTGGAGAATCATTAACAACGAGAATTATTAATATATATTATTTTTACTTGGCTATTGTAAAATAACTAGTATATATTTATTTATTGCGTTTGGATGTATTGTTGGATTGTTGCTGTTGAGTGAGTCATGTTTTTATTAAATCTGCCTAAAACACCAAAAAATAAAAATTATCGAACAAAAATAAAAATAATTGGACAAAATAGTGTAGATTAGTGTAGAAAATAATAATTTTTGGATAAGAAATAATGTATCTGGACAAGAAAGAAATATTTTTGGACATAAATTTCATATGCTAAAAAATTATGGACTCGCAATAATTAATTTTGGAACTGCTGTATATTTAATAATTCTTGTTGTTAATGATTAAAAAT
Organism: Hexamita inflata; assembly: GCA_963988835.1. Lineage (NCBI taxonomy): Eukaryota > Fornicata > Diplomonadida > Hexamitidae > Hexamita > Hexamita inflata. The sequence continues at coordinate 97,467 of CAXDID010000369.1, read as the reverse complement.
GACGATTAAAATTCAAAATATACAATAATCGACAATCAAAACGATAATAAATTTAATCGTTAGTACCACGATTGATAAGATCATGCAGTTATTGATTTTAAAACCAAAAACAGTGAAATGAAGAAGTTGGAGTAGTTATTTTTAGTTGTTTATAAGTTTATAGATGTTTATAGTATACATACGTATGTTAAAGTAATCGTGATCACTCAATTTTTATTGATTCAGGTTATTTGTAATCCGAATCAAACTTAGAGACACTACTTTATGTGGTCAATGTTTAGTTTAGAATTTGTATATCTTAAATATTTTAGAATATATTTTTTTATATACTAAAACTTTATTTTTAGCAGTACTCGTAATCTGTCAATAACTATCTAATGGAGTTCCATAAATATTATTGTGATACTATGCTAGACTTATTGTAAACTGGCTCGTGTTCAATGAAGTATGACAGTACAGTACAAAACATATACATTAGAGTGAAAATATAAATTTGACAGTAAATTAACGCTTGTTAAATCAATTATATACTTAAGTATATCATAAGATACATCATCATTATATGTACAAATTGTCATTCAAATAATTTATGCTAAAATGCTGGTTTTTTATATATCAATCAGGAAAATTTATAATAGTTACTATTTTTAAAATATAATAGTTTTATATACTTGAATATACTAACTTATATACTATTTATATGCTGCAAATATACTACATTACCTCGCTCTCAAGGGGGTAGCCTTTTCACTTATAAGGGGGTTACCATTTTCAACCCCCTTATAAGTGAGATGTATCCAAAATGTATCCAAAAAATATTGTTGTATTTGAAGGGTTTATGGCCAAAAAAACAGGGCTAAAACGCATGATCCGATGTTGTGAAAATATTTATGAATATAACATTTATATAATGTAAAACGTACAATAATTTTCTATAATTAATACCGCTTCACATTTTTAAGCTATGCTAAATCAACAACAAATTTATAAATAGCAATAAGAAGCTGATTTCGAGAGAGAAAATGAACAAAATAGAATAATTTATGAATTATAATTATAAATTGATAAAATTAAACCAGAAATAATTAATGTTTTAGATCAACACAACTAAATTCTTGAAAAACTACCTTATACCGTCCCTGATATTTGTAGAACAACTGAAGATGATATATTTAATGAGAACACTAACTTTTGTATGACAACTACAAGATTTGATTAAATGGCTTTAAGAATGTTGGATATGCGTCCATGCTTAGATGAATTAGAGTTAGATTTACTAAGAAGCCGATGTGAAGATGCATATACGGAGTTATAACATCATGTTGATCGAAACATCAGGCTACTCGCTGATATACGTTAAAATATCATGTAGATTCCAGAAGATATTCAAGATTTGATGAAGAAGGCCGATAAAGATTTTGAATAGACATCTAAATAAATTGTGACGTTATGCATGGTTGATGATAATCATACTCCAGAGTGTAAAGATTAAGAAGAGATTAACTCATTATTAAAATCAAGCATACTTAGGTCTGCATAGAATGCTGCAAAAGATCCAATAACAGAATAAGTTATAGAAGAAAAAGATGAACCTATATAACTTGACGCAAGTGCCATTATTGATGCTCCTATATAAATTATAATTAAATCACCGTCTAAAGAGAAATAAAAGTTAGCTAGAGAGGAAAGCGAAAATTTTGAGGTTGTTTGCGAACCTAGAGTTGTTTATGCTGATGAGGGCGAGAAATTAGTAAATTCGTTGGACGCCCATGACGAAGATCTTGAGTGAAGCTGAGTTTTTATGTATAAATTAATATTCTAATAATTTTAATATTTGTCTCACTAGAGCGTTTTGCACTCCGCTTCGATGCTGTTTAAGATGTGTTCAAGATTTTTTGGTATTTTTTACATGTTGCGAATTTTTTGGACTGCGCCGACCACTTCTTTAACATATTTTTGTTGCATTTGAACCTCTTCGGCCAGTTCAGCCATTGAATCTTGGAAGTCATCCATGAGAATCTCTTCGGTCAGATCGCCTGCGTATAAAATATCTTTTGACAGATCCATAGCTGGGAGCTTGAACCGCTTCGTCCCATCGAAAGTAGCAAGTTCAACTCGTTCAACGCAGTCTGGAACTATTTTAATCGAGTTATACAATTTTACGTGCTTTGATTTTAGTTCGTTCACTTCATGTTCTTTAAATTTTATTTATTCGCCGTACAGGATATCAGCTAGTAATTAGCGTTGCTCCAAGTCAGCGGTTTCAATCTGCTCAATTGTGGAATTCATGCTCTGGAGTGAAAAATTTACTTTACCTATTAAATTATAATTAGTTAATAGTAATTTATTTTCCACCTCACCTACAATGTTCACGAAACCGAAGAAAACGGAGATGAAAACACAAAACTTTGGGAAAACTCTTTAAAAGCCGGCAAGTGCAAAAATTTTAAAGAATGAACCAGAGAAAATAATTAAATAAGAGCCGGACTACCTCAATAAAGGAAAATTAAGATCTAAACCGCACGCACATACTGACATGAAAATTAACAGCTCACAGCACACGTACGACGACCTTGAGTCCAAAATAGCACAAAGTTAACTTATAATTTAAAAATACCAGAAAGACCTCTCGAAATCTAAAACAAAGCGCTCACGCGCGAGCTCGGTCTCATCCGACTCGGGCACAAAACTAACCCACTCAGAACCAAAACCACTCCAAAGCACCATCGTTCACTAGTCGTCAAATTCGAATATGCGCGACTTCGCAGGCGCAAACCCGAACGTCCTGTTTTCAGACCTGTCAGACACGCGCGTAGACGGATTACTCGTTCAAGTTGACAAATTCGGCCTGTAAATGTAAGAACAACAGCAATAAATGCAAAAACTAATGCAAAACTAGGAACTGATCATCAAACAGCAAAACAGCTTTGGCGAGCAAATATCACAACTCAAGAAATACTGTATCTAAAAGTGTACATCTGCACACAACAGCGCCAAAAAACAGAAACGAGCACACAACGCATTCTAAGAATTCATATATGAATACCTTCAAGCGCAAAAAGAAGAACCTAGCGAATACAACGTACTTAACGATGCGCTGGTATCATAAATTCACCAGGTAGAAGCGGACTAAAAGAAATTCCTCATACTCACAAACCAACTTTCTAAATAATACATTGAATTAAAATAAAACATCCTTGATATCAAAGAAAACCAAAAACTCATGTAAAATAATAACGAAATCGACTCTATACAAAAATAACTTAACCAAACTTTACTCAAAGTAGACGATCTCAAAAAACAAGGAGCAAACCAAATTTAAGATGAAATGAAAGAGGTTAAAGCTGAGTTTCAAGAATTCATTAATAAATATAATGATGACATGTCATTTATTGCTGATAAACTTGAAAAAATGTGATGGTATTTTGATGTGTTTACAATTACATAATGTTATTATATGTATGTGGTTTTAATAAAAGACTTGTAATTAAATACTAATTTTAATGTATAATAAACACTTCCACTTCAATGTTGACATAATTATTAAAACAATTGTAATAGTTTTTCAACGAATTAAAATCTAATCATATTAATATATTCCGTAAACATATCTATAATTTCGATATTCAATATATATTAGCTCTATAGTTCCTAAAAGAAGAGTAATTCTATTGGAATGAATGCATTTAAATGGCCTAAATGGAAAAGGAATTCTATAAACGAATAAATAACAAACTAAATAATGAATAAATATTGTAATAAATTGATAATGGTAATAGTGACTATATATAAAATATGAGGAAAGAAGTAGTAAATAGTCTCAATTTGTCTATTCAAGACACATTAAGTAAATTTTTAGATATAGAAAAGTAACTGAGTATTAAAAAATATTATATAGAATAGAATTTAGTGAAGTTAGTACATGAAGTTAATTAATAAATTACATAATTGTAAAATTCTAGTTAAGTTCCATTAAATGGTTTAATTGCAATTAACTGTGACATGAAGCACAGCGAATATGACTCATTTTGAACTTTTTTACATTTTTGTAATATTTATATTCATATTTTTAGGAAGTATTAAACAATATTGTTATATATAATCATGTCTATACATGTATCTAATAATTACATCAGTATTAATTAAAAATTGAGTTAAAGATTCATATTTCATACCATAAAATAAAGTAAAATAGTTGCTTGATATTAACAAGATAAGGTACTGTAATGTACGAAAAAAACAAATCCTGTGTACCCTTATAAAGAAGACGAAGAAAGCTGGATCACTCAAAAATTACCAATACACCTATCTTCGATAACCTAACATTTTTGCATTTTCTTGGACTCCTAAACCTTCACCACTTCAATTAAAAAATTAATACTTGTTCCCATTTTTCAAATATTGGTGTGAGAAACGACACAATATAGAATTTACATTATTGTAGTACCTGTAATATATTTTAGCAAAATTGTATAAATTTAATTTGTGATTCTTTTAGATATTTGAAAAGTTCTTTTTTCTTTGTTTTCTCAATAATGACTTAGTTTTATCCGGAACTATTCCTGTGATAGTTTAACTGTGTAGACATTTGAGATATAATTATGCTCTAGACGACTCATCTTATTTACCCTTCAACTTTTCCGAAATCAAATTGTATATTTCATCAGCCGTCAGACTTCAACCGAGACAAATTTCAACAGTAGTGTTACTGGATCAAAAGCCGTCGTTCTGAACATTGTGAGTTCGGTTGCTATCTTCTTCGCATTTGAGAAATTTTTAGTCCATGTACCTCTCATCACGATCACAGCCTTCGAAATCGTCTTTATTTATACTTTTTCTGAAGACATACTTCATCCAAAACTTATAGCCAGACAATTAGACTTTGTGCTTTCATCGCTCTGAGTTCGACTTGGAAATCCAAGCTTTTTGAAATCTTCCTAACAACTATACGGCTAAGTCTATCCTTAGCATTATGTACGAGTTTCGGAAAGAGAATCATTTAAACTCGGTTTACTTCCATTTTGTATTTGGCGTTCGAAATTTCAAATGGTTATTTTAAGATAACTCAGAAGTGACGTTGTTATTCCCGGTTCTAATAAACTCTATATTTATACAAGGTTATGAACAATGTTATTTAGAACAAAAGATCCAGGTAGATTCACAGCTTTTGAGTATCGTTATTTTATGAAATTCAGAAAGATCTCTAAATAACAATAACTTTAGATTTGCGTGGAGAATAATATTTAGACCAATATACTCATGGCATTATGGGTTAATTACATTTGATTTATAACTTATAAAATATCATCAAAATTTTGTCTCCTCCAATTTACGGTTGTGGAGTGGAACCCTCATTTTACATGAAATTATTACAAATATATTCAAACTTATAACAGTATAACATCGATGTCTAGAAATGATTATTAGTTGATAACTCACTACACAGGATTTGATTTTTTCGTACATTATGAGCCCCTCGATTTTTAAGGAGACGCTCCTGGAAGGAGCCAAGCTACAGTTATGACTTCTAGGCCTTGACGTATACTGATTTTATTTTTATTTATAACTTTTCACTCCAAATGTTGATATGTGTTGGACTAAAAATATCGACTTTGCCTTGCTATAAAATGCTTTAAGTTGATAGATGTTAAATTAATTAAATTTCCACGTTGTGTAACGCGTGCTGATACTTTATCTCTACTAAAATTTAAAATTATGCAAATATTGATTATTGTAAGTATAGCTACACTTGTGTTGATTTTGATACCATTTATAGTTATATTATTGGAAACACTCTTGATTTAACCTTAGAAATATATTTCAAGTTTTCTTAATACACCATAAAATCAAGTCGATCAGAATTTTCTTAAGAACTAAAGCAATATTGAGACAGATGCCAATTAACTATAACCATAGCTTAATACACATGGCAAACACTGAAAGAACGAAGAGTTTCGAAAACAATATATTCCACATTGAGAATTCGACTATAATAGCAAGTCTAAATTTTAACAACCAACGATTTTCAGTTAAAACTGAACAAACACCTCAGATTTAAGTTGTAAATAAGATATCAAAACAAAAAAGATTGGCCAAGTTCACTCTACATGCATATGAAGTCCGAAATCTAGAGTTGAGATAATTTATAGTGTTTCACTAACCAACTTATTATAAATATTTATAAACAATTAATAACGATTTTGTGCATGACTTACTAAAACTAACTCGACCCACTTATTTAAGCTAAATAATTCCAATTTTTACAAAAAACAATAATCAACTTTTGAATCTATTAAGCGCAATCTCAATGATATAATCGAAACCTCTAACTGCTGAAGAAGTTAAGAAAGCGAGTAGTCTTTCTTATATTTTGTGTGAACGATTTCATTTCATCTTGATTTTAGAAGTTTAAAACTTGAAATATAATTTTTAGTTAAAATACTGGCTACTTCGGATTTTTGAGCACCAGATTTTTCCTGTTTTTGAGCTGTTTAGGCCAAAAATCGTCATTTTTTACATCTATATTTCGAGCTTGAAACACAGTTGAATTAAACTGCACGGTTGAAGTTATCAAAATATATTATAGTATATATTTACAAATTTATTTCACTCCAAATGAGCTCAAATTATGTTTGCAATTGATATGTGTACCCACAGTAAAGCATAATGAGGAAGAATCGTGAAAATGTCTTAAATTGGACTCAATACAGTATTTAGTTCTAATGGAGTGATAATTTTACTTTTCCATTCCTATCTGTAACTATCAAAAACTGTGGTGTGGTCTAATATTGTGAGATTTACTTGAAAATTAATAAACATTCCCGGATGAAAAATAAATTATTTTGGACATAAATCTAGAAGGATAGATTTTTCATAAAGCTGACACTTGAGATATACAAACGTCTTAAAATAGATTTTAATATTGCTTACGTTATATAATTTAAATTTACTAGAAATGATACAATGGTTATAAGCTGACTTAATATAGTTAAATCATCATTTTTTACTGTACAGATAATTTATTAAGGCTTAAGTCTGGTTGGAGCTCATTTGAGAGATGGAAAGGTGAGATGGTAAATCACTATACGTCGGTATAAATGCAAATAAACGACAAATCGGCAATCACTGAAAATAGTACTTCGTGTTGAATCGTCAACACTACCGTCACTTATCTTGTTAAAAAGATGTTAAATCACACATAGTAAATACATTAAAACTGTTACATAAATGAGGAAGCAGAATCACTTAGATTGGAAACAAAGATGAAAGCCATTTTAATATACTGGAGAATCATTAACAACGAGAATTATTAATATATATTATTTTTAATTGGTCATAGTAAAATAACTAGTATATATTTATTTATTGCGTTTGGATGTATTGTTGGATTGTTGCTGTTGAGTGAGTCATGTTTTTATTAAATCTGCCTAAAACACCAAAAAATAAAAATTATCGAACAAAAATAAAAATAATTGGACAAAATAGTGTAGATTAGTGTAGAAAATAATAATTTTTGGATAAGAAATAATGTATCTGGACAAGAAAGAAATATTTTTGGACATAAATTTCATATGCTAAAAAATTATGGACTCGCAATAATTAATTTTGGAACTGCTGTATATTTAATAATTCTTGTTGTTAATGATTAAAAATGACGATTAAAATTCAAAATATACAATAATCGACAATCAAAACGATAATAAATTTAATCGTTAGTACCACGATTGATAAGATCATGCAGTTATTGATTTTAAAACCAAAAACAGTGAAATGAAGAAGTTGGAGTAGTTATTTTTAGTTGTTTATAAGTTTATAGATGTTTATAGTATACATACGTATGTTAAAGTAATCGTGATCACTCAATTTTTATTGATTCAGGTTAGTTGTAATCCGAATCAAACTTAGAGACACTACTTTATGTGGTCAATGTTTAGTTTAGAATTTGTATATCTTAAATATTTTAGAATATATTTTTTTATATACTAAAACTTTATTTTTAGCAGTACTCGTAATCTGTCAATAACTATCTAATGGAGTTCCATAAATATTATTGTGATACTATGCTAGACTTATTGTAAACTGGCTCGTGTTCAATGAAGTATGACAGTACAGTACAAAACATATACATTAGAGTGAAAATATAAATTTGACAGTAAATTAACGCTTGTTAAATCAATTATATACTTAAGTATATCATAAGATACATCATCATTATATGTACAAATTGTCATTCAAATAATTTATGCTAAAATGCTGGTTTTTTATATATCAATCAGGAAAATTTATAATAGTTACTATTTTTAAAATATAATAGTTTTATATACTTGAATATACTAACTTATATACTATTTATATGCTGCAAATATACTACATTACCTCGCTCTCAAGGGGGTAGCCTTTTCACTTATAAGGGGGTTACCATTTTCAACCCCCTTATAAGTGAGATGTATCCAAAATGTATCCAAAAAATATTGTTGTATTTGAAGGGTTTATGGCCAAAAAACAGGGCTAAAACGCATGATATTTGGCACTCGCTTACAAGGGGGTAACTTCATGTCCAACCCCCTTGTAAGCGAGTTGACCTACCCCCTTATAAGCGAAAATGCGACCCCCTTCTGAGTGAGGTTATGTAGTACAACTATATACTTAAATATGAGAATTCTACACAAAATATTAACACTGAGGTGGTATTTTTGTACTGAATAATACAGCAAGTAGTATCAAACAACCAAGACATACATGCATTATAATGCTATTTCCGCGACGTATATTGATTTACCATCTCACGCCCCAAATTGAATTTTGATCAAATGCCATTTTGAATGAAATATAATATTTTAATTCCTCAGAAGCTGCCAAATAATAACTTAATAATTATAATGTAATTTTAAACCATCTTAAATTTTTTGCTGCGAGATATAAGGGTAATAGCTGGTATTCCGGTTGTCTCCACCTGTAACTTGCTTGGCAAACTTGAGCCATTAATGAAGCCAGGAGGTATTGATTTAGTTTTATCCTTCTAATTAATTCTTGTATTTATTCCTTTCCTACGGTGGCTTGGTCCAATTAAAATTAAAATGAACTGTTTAGAATCAATTGAGTTGGTAGGGCTATTAAATACACGGTTACATGACAGTATGTGCATTTTGGGTACAATTCAGTAGTGATAATATTATAGATATATTACATTAATAGTAATAAACGTTCTCCCTACAATTGAGCAGAAACTGAGCTCCATCATGAAAGTCAAATGTTCAAATATTCTAAAGAACAAGGAGACAAGTTGACAATATTGTGGTGTAATTGTATTAGTCAATATCTAGTATAGTTTAAAATATAAAGTGTAATCGTAGGTCTGCTATGCTAACTGAGTTTTTAAAAATAGTCGAATTTCACACATTTTTTATCATTATTTTTGAACAATATTTTGACTTAGAGAAAAAATGACGAACATCCTCCCGTACAATATAGATAGATATATCTTCATATAATAATAGATACATTGACGATAGTGAATTCAAAAAATTATTAAAAAATGCTATTATTTGATAACATTATTTCAACTTGCCATCCTATGTCGCTTCCTGAATAATTAATTGTTAGCATCGTAGCAACGTTTAGATGATTAGTATTTAGCAATTCTTATTTATTTTTCCTTAATTTAAATTTGAGAAAGTTTCAAGTCACTGTTTTTATTGTTCTTGAACTCACACACAAAGACTAAAGTAGAACAATATGATACTATATTCATAATCTATGATAAGTAATATACTGATTCACAAAGATTTATGCGAATTCCTAGCAAAGCGTATTTATGATAAATACACAATTAGATGTTATATCTTATTCATTCAATTTTTCTTAAAAATATATGTTATATATTACCTAATTAATTGAATTCAGTTAGTAATTAATTTAAGTAATTAATGCACAATGTAATAAATATATTTAAATACTATATTGCAACACAATCAACAACAAAAACTGAGCTGCGGAAAGATCATGATTGTAATGTACTTACACTTGTAAAAAGATAACCATTGCATATAAGTGTAGTTGTATATGGTAACTATAACAGCGATTTGAGAAAAACACTTATTAATTATATATTAAAATCTCATCAGCAAAGTTAAATTATATGATTAAATAAGGTATTACTTGATTAATAAAATTACTTGATTTGGTTAGTCTAGCTTACATTTATTATAGAAATTTTATTATCAGTATAATATTTGAGATGGAAGTTAAATACGACAATTATAACAAATTATTTTACAAACCTATATAATTAAATATTTAATTACAAACAAGTTTCTTATTTAGTTTACACGTTGTTAAAATTAATATATACTTCATTAATATTTGAGTAACAATGCGAAACCTGAAATGATCGATACAATATTTGTTTTAATTATTACTAATATATCATATTGAATCAACATAACTGGTGAAGCAAGTCTATAATTTTCAATTTATGATTAAATCTGTTTACTCTTCAAATTGATTTAGGAGTAGTGAATCACGTTAGATTATGCTATATAACTGGATAAGCTGACAAAGTTAACAGTTACCTCACATTTTATTCCCTAGTTGTATTGAATTCATTTATATAATATTGACGAAATTTATTATGACTTGTTCCAATTAATGGATTACAGCCTCATTTTATGATTACATCTTTCAGATAATTTTATTTGATTCCATACGGGAGGATGTTCCAGTTTCGCTTTCCATTCAAAGTTATAATTAACATAGTTGGTAGTTTCCTTAACCACCACAATAAAATTAAATTATCTTATTAATGATAACTCTAATATAATTTATACTCACTATAAGATAATTATGGACAATTTCAATTTTAACAGGACAAAATAAGTTTTTAAACATTAATGAAAACATTAAAAATTTCTTTAGAACTCATGAATATAGTTGTATGCGATATATTTACGACTATTTGGGTTTTGATTAATAACGATAGTAGGGTTGTTATTTATACGGAATATACAGGAAAAATCGTTTTTCCGTATAAAAATGATACGGAATAGTACGCAGACATACCGTATAAAATATTTTTATCCGTATAAATTGTTGTGAAATAGATCATTTTTCAAAAAAGAATTATATTATTTTATCTTATTAATGTTATAATAATTATATTTACAACATATTACTTACACTTATATATGTTTCCCGCTCCACAAAACATTATATATCGCTTAAAACCTAAATACAAATAATTATTTCTGATAAACATGGACTAAACTCTGGAGTCCAAAATTTGAGCATTAATGTTAGCATATTATTTGATTGGTCTAGTTTTAATTTCATTTTATAGTGTAATATGACGATATTTAAGATAATTTTAATTGATATGGATATTATTATAGTTATAAATGTATATTTATGATATACTATATCTTATTAATATTAATATAGTGTAATACACACGTTACATAATGTTTACTATATTTTTATTCATTTTTTACTACCAAAATCTAAAATATAATACTATATTCACTGAATAGAATTAAATAAATGAAATAACAATACTTTAAAATTATAGCAATGTAAAATTAAGGCATGATTTAAACATAAACTCGTTACTAATGGATGTTAGGAATACAATAATGGAATACATTACTTCATGAAATATTTTAATTGCAGTTAAGAATCTATTATTGTCTTTTGTCTTCCAAAAACATTTTATTATCAATTATAACCTTATTATCACGGTATTTGATATTTTTAAGAATTTTTTGATCTAATTTAAAGCTAAATACTCTTATTTTCAGTCATTTACGTATAAATTCTGAATATGCATGAAATTTAGTCGATAATAATTCAAACCCAAGCGTTTTAAAAAGAATCGTATTTTGAGGAATATTTTAAGTCATTATATTAAAGTGGAGTTTTATAGTATTATGTTTTAATAGTAATAATAATGATAAAATGTAACATTTCCACTCACTTTTATGACAAAATAGTGTAATATATACGGAAAAAATCGCTATTCCGTATATAGCATCCGTACGTATGATTTTTGTTTTGCCGTATTTTTCCGTATAAATAACAACCCTAAACGATAGTCAAGATATCATAAAAGTTGACATTATTTGGTTGGAGTGGATTTTAGTAAGAACGCATATTTATATGAGACTATTATAAATATAATAAAATTTCATTTAAAATGGTACCAAAATGCACCACAATGATTTAAAGAAGCTGTTCGACTGAGGGAAATTTACATTAATTGATAAAAATATTACTTATTTGGATTAGTAATATTTTATTTTAATATTCAAATAAAATGACTCACTTTACTGTAACCTTATCATCAGTTTAGAATAAATAGTAGAACGAACAAATAACAAAGATTGAATAATTGTAAAATAATTTTGTCCGCAGTCACTCTAAATCAAAATAATGATAATAAGTTGTAAGACATGCGTAGCGGGGGTGGACATATAGACGTTTGATACTTTTATAAATATATTATTATAAATATATTATTACTACTCTCACAAATAGACAACACTGCTTAATAATTCAGCTGATTATCTTTGGTTGTTTGCTATGTGTTGTAAGTATGAAGTGAACAATGAATATCCGATAGTCGAAACTTAATTTTTAATGATTTGGATTTAACATGCGCTCCATTGTATTCACTCAAAGCAATTTTATGAGCAAAATAATTTGATTTGATTATATTTACATCCTACATAACCTCGAATTGACACCCACCCTTGTTCGAATACAGACACCCGAGCAGTTTTCAAAAATGGTCAGGGTGTCTATAAGTGAGAGCAAATCTGGCTCAGTTTGGTATATTTCTTGTGTCAGATTTGGTTTTCAATTTCAGTTAAAGACACATTTTCCATAAATTTATAAATTTTCTGAAATTTTTATCAAATTTCTAGTTTTCTTGATATATTCTGCATAAATAACTAATAACTAGAAGGCTATATAACATATAATTTAGTATTATGGTCACAAAGCTCCAAAGCTCTTATAAATCTATTAAATACAAAAGAGATTTACAATGTTAAATTCACTTACAAACTCCTTTTACAGTTCAGTTACAGACATTTTATGCAATAAAAATAGAAGGTGTCTCAATTCGAGGTAATGTAGTATTTCAATTCAAACAAAACTCTATCAAAAAGACAAGTAGTTTAAGATATAAAATTATATTGAATCGGATGGCTTGTTTTCAGATTAGTATTCACATACAAATATAATTTAATCAATATCAAAGAATACCGAGGTTTATTATATGAATTGTACCACAGAATTATATTATTTTTAAATCAAATTTTAGTCTGATTCGTATTATAATCGAATCTTTAAACGTTATTTGATTCTTTTCTTGATTATTTTAATAGTTTAGAACTTTACCCACTTCAAATGAGAAATGGTCAAAGTTATAGTCTATGGTCGTATTGTGATAAACAACAGCTTTTAAATCTTGTTTAAACTAGTAAATCGTAAGGGAAAATCAACTGGTAAAGTATTCAGATTCAATTTCCTAAAAGAACAATAAATTAGCTTAAATCGATGTATACTGCACTAAGTAGAAAAAATTAACGTTATAATTATAAATGGAAACCTGAAGAAACATATACATTGTTCGCATACGTTATTATTCATGGTAAAAATTGGACTAATACTAAATTTCTATAATAGGGTAGAGTATTCACTCAAATGAAAGTTGTGAATTTTTGATTTTATGATAAAATAATAAATATTTATGTATTATATGTAGTAATTGTAATTTTAATATATTCTTCACCTCCATATCGCATATTGCAAAATTTACTAAATTTCACTTTTTAAGCTTTAAAATATGAGCTGGACAAAAACTTGAAGAGAATTTTATTGTTATTATACTAATATTTGATTTCATATATTATTGGCTATACACAATTCTTCAACCTCATAAATTCGAATATAGCTAAAAATAGTGTAAAAGTACATTATTTGTATCTCCTACATTCTATCAGCGGCGCGTCGGATTTTTATTGAGTAGAATACATAACATATATACAGAAGTTATACATATTATCTGGAAGATTGGTAACTTGCTCTTTTTTAAGATTCCATTTTCCGAAACTCTGAATTTTGGATTGGTAATCGGTTTATCGCCATTATTTAATTTAAGATGACAATATATACTAACAACATAAATACCATTTGGTTTAGGCTGAGTCCTAAAACTTGCTGAGATATAACCGAAACTAAGAGGCATTTTTGCTAAAAATCGAAAAAATATTTGTCGGAGGAAACTGAAAAATATTGAGCATATGTTCTTATATATGTTCATAGCAAACGCACATGAGTGGAATAATCTCAAAAAATCTTATTTCAGTAGATTTCCTAAACGCCGAAATATATAAATTAAAGTGGATGGTATATTACTTTACTATATTATATAATAAAATATGATAATACTTCACTTCCTAATCTAATATTTACTTTAAATTTGTAATATATTGATTTGAGGTTCTATGTATTTCGTTCTATAAATCTGACATATTATATTAGTAAACTTAATTTAAGTTACACTTTATTATATTCTACAAAGCAATATAAATAATATTACATTAACTTACCATTTCAATTATTATCAAGATTTGTGTGTTACTAAAACTATATATGTACAAAAGGCATATTATTCTCTGAATTCAATTGTTTAAGGTTAGAATATTTTTAAATTGACTGACGCTATCCAAGAGTTACGGGGACTTTAAGCGTATATAACGGTACTTCCGAAACATACAAATATTTCATATTTTATATGACAAAAATATATATTTATTTTGTAAAATAATGGCACATATTTAAATTATCCACTTCAATGAAAACAGAGAATATCAGAGAAATTAAATAACAAAACTACGTGATATGAGTAATATTATATAAAATAAGAATAAATGATATTAAACGTTAATATTTTAATTATTAATTAAATACATAATATGTTCGATATAAATATCAGATTTGTAGAATAGCTAAAAAACCTTCCGGATAACTTGAAAAGATATTTTGGGAAATAATCATCTGTAGTGCTAGACAATGTTACCCAATACAAAATGATTCAAAGTTTCAAAATCAATCTTATTTACCCTTCAACTTTTCCGAAATCAAATTGTATATTTCATCAGCCGTCAGACTTCAACCGAGACAAATTTCAACAGTAGTGTTACTGGATCAAAAGCCGTCGTTCTGAACATTGTGAGTTCGGTTGCTATCTTCTTCGCATTTGAGAAATTTTTAGTCCATGTACCTCTCATCACGATCACAGCCTTCGAAATCGTCTTTATTTATACTTTTTCTGAAGACATACTTCATCCAAAACTTATAGCCAGACAATTAGACTTTGTGCTTTCATCGCTCTGAGTTCGACTTGGAAATCCAAGCTTTTTGAAATCTTCCTAACAACTATACGGCTAAGTCTATCCTTAGCATTATGTACGAGTTTCGGAAAGAGAATCATTTAAACTCGGTTTACTTCCATTTTGTATTTGGCGTTCGAAATTTCAAATGGTTATTTTAAGATAACTCAGAAGTGACGTTGTTATTCCCGGTTCTAATAAACTCTATATTTATACAAGGTTATGAACAATGTTATTTAGAACAAAAGATCCAGGTAGATTCACAGCTTTTGAGTATCGTTATTTTATGAAATTCAGAAAGATCTCTAAATAACAATAACTTTAGATTTGCGTGGAGAATAATATTTAGACCAATATACTCATGGCATTATGGGTTAATTACATTTGATTTATAACTTATAAAATATCATCAAAATTTTGTCTCCTCCAATTTACGGTTGTGGAGTGGAACCCTCATTTTACATGAAATTATTACAAATATATTCAAACTTATAACAGTATAACATCGATGTCTAGAAATGATTATTAGTTGATAACTCACTACACAGGATTTGATTTTTTCGTACATTATGAGCCCCTCGATTTTTAAGGAGACGCTCCTGGAAGGAGCCAAGCTACAGTTATGACTTCTAGGCCTTGACGTATACTGATTTTATTTTTATTTATAACTTTTCACTCCAAATGTTGATATGTGTTGGACTAAAAATATCGACTTTGCCTTGCTATAAAATGCTTTAAGTTGATAGATGTTAAATTAATTAAATTTCCACGTTGTGTAACGCGTGCTGATACTTTATCTCTACTAAAATTTAAAATTATGCAAATATTGATTATTGTAAGTATAGCTACACTTGTGTTGATTTTGATACCATTTATAGTTATATTATTGGAAACACTCTTGATTTAACCTTAGAAATATATTTCAAGTTTTCTTAATACACCATAAAATCAAGTCGATCAGAATTTTCTTAAGAACTAAAGCAATATTGAGACAGATGCCAATTAACTATAACCATAGCTTAATACACATGGCAAACACTGAAAGAACGAAGAGTTTCGAAAACAATATATTCCACATTGAGAATTCGACTATAATAGCAAGTCTAAATTTTAACAACCAACGATTTTCAGTTAAAACTGAACAAACACCTCAGATTTAAGTTGTAAATAAGATATCAAAACAAAAAAGATTGGCCAAGTTCACTCTACATGCATATGAAGTCCGAAATCTAGAGTTGAGATAATTTATAGTGTTTCACTAACCAACTTATTATAAATATTTATAAACAATTAATAACGATTTTGTGCATGACTTACTAAAACTAACTCGACCCACTTATTTAAGCTAAATAATTCCAATTTTTACAAAAAACAATAATCAACTTTTGAATCTATTAAGCGCAATCTCAATGATATAATCGAAACCTCTAACTGCTGAAGAAGTTAAGAAAGCGAGTAGTCTTTCTTATATTTTGTGTGAACGATTTCATTTCATCTTGATTTTAGAAGTTTAAAACTTGAAATATAATTTTTAGTTAAAATACTGGCTACTTCGGATTTTTGAGCACCAGATTTTTCCTGTTTTTGAGCTGTTTAGGCCAAAAATCGTCATTTTTTACATCTATATTTCGAGCTTGAAACACAGTTGAATTAAACTGCACGGTTGAAGTTATCAAAATATATTATAGTATATATTTACAAATTTATTTCACTCCAAATGAGCTCAAATTATGTTTGCAATTGATATGTGTACCCACAGTAAAGCATAATGAGGAAGAATCGTGAAAATGTCTTAAATTGGACTCAATACAGTATTTAGTTCTAATGGAGTGATAATTTTACTTTTCCATTCCTATCTGTAACTATCAAAAACTGTGGTGTGGTCTAATATTGTGAGATTTACTTGAAAATTAATAAACATTCCCGGATGAAAAATAAATTATTTTGGACATAAATCTAGAAGGATAGATTTTTCATAAAGCTGACACTTGAGATATACAAACGTCTTAAAATAGATTTTAATATTGCTTACGTTATATAATTTAAATTTACTAGAAATGATACAATGGTTATAAGCTGACTTAATATAGTTAAATCATCATTTTTTACTGTACAGATAATTTATTAAGGCTTAAGTCTGGTTGGAGCTCATTTGAGAGATGGAAAGGTGAGATGGTAAATCACTATACGTCGGTATAAATGCAAATAAACGACAAATCGGCAATCACTGAAAATAGTACTTCGTGTTGAATCGTCAACACTACCGTCACTTATCTTGTTAAAAAGATGTTAAATCACACATAGTAAATACATTAAAACTGTTACATAAATGAGGAAGCAGAATCACTTAGATTGGAAACAAAGATGAAAGCCATTTTAATATACTGGAGAATCATTAACAACGAGAATTATTAATATATATTATTTTTACTTGGTCATAGTAAAATAACTAGTATATATTTATTTATTGCGTTTGGATGTATTGTTGGATTGTTGCTGTTGAGTGAGTCATGTTATTAATATTAGTATCCGATGTTGTGAAAATATTTATGAATATAACATTTATATAATGTAAAACGTGAGTCATGTTATTATTATTAATTGTGGCTTGTAATTTCTAAAAATTTCATAAAATTTGAAAAGTAAACAAACATACTGTATAATTAAGCTTTATTATACAGTATAATAAAAAACTATATTATATGTAACACATTTTCAAATAATCTTTCACTTCGCAATGCGAAGAAATCAAAATACAACCGAATTATTCCAGATGTAAGCAGAAATTAACGCATTAAGACAAGTAGTTTCCTAATATTAGCAAGAAAACCAAAGTTTGTAAAACAAAATTCAAAGTTAAAATGATGTATTCGCCTAAAACCAAATTTTGAAACGGGAGCTTAAAGATGCTGAGTATTTAATCACGTAGGCTATGTAACAAGCACAGGCTTCGGAGTTGTAAGCACAAGAGGCCGATAAGAGGGTCTAGCAGTATTAACAGCAGCCTAACTAGCAGGTATAGCTCCAGCTTAGAGTAAATGCGATGTTGCAGGAAATAATGCAGCTTAAGCAGAGTTTGATGCTTAAGGACAGTGTTATAGATTCGAATCACATCCAATACTAGAAACTGGAGCAGCAAGTAATGAACTAGAGCATCGAGAACGAGGGCTTGCAGGAAGCTAACGACATCCTTTAGTAAAATCTTTCCCTGCTTTAATAGTAGAAAGACCAGCATAAACAGTAAATATAGAATCTCACTCAGTAAATATTCGAGATTCAGCAATCTCAGTTGTAATAATAAGTTAAGCAATCTTATGTTTAGCAATCCGGTTTATTCCCAAACACTTAAATTCAATCTTTTAACATTTAATTAAACAATTTGAACCGCGAAAACGCAGATTTGAAAGAATCAAACACCTTACTTAGTAAATAACTCGTTCAGATTAAAACGGAATACGTCAGTTAATCGCAATACATTGAACAGCTTAAAACTGAACATCAAATTAAAACGGTTCAAATGCAAAAATACTTTGACCAATTCAAAACGGGTTATTAAAATAAATGGAACGACGCCTCTTTATCATTTGAAATGCTCAAACAAAAACTAGAAAACACACAACGAGAAAACGAACAGCTCAAATCAATTTACTATTAAAGTGGAAACTTGGACAGATCAATTCAAATAAAAGACCTCGAATTCGATAAGATATAAAAAGATAACTAAATAACTAAAAGTTAATAAAAATAAATGTTTGCGCAAAAAGAGCAAAACAGACTTAATTAACAATAAATGCAAATTTAAGAGCAAAGAGAGCAAATAAAATATCAACAGGAACAAAACCAAAAGTAGGTGAAAATACCATCAAGAGCCACTTCAGCGTCTAAGTCCATGACAGAATCGCTATCTGCGTACAACTAGAAGATTCAGCCAGAAGACTACGAACTTATCGTTAAACCAGAATCAATCAAATAATCTGATAAGAAGAACCTGGGCGACTTCGCAATAAAGAGAGAATACAAACAAAAAGAAAGCTCACGACCAGTGTCACAACCAAGTAGCCATAAACACCAGCCAGCACCTCAAATTGCAGAACAAAAGCAAATTATCGAATCAAAATCCAGCTCCTTCGGCGATAAAACTCCAGATGAAGAAAAACAGCAGATGATCCAGAGCATGTCCGAAAATGATAACGAAAAACCACCTGTTTACCCGAGCGTATAGCGAAATATTCAGGAGATATCAAACAATGATGAGAGTATCCAATCAGAGAACGTTTCTGAAGTTCATTCGATGCTCACTGATTAAACCAGCACAAAGAATGTTGTTCAAAAGTAAGAGGAACTCAAAATTGAAAATATCATCAGCCCTTAATTACCAAAGACAAAAATAGCTGAACCAGAAGTAAAACCAATTTAATAAGAGATAAAATCAATTGAAAAAGAAGTAATAATTGAATAAGCTCCAAAGAATGCACCTGAAGTCTAAAATGAGTTAGAGCCCGTTCAAAAAGAGCAAATTTAAGAAAAGTAAGCAAATTTAGATTTGAATCCGGTAGCTCCAATCACAGAGGTCAAAATTCAGAGTCCACCTGAAAACCCACTGAATTAGTCCGACCTCCAGAGCTCTGTACACAAAGAAGATACACAACCAATTATCTCTCCCACAGTCAACAACAATGTAATTCAAAAAGTGGTTGATTAGATGCAGAGCAAAACATCCGAGCTCACCACCTACAGCGACCTCAGCAACGACGAAATGGAAATTGAAAACCAGTCCATGACCGACTCGGTTAACGCGCGCATAAACTCAATCCTGAACAAGGACCCCGTTCTTGACCACGTAGTTCTAACCAGTGCCGTTATCTACTCCCAGAATGGAAATTAAGACAATTCACAGTAAAATCAATCGTAGAGTGAAAATAAGCAGAATTCGCTCGCTGAAAGTAATCAATTTCAAGCCCAAAATCAGTCTCAGAGCTAAGAAAACAAGCAGTCTGATCAGAGCTAAAATGAGAACAATCAATTACAGTCTCAATCAAACGACCAAAATTAATCCCAAAACGAACAAAGCGCCTATAAACTTGAGAATTAACATTCTGCAACCGAAAACGCTCAGAATAATTCGCAAACGTCCACAAATATTTACAAACACGTCCAGCCGGCCGACCTTGACGACGACTACTTCGAGTTCCAACCCGATTTTTAGAACGAAATTCCCTCTCAAAACAACAACGAACTCACTTTTGATGAGTTTCAGGACAATTCTTCAGTGAAAACGAGCGCGAATAATTAATTCGTGGCCGAGAGTTAAAACGACTTCTACAAATCAGAAAATTAATATTAAAAGATGAAGGCGTCCGATTTAATGAACTCGCCAGTTAAACAAATTGACCCTCTAAGACAGAGCAAAATTGATAAAATAAAAGGACTACTCAAAGAACAAAGAAGCCAGTCAGATTTTAATGAACCACTCAAAGAAGACTTCCTGGACAGAGAAGATGAGGAAGACGACGGAGGATTGGACATCGACGACCTAGCAGCGTTCCAAAGTTAAACGGGAGGAAAAAGCGGATTAAGCGACCTTAGCAGGATGTGATAAGATATAATTGATAATATAATTTTGCTTTTTAAAGTTGTAGTCCATAATTTTACCACAATAATAACACTCACTGGGCTTTTCTTCGTTCAATCTCGTTTCTCATGTTCTTAAGAGCAATTTCAGGATGTTTACTTCTACTTGTATTCTGTAAATAACACAACATAACCTATGGAGGGAGATCTTATGTAATATCTGTATAATTTTATAAAGGCTATGGAATATCACCTTTGTATAATCCATGATTACGTAAATGATGCATTAGTGTGATCAAATCATCATGAGACATCAAAAGTCTATTTAACGGGATATCTTATAAGTTAATATTGTTTAATATATTAGGATACTAATTATCAATTAATAACATAGTTTATTAAGCTAAAATAAATAATTATTCCAGATGTTTAGCAGTGTATTGTGTAAATATTACTCGTGCTACATACGCGTAATCGTTGTTGAAGAACTTACAATATGCATAAATTTTGATTTTTTCATGAGTTGGCATTACTTTATATTCTAATTCTATTGTATTTAAATTAATTTATTGTATTTTCTAATCATTAATACTTATAGAATCTTTTTCGTCAATAATATCAACTTGATTTTTTGCTAAAAGTATGCGATAATATGATTTGCATTATTACTTTGTTCTAGGTTATAAATTGTCAGACACGTACCCCCAGTCTATGTAAGTCTTATCTCTGCTTACTTATTTGACGAGCTTTAAGAGCTGAATGCGTTCTTTATCATCCCAATAATAATATTATGATTGTTTTGGCATTAGGTGAAGTGGTGATTTATTTGAACACAAATATTACTAATTACTATGTTATAACAAATATTATAATAGTTTTAAGCAATTATACAAATAATTGGAATTATATAGTGTGAATTATAATTAATGTGTATTTGTACATGTATTTGTACATGTATTTGTGTCGGCCGAAATAGCTGCCGCGTGTGGTGCCGCGGAAAACCGCGTACCTAAAACCGCGGAAACCGCGTGTTTTGGGACAGCTTAGTATTTGTATGTGAATATAATTTGATACTACTAAGTAAACTTCAAGAAAATGTTTATTGAAATCAGTATAATATTATTAACCGAGAACAATAACGTATATCGGCTCACTCTTTTGGTACATCTCAAAAACATCCACTCAATAATCGATTACTTCAATCACAGGAACTTTAAATATTTAAAATGATATTTTTATTTTAATGCGTTCTTTACTTCTGTAACTATGCACATAAAGGATTCTATATGTATTGTTCCCTGTTCTAAACTTAGAAGCACTACGCGTTGCCGCTGATACGCTAGTCCCAAGATTCCTACCAGCCATCCCAAAGATAACATAAGATAACTTCCGAGGTCAACAATGTTAGTTCAAGTACCGAACTAACTTAGGTTGTCTGAGGAGGCTATTCAGAGTGACAATCCTAGAAGATGAGGTATGATGTTGAGATTAGTTTGATGTAACGTTATGTGTAACTAAGTTTGGATTTGTGGATTGTCATGATTTATGAGATGAAGATGGAATGATTGAATTGAGCCTTAGTACTGATGATAAGGTTACAGTTAAGTGAGTCATTTTATATGTATATTATAACTAGTATATACATATAAGTTGGTGGTATGATGTCTTCTTCTTACTCTAATCGGGTAAGAACATGAAAGCTTTGTATAGTACCATACTAACATTATTTAAATTATATTTCATTGAGTAACAGAAAAAGTACTGATTCTTTAGTTAATTTTGATTGATTTTCTTGATTGATTACACTTGATTACACTTGATTGATAACATACATTGGTATTTTCTTCATAATGGTTTTTTCGTCAACGATTTAGCAAAAACTCTATTTTAATTAATTTTCTAAATATGTAATTTGTAATTTCATATTTGTCTATGATTTAAAACTGGTTTTTTATTCTGTAGCTCGCCAACATCTGAAATCCTGTCTTCTATAAATCCCACTCCAATGAATTCAGAAGTTTAAATAATCACTCCAGCTATATTCTTGACCAACGCGTAGTCACTTCTTCAAATATCTTCTTCTGGTCACCACTCGCTAACTTTTGTAGCGACTGAGATTTTGATGCTCTCACCGGTAAAATACAATTTGTTCTGGGCCGAGCTCTCGTTCAAAACCAACGTCAAAGTTGAAATCCTGAAGGACTATTTTGTTAAAGTTGTCGCCCCGAAAATCCTCTACAAGAACTACTCGCCCAGTTCCTCAATGAGCACGAACAGCTTCACAGCTGCTGTTGATCAAATGACCGGCTGCAAATAAAACTAAAAAGAAGTTTTGCAGTTCCTCATATTTACCAACGGGCGCAAAAAAGTGGTGCAAAAGCTTCAGAATATGGTCGGAGAGGGAGTCAACGCCAGTGCAATGCTCCAAAAGTTCATAGAATGACCGGAAATAATTATGGGAGACGGGTGGTGTGAGCTTTTATACTTTGTTATTGATTTAATATATGATATGCATATTTATAACGATATTAAAAAATAACAAGTAAAAAATTAATGCAAAGCGCTAGGTGTGTCATATAGGAACTTAAAGAAGTTCAATCACTCCTAAACGACGCATAATGGATGAGAAGTATTTGATATTAATTGATGAAATGGAGTACACGACACAAAATCTTACTTACTATTAAGTATTGTAAAACTGTTGACATAACTAGTTTATTCTTTCTGCTCTATCTCTTGAATAGACTCACTTTAACTACAAAGAGATATCAAACTGTCTTACTCTCTGCTATTTATCGGGATTAAAAACACTATCCCATATTAAAGTGGAATATGTATAATATGCGTCAAATAATATAATAATCGATATATGAGTATTACACGAAATACATTAAACATACAAAGCTATTTATGACACAATAGATTAAATAATTATAACCTAGCTTATAATGAGTATTTTCGTTTATCAATAGGTTTGGATATGGGTTTATTTCCTTATATTTAACTGGGTTATCAGATCTGGATTACATGATTTATGTAATGAAGATGCGATGGTTAAATTAAGCCTTTGTATTGTTGATAAAGTTACAGTTAAATGAGTCATTATATTAAATTGAACCGATAAATTACAGTTGAATGTTCTGATTATATTGAGAATTTTCTATTTGCCCTTCAATCAATGGTTAAAGATCAATAAGATAAAAAGAAATATGTTCTTCCATAAACTTGCGGAGTAGCAATCTTATGAGTGAGTGCTTATTAATTAAATTGCTCAGTAAAACGTAATCTCATTCATTTATTTGTTTCAAGATGACCTATCTTACTTACTATTAAGTGTTGTAAAACTGTTGACATAACTAGTTTATTCTTTCTGCTCTATCTCTTGAATAGACTTTTACTTAAATTTGAAGAATTTCTAATCATCATTAATATTTTCAGAATATAAAACAATAGAAAATAATAGAACAGTTCACTCCAAATTAACATGCGAATTCTGTTCTAAAGAATAAATACAAGAATTAAAACTTGAGTACACGATTTATTCTGCCGTAATAATAATATTATTCCGATGAGAAATAGTTATAAAATCAGTTAAATCGAAATATACAGAATTATATACATATCACATCTGTTTCTTCCACAAAACAACTATAATTACAATGGACAATACTATAATGCCAGAAGCCGCTGGGTAAATCCATATGAGTGCCCGGGACTTCATATTGTTGGACCAACTCGTGATGAAGTCCAACTCGAAGGCAGAGTTGAACCAGCAGTTGACGGTGATGTTCGTGGGCTGTGCCTGGATATATTTTCCTAAGTCGTAGATTCGTTGCGAAAAGGTTCCGTAGGTCATGTTCTGGCCCTGAAAAGTTCCAGACCCGTCGTGTTCTCCCATGCACATCTGATTGTACCTTCCGAACCAGGCTTCCGTTACCGGCTGGTTCAGGTTCATCCAGAAGAAGGTCTTCCTAAGAGTTGGGTCGTTAGGGTCGGCTGGGCTGTTTTCCTGACCGACAAACTGGCCCACGACCCCATTGGTGAGGAAGCGGGCGCGGCAGGTCGGATTGTCTTTGAAGAAGGCCTTGATGCACACCTTGTCGCTGAACCACTGGTACTGCATGTGCTCGAAGCAGGACTTTTGAGCTTGTCCTGAGTAGTAAATGCCTGCAAGCATCTTCCCATTGGCGTCCTGAAGCTGAATGAAGGTAAGGTAGTAGTACGGCTTCGTCTAGTTGATGGCGATGGTCCTGTGGTATTGATAGGTGATTCCCTTTCTTGTTTTGAAGTTGGCGATCGGAAGCCTGAAGGAGGCCTGGTTCTCGAACTGTTTGTCTTCGTCGTAGGTATATTGTTGGCAAAAGATAGATACTCCTCCTGGAATCGTGCTGAAGGCGGTTACCACTAGAGCTGGATTCTACATCGTGGTGAAGCAGTACCAGGTATCAAGCGTGCACCTAGTCGGGAGCGGCTGAGCCACAACTGAAAGAGCGTTTCCGTACTGGACTATATCTTATTGATACACGAGCTGGATGCTGGAGGAAAGGTAATTCTCCTCGATTCTGAACCTGAGCTTCACGTTCAAATTTTGCTTGAAGAACTCTACGAAGTTGATTATCTTCTCGGCGTTAACCAGATCTCCATCAGAACTGGTGTTGAAGAAAAATACGTTGAGGGTGTTGAAGTCGCCAGTTTTGTAACCTGAAAACGGGCCTGTTGGAGCGGTTGGAATAATCGAGATGCTCATCCAGCTTCCGTTGTAATATTGAAGGGTAACGGACATCAGCTTCGAAATCTAGCATTTGAGAGGCTTCACGGATATGTTGAAGGCCCAGTCTCTATCAACAGAAAACTTCACGTCGTCCCAGCAGTGCCTTGTATCCAAACTGGTGTGTTCAATTACTGGAATCGTGCCTGGGTAGTAGAACTGGTCTCCAAAGGAAATCGTAAAATCGGCTGACGGATTCTCTTTCACGGAATCATAAGTGGACACATCTAAAACGAAAACAACCTCCAAGTTGTCTCCGGCGACGAAAGTCTGGAAAACGGTGCTCATCGCAGGCGGAATAACAACGTCTTGGAAGTTGAGAACGGCCTTCATTTCCTAACCAGCGTAGTTCACGCAGTTCGGGTTTATATTCGTTCGGAGGTAGAAAGAGCTCTCCGACTGCTTTCCCACCAGAGTCACGTTTTCGTTGAAGCACTCAAACTGTTGAGCGATAACATATGACAACAATTAAAGCATTTTAAGGTGTGAAATTAAATGTAGTTCAAAAATACTTGTGATTAGGCAATATTATATAAATTCTTATTAAATTCTTAATTTATTAATCTTATATGATAGCCTTGAGTAGTAATTCTATTATCATATTATTACTTAATTCATTAATATATACACTAATTTAGAGTCAAAACATAAATAAAGTAGTATTAATAAATTAGAATATAATCGCTAATTCATAAATATTAGTAAAATTAACTCTTTTTATTTCTAAACTTTTTTCTAGTATATTGATTACTGAAATTGAAAATCAATCCTCTAATATTTACTTTGTGTTCAATGTTTACAATTGATTTAAAGACTTCACAACCTGTTTCGACGCATATTGATAATATATCTATAATATTCCAGATAATTACCGATTGTTAAAGATGAACTTGAAAGATGATACTAATTTACAAGTCAAAGTTTTTTCACGTTTCTGAATAATAAATATTGCTACGCATTGCTACCATGATCTTGGCGACTTTTGTTTTTTGTACACAAAAGCTTCCCATAAGTACTCAATATAATTTAAGTTTGTGAAGTGCATTTTCATGAATTTTATAACTCAGATTATATTAAGTTGAGATTTCCAAAGCTTAATTGTGCAATAAAAATAAACAATGGATATGGTATTGAATCAAGTTTGGATATATATTAAATAAATACCAAGCAAAATGGTTCACATCAGTAGTTGATCATCTCGACTGTCCAGTTCTTGATGACGTCCAGGAACTCTCGGGCGTACTCTTTCGCCTTGGGGATGTCGTGGTCCAGGTAGTTGCCACACTCCACCTCGCTCTCGCCCGGGAGTCCTCCCTCGAATTCGGCGATGAACTTCATGGTCTCCTTCAATGTGAAAATGACGGTCGCGTGGTCTATGTTTCTGGTGAGCAGGTAGAAGCCAGTTCTGCAGCCCATCGGACCGGCGTAGACGATCTTGGAGGAAATCTCGGAGCTGCGCACGTAGGTCGCGAGGAGGTGCTCGAAGCTGTGGAGCCCTGCGTTCTCGAGGAACGGTGGCCGATTCGGCTGGACCATGCGCAGGTCATAGGTGACTATGTCGTCGTCAATTCTGGAGATGAAAATACCCTTGTGGATCTTCGTGTGGTCCACTTCGAAGCTCTTGATCTTGTTCAGGGCCTTGCACTGGCTGGTCTTGGGTTGTTGTTCAGACATATTGGAGTGGAGTTGATCGCGAGGATCATCGGAGTGGAACTTGATCCGTGTGTTAGCCGGCAGAATGCGCTATTTTAGAGACTTTTAGTTTTCAATCAAAAATCAATCAAACGAGTTATGTTTTTTCAGATATCAAAATATTAATATTTTAGAATAATGCTCAGTGTGTGCAATTAGTACCGTTCCTTATCATATTCGTTTATTACTACCTCAATAGTTTGCGGCGTTCCTCTTGTTGATTACAAGTTAAATATTTTCAAAAACATAAATACTAAGTTCTTTGAGTTTAAGATTCATAATGAGATTCTATCAGAGATATTATAACTTTATACGAATTCTCACAACCCAATATTTCCATGTTTAAGAATTTTCCAAACTACTGGGTCGTGATTTGGTCGTATTATCATTTATTGATTTGTACAGAATATTACATAGCTTTTCACTTGGTCCTCATGTTGATAACTTACATCACAACGTTCCTCTTGAAGTAGTTTTTGTCTCTTGTCATCTCCAGGAATTCATCTGCGATTTCAGATGGCCTTCTATCTGTCAGCTGAAGCATTAGTTCCTTCAAAACCGCCCTGTCTTTTCGGCTCAAGTACTATTGGTGCATGAACCGCGCGAACGAGTTGTGGAAGTACTACCGCAGCTGCAACGCCGTTTTGTCTGGAATTAGCTCGTGCATCTTTCCCCAGAATTTAGTCGAACAGTTATTCTTTAAGTGGCTTTCGACCTGATGGCAAAGTTTCTTGTTGTCGCTCTCTTGAATTCGCATCGCTTTCTGGAGACCGTCAGAATACAGGTTCTGGAATTGGATTGAGTTCTTCGATTGCGTTCGCGGACTTCCTTCGACCACGTTATTGGACTTCAGGTACATGGCTGGTGTTTAGGAATTACTTTTCAGCAGGTGAGTCAGCGCAAGAAGCTTGAACTGCTCATGAACAACGCTCTCGTCTGTCTCAAGCAGAAGCGCGACTTCAGCAAACAAACGGTCATACAGGTTGTCCGGGAGCATGAGAACGTAAAACGATATTAGCGCAGCACACTTCTCGATCTGGAGCAGCTAGGAGATGCACTCCACTAGCTTATATTATCGCTATATTAATAGCATCTGGAGTGAAACTAAGATTATTGTTTGACCTGAATATAGATACACTATCAGTTTGAGTTCATATTTACAAAATGTTTTGAATACTGTTTGATTTGAAATAAAATTACACAATATCGCAATATCTATGAAACACGTAACAATCTATTCCGACCAAGTATACGGCGTATTATGTTGTATCTGGTTTTAGCATTGATACATTTGATTCAGAGTATTGATTCATAATTATGAAAACTTAGATTTTCATCAATGGTACAAATATTCATGCTATAAATATTCTATTGTCTTATACCAATTATTGCAGTATGTACAACTTTCTATTTTTATAATAATTCATTTTAGTGCAATTTCTATAAATTTAAAGCCAGCTTCCATCTGTTTACTACAATTTAATCAATTTATTTATATACAAACATTAACTCAGTTCAAAATATAAATATTAAAAGTTGCAATTCAACAGATAGAATAATAGTATTTTGAAAGCAGTTCAAAGATACTCCGATGAAATACTTAACTTATAAAGTTTAATTTCAGAACGTGTAAATACAAAAAGACGATGTTGTTGAGGTATTTCTATTTGTTACTTGGGTTCAGGCGTTCGATTAATGCTACTGTTAAGTTGTGCAAGTAATTAAGATCTGTTCAATATGGTTAAGTAATTACCGTTATCTAAAAATTAAACAATTTATCATAAACTATAAGTCACTGCGCCTCGTCGAAGACGTAGGTGAAAAGGTCCTGGATTACGTCCGATTAAATTCCAGTTTGGGTGTTTTGCTCTGTGTGAATGGAAACGCTTTCCACGCTCCGTTATCCGTTGGTTGTTTTGATTTTGAACATCGAAACGTTTTGGATGGAGCTCTGGTCCCAGAACACCAGAACCGAATCCAACTTGGATGCAGATTCGTTCTAGTTTTTAGAGTGAATGATTTATGGAAGAACTTCGGACTCGAGCTACTCTGAAATCGCGAAGAGAGATTCGTTTAGAGAAGCGCTTTCGTTGTAAAAGAGGGCCTTGGGCTTTATATTTGGATATTGCTTGCCTACTTTGTTCAGTTTTAGTAACTTATTCATTTAAAGTGGAATAACATGTATGTGGCAGAATACATGTGGTATAGCACGACTAATAATATTGTTTGATTCAGAGAATAATATTTAAATTCCATTCATTGTATAGGTTGTAAATATTGATTAGCAGCCAGTATAATATAGTGATTCACTAGTGATTCACTTATCAATCATATATAAATCAAATATCAAATTTAGTATAATTAGTATATTGCTATGGTTTAATTACTTATTCAGTTTTAGTAATTTGCTCATCTAGAGTTGAATTAAATACAAAATCGTACAAAGAATAAGAGTATTAATAGGTTAATTGTTATTTATATAATAATATTTGAATTACATTCATATAATAAACAAATTCTGGTTATTCCCCCCAACCTACATATATTGATATTTAAAAATATATTAAAATATAAAATTGTCATTATCACTAGTTTATATAGTTTTAACACGATATATGCAAATATTTCATCTCAATTGTTACTATTTATCTCAAAATGATGAGTATTACAGTAAATGGCTTATTAAAGGTCGGACAGTGATTTAATAAGCTTAAAATGTCCTGAATGACAATATTTAAGCAATTATCAGCGTCAAATGAGCTTTTTCTTTGAATTTTACAATTTTAATAAGTATCAATTGCCAGCATTTATTACTAAATCTATAATAATACATATGAGTCAACATAAATTGCGTTTTATGTCAGTAGTTTTCAAGAATTTCGTTTCTAAAATGCTACTTTAGTTTGCTTGATGATTTATAACGATTCCGCTTTCATTATAATTGAAGTGTGTAATTGAAAATATAGCACATATACAGGTAAATAAGTAGTGAAGGGAATTTAACTCAAAAACGTGAACTAAACTGCTGCAATATTGAATATATGTAGGTTGGGGGGAATAACCCAAATTCTAATTCTAATAATCAAATCAAATTATATGTTTAACTGAATTATCAGAGGGTTGACAAGTGATGATTTTTTGAGATAATAAAATTGTGTGTGCGGATACCTCTGAATCGAAGATAAGTGGTATCAAAGTTTCTCTTTCACTCTAAGTAGTAAAAATATTTTTAATTTTTTAATTTTTTCGCATATATCAATTAAGTATTGTAGTAATCATATTGGTTTTACAGAGCGTTGACAAAGCCTGATTTTTTGAGATACTAAAGTTGTGCGCAGAGGTACCTCTGAATCGAACATAAATGGCATCAAAGTTGTTCTATCACTCTTAGCAGTAAAATTATTCTGGACATTTATTGAAATATTATTTTGCAGCTTATGGCAATATTAAAAATCTTAGGTGTCGTTATGCTTTGGTGTAGTGGTGTAAGATAACATCATCACCGCTTGGCTTGTTCTAGTCTGCTTCTAAAAATAATGACTAATTATTTTCCAGACTCATAATTTTATTTATAAACTGTGAAGATAAATCTCCGCTCTTCCAAATGTTTAACTTCTTTAAGGGTCTGCGTAAGAGAATGCATTTATGAACTTTACTCGATTCATCAAGTGTACTTAAAGTATGCCAAACACTAAGTCTAACTCGTTTTACAATCTAAACTTTTAAGCATTCATAACGCATCTTGTTATAAAATATGGCTGCGATGAACATTACATACTGCCAATTCAAGTACTTTGCACTAAAACCACGATGTTTAGGCGAAAACTAAATTAAATCTGAATTCACAGAATTTTATTCAATCTTCACTTTTTCACTTATCTATAGTTAATTAACTATCATTTAGGCATACTGATTACGCTAACTTAAACGAGATATCAACACTCTATTATATGATTTGATAACTTAAAATCTCCTGTACAACAAAAATAGTGAAATATTTTATAAGTTCAACTATTGTAAGTTCATTTTAGCGCTTTGTAATTAATTACGATTTCTAGCACTTTTACTGATAGTTTAATCAGTATTTAATATCATCTTCAAGGTGAAATGCTATTTTTGCTTAATCAAGCTCCAGCTAACAATCTACTTGGTTAATTTAGGTTATTTATTACTGGTTCGGCTAGAGCTCAATCATTATTCATCGTTTTGATTTTATTGCCTTACATTAAATACATGTCATTTAATAAAATCACATTAAATGTCCTCAATAAATATTCAATCAAATGAACTTATGTGTCACTAAAATTATAGAATATCAGATATAGCAACAAAATTATAACCATTTATAAGTTTTGTCGACCATAACAGACTATAAGTAATTTGATTTTTGAATTACTTTCATTATAATTGTTTTAAAGAATTTCGACACGAATTCAAACAGGTATCGTTAACTTGAATATCTAAATATTCTAACGCACTGATAATATGGCACTTTTATCTTCATAATTTTAATGTTGAATTAATCACAATATCTGTAAAACTACTTATTAACTGTAATATCGTGAGTAGCTTTGCTATTATGAGCTATATCAGTTTTTACGATGTTATCAGTGGTAATCCGTTTATAGTAAGTAACCTGAGTACAGTTCAACTGCTTTGGCTCGTCAAAGGAGTGGAATTTAAAGGGCATCTATAGTGTCTTAAAAAGATATCTCTATTTTCCACTGCTAAAATAGAATCTGTAGCTAATAATAAATTATAAATAGTAATTTATAATGTTTCATAAATAGGAAATCGAAAATTCTGAATTAATTGTACGAGAGACATACAATAGAATACACGCTATAAAAATTAAAATCACTTTTGGAACTTTTACACCACTTGTCGACCCTCTGAATTATCATAAATATCACAAATATTTTACTATTGTCACTAATATTTATATTATTACGCTTTATATTATTAGCTAGATATTAAATCATCACTACATTCCTTCAATTCAGTGTTTTAAGGCTTCTAATCGCGAATACCACACAAGCCCCAACCACTGCAATAGCTCCGGTCATAACAATCCATACCCACTTGAACGCATCAAAAGTCATCTCGTTTCTCCAGCTAGTGATGAACTCCAGCTCAGAGCTCGTTTTTATCCAGCAGTTCATAGACAAGTTTGTTTTTTATAATTAAATGTACTTCCCGAAGTCGTAAAGTCTCTGCTTGAATGTTCCATAAGTCATGTTTTCACCTTAGAAATTTCCAGTTCCGTTCCTTTCATCAGTACAAATACTGTTATAATTTCCAAACCATGATTCGGTAATTGGTTGAGTTATACTCATGTAAAAATAAGTTTTCCGTTGAGTTGGGTCAAGTGGTGCATCAGGATTCGCCGCCTCTCCTACAAAGACGCCTGTGATTCCTTTTTCAAGGTAACGATATCTGCAAGTGTAAGTATCATGCAAGAAGAAATTGACGCAAACTTACGTACTGGACCATTGTTGTTCACGGGATGTAAAACATGGAACGTATGCAAAACCAGAAAAATACAACGCGGCCAGCATCTTGCCATTTATATCTTATAATTATAAAAATGAGTTGTAAGAGTACGATTAAAAGTCATTAAGCTCAACTGTTTTATGATGATAATATAAAATTCCTTATCTATTTTAAAATTTTGATAATTCAAGTTAAAAAGACGATATGATGTCTATTTCATGAGCTTCATCGTAAATATGTTATTAACTGTAAATTTTATACCCATTTGGAATTGTATTCAAAACGCCTAACCATTATTATGTATTATATAAAACAAGATAAGCATACCAAGTATCGAGCGTACAATTAGTTTAGGGGGAAGATTATACTGATAGGTCATTACCAAGTTTTTGAATATCGGCAGTAAATTCGTTTTAAATCTAACCGAAATTTTCAATAACTTTTAATCTAAGTGGAATACTAAAATTTTCTTTGAATAGCTCAACAAAATTTATTATTAACTCAGCGTTAGCTGTGTCGCCTTCAGAACTGGAGTTAAAAAAGAACACAGTCCTGGCATCGAAATCTCCAGTTTTATAACCAGCGAATGTACCAGTTGGAGTAGTTGGGATTATTGGAATGCTCATCCACGAAGCGTTAAAATACTCTAAAGATACTAAAACAGATTTTGATATTTAACATCCAATAGGAACCACAGAGATATTGAAGGCCCAATCGCGATCAACTGAAAATGTCACATCATTCCAGCAATTCGAATCGATACTTGTATGTTCAAAGGTCTAAATAGCACCTCTTAGGATATCGGAAGATTCGAACTAAATTGTAAAATCGACTAAAGAAATTTATTTAACTTTATTATAGTTATCTTCATCCAACTAGAAAGTAATAAACTGATAACCTATATAATCAAACTATTACAAATATTGCCCCATAGACTATGGAAGAACTATGTTTATGAAGTTTAAAGTCACAGTCATGCGTTCACCAATATATTACGAACAGTTTTCATTTATAAATACCACCAGTTAAAAAGAAATTTTTTATTATTCACTTCTGAGGTGTGAAGAACTGGGAAAGTCTAGACAATTTAGAGTTTGTGATAAAACAAATTGATACCAAATCATTTGTGGAGTGGTGATTAAACACAATATGTATCTTCATATTCAGTGAAATATTATATAGCATTCTGTTTTATCTTACTTAGTATTCATTCATATTCAATTTTATATTTCAATACACAGCACGAGAGATACAAATTTTATTCACTATATTATATTATTTGCACTAATGTCTAATCTTTCATTCGAAAAGAGCGACGTAGTCCTGCTCCGTGAGTGCTTTTGAGATTGTTTCTTTTGGTTCTTCTAATTTTACCTCCGATTCTTCTGACTCTGTGTTTTTGCTTGTGTTCTGTTTAAGAATTTATATTTATTTCTTTAGGTCGTTATTTTCCGTTTCAAATTGTATTTGCTTTTCTTTCATGAATTTGATTCTCTTAGCAAGTGAGCTCGTTTCTTCTTAATTTTTCTATAATTCTGCTTTAGCATTCAAAACCTGAATTTTGAACTGTTAAAATGCTTCAATTAGTTCTTCTACAGATTTGGTTTTTGTGAACTCAAGTGCTAGTGCAAGCTGATTGTCCGATTCGTTTATTTGCTCTTACTTGAGCAACTCCTGGAGATTATACGATTCTGTCAAGCGTTAGCGCAGGATTTGTACGAGTTCTGTGAGCGAATCGTTCGTAATTTATGTTTACCGCAGTGTTTCATTTTAAACTGTCGAGTCTGCTTTTTAAGGTTAATCATCAAATCGATGCTCCAATTGTTAAATCTTCGTGTTTAAATCATTTTGGATTTATTCAGCTTGTAATTTGTACGCAATTGCTGATTACTGCATCCCAGCGTACTCCTGAACGTAAGAATGCGCATATTCGCATTTCTTCTTCAAATTGAGGATTTCAAGCTGCTACTACGAAATCTTCTACGTAAGCACAGTTATTTGAGACTTATAATGAATAGTTTGGTCTTCGTAAAAGGCTTCACGTGCTTTCATATTAAATTCGTTCTCCTGCTTCAAGAAAATTATTCGCTCGTGCAACTTATTCACCTAATCGTCATGCACTTGCAAACGCGAATATTACTCCGAGATTTCAAATAACTGTGATTACATTGCAAGATCCTACATGTGCGCATCATTTATCAACTTCTAATTCTATTACCACAAATCGTTGTTATTCGCGAAATAATCCATTAACTCGATATTATTTTAACTTTTTGCCATTACAATTTTATCTTACTATAACTGAGTTACTTCTATTTGCAACTCTTTTGTCAAATTTTGAAGATGCATTACCTACTTATTCAACACGCTTATTTAACGCTCGTATTTGAACACATCGGCCATTTAGGAAGTGGTAATATTATTCTGTCTTATAATTCAATATATTCTATAAGACACAATAATAATTTAAATTTATGCGGTTAAAAGAATACATAAGAAAACTTAGAAAAAATATGATTTTTCACTAATAATTATTACATGGATATAATTACATAGATTCACATACTAAAATACATGTTTAATACTTAGAAGATAAACGGGTCTTAATATCAACAAAGAAATTATAAAAATTGAAACAATTTATCTATAAAAAATATAATATGAAAACGATGATGCAGTTTTGTTAAATTTAACAGTATTTTAGATATAGTTACAGCAATATTTTGATAAAAAGATATAAAATTGTTATTATTTTGAAGTGTTAGTATTTATATTACTTATAGAAAATATATTTATATTACCTATAGAATATACAAATTATAGTATATAAATATATATAAATGCTATTTATAGAATATTGTAAAAGAACATGAATATGAAATCTGGCATATCTTATAATTTTTGTGTACTCTCTTGTATACAGACATAACAACGATTTGTGATTTATGCACTGTTTATATTATATTTTGTAAATATTTTAACACTCCAATGAATCATTCAAAATGCGAACAGCAGTTCTCGCTGCTGAACAAAGAGCTGCTGGAACTTCACGGCCAGCTGAAGAAAAAGCTGAAAACGATAAATTTCCTCCAAAACGAAAAGGTGAAGCAGGTGCAGTGCTCTCTCAACGAAACAGATATCAAGAACATCTAGTATTAGGTTCAGCTGGAACAACTCAACATAAAGTACCAAGAGGAGAACCAAAGACTGCAGATAGCCGTGGAGCTCCAGCAACTCGAAAAAGAGAAAATGGACAAGAAACAGATAGAAATGGAGAACAAAATATCGTACCTTCAGATGAAACAGGTGGAGACGAAAGAGCAGCATCACCTAGAAATGCAGTTCGTCAACAAGTGACTTTTAGCTTTATGATTGTTGAAAATATCACAGATGATGATAATCATTGTTATTATTGTATAATATTACCTATAGAATAACCGCTATTACTATTGTGGATTATTACCAGTGAATAGTCTAATTTAATGATTAATTTGTGTTACTAAATTAAACATACAGTACTTATTACAATAGATTGAAAACATAATATAATTGTTGAATTAAGGAATTCTGTTACACTGTATTAATACTTGACATTTATCCTTACTATAATTTATTTCATTTTCATTTTCCACTTCTAATTTTCAAAATGTAGGCTAAGATGTCTTGATTTACAAATATCAATACATTGGTCAGTAATTGATTTTCCTATTTAAAAACATTCATAGGTATTATAACTCAAACCGTTTTTGATTCTCCTGAACAAATTCATAAAATATTCTGAATTAGCATTTCTAACTGACCAAAGTGAAGTTGAGGATGAGTCGAAACATTCTCTGACCAATATAGTGCATAAAGATTGTCTATAGTGTCAGCTAACATTTATGAACATTTTGACTTGAATCATATTCAACTCGTAAACAGAGATCCGTAAATTATATTCATTGATGTGGTAGTAAATCAAGGTGCAAAATAGGGTAGGTGATATATATTTTAATACAAGTATAAAGCAAGTAATACTATATTTTTAAGCCAGTCTCACACCATCATTTCAAAATATTTTTTCAATCTATTGTAATAAGTACTGTATTTTACATTCTAGTTGGAAATACATATGCTTTACTAATTAATATGAAAATAACGACCTAAAGAAATAAATATAAATTCTTAAACAGAACACAAGCAAAAACACAGAGTCAGAAGAATCGGAGGTAAAATTAGAAGAACCAAAAGAAACAATCTCAAAAGCACTCACGGAGCAGGACTACGTCGCTCTTTTCGAATGAAAGATTAGACATTAGTGCAAATAATATAATATAGTGAATAAAATTTGTATCTCTCGTGCTGTGTATTGAAATATAAAATTGAATATGAATGAATACTAAGTAAGATAAAACAGAATGCTATATAATATTTCACTGAATATGAAGATACATATTGTGTTTAATCACCACTCCACAAATGATTTGGTATCAATTTGTTTTATCACAAACTCTAAATTGTCTAGACTTTCCCAGTTCTTCACACCTCAGAAGTGAATAATAAAAAATTTCTTTTTAACTGGTGGTATTTATAAATGAAAACTGTTCGTAATATATTGGTGAACGCATGACTGTGACTTTAAACTTCATAAACATAGTTCTTCCATAGTCTATGGGGCAATATTTGTAATAGTTTGATTATATAGGTTATCAGTTTATTACTTTCTAGTTGGATGAAGATAACTATAATAAAGTTAAATAAATTTCTTTAGTCGATTTTACAATTTAGTTCGAATCTTCCGATATCCTAAGAGGTGCTATTTAGACCTTTGAACATACAAGTATAGAGGCGAAATTGAATCTTGGCCACCACCTACCTTGAAGTGAGATTGTAGATAGACTCTATTTGATAGGGGGAAATAAGCTGCAACATTAAAACATTAATATTTTATTTTAATATTATATTACCACTCTACTCCTCTTAAAATTTCTTTTTAACATGACATATTTATATCATTTATACTGACTACATCTGAAGGCATAGACTCCCGTGAGATTATATTATTCAATTAGGTGCATATAAAAGAAATATAATATTTAGAATTAATTTAATATTTTCGTTAACTTCAATTAAATTACATGTGGTATGAGATCACTCAACTATATAAATTCTGACCTAAAGGAGGGATTGGTATAAGTACTAAATATTAATACCAAAATTTAATGTTAACCAGCCAGCTTGCATAATAGTGCTCAAAATACTAAAATTAGTGAAAGCATAATTAACACAACTAAACCGCCTAGGCAGAACTCCCTATATTGTGTGATTATATTGCTTTATGTACCCATAACTATACATGGTAGTTATACTGGTGGCCTCTGATACAATTCCCAAATTATTGAAATTATGAGATTTCAGATTTGGATAATTTAGTAAATCACGAATTGACTCCAATTTATCAATAACGATATATTACTATTATAATATTATATCATATAACTATGAACCCCACTTGATTCTTCTGGAGCTCAAGAAATTCATTTTTAGTTGCAAAAATCAACTTTTGGGAAAAATACAACAGTTTGGGAATCGTATCGGAGCGAACCAGAATGAATGTAATGGACAATTAGGAGTACCTAAGTCAACATATTTAAATAGTCATTGGCTTTCTGGGCTAGAAGGTTTAACTGCAATAATTAAAGTTAATTACAGTTTACTATTATAAACACCATAACGAGAGCTGCTGGAATCTCTAAACTATATATTATTAGTAACATGATCTCCTTTCACTCCAGCTTATAAAATCGAAACTTATTATCTCAGTTGTGTGCAGTCAACAATAAGTAACTTTCTGAAGTAGAAGAATATGAAAATATATTATTGGGCTGTTACTTAAAATTTACGCTGTTGGTACATTATCATACACTGGAAGTTCATAAGACTTCAAGTCTTCAGCTATTGCCGTTTAAAACAATATACGAATTTGATGTTTTTTAGATTTTTTGACATGAGTAGAGTGGACGAAATATAAAATTGTGTAAAATATACATTAAAGCTATCAGGAAGATGTA
Organism: Hexamita inflata; assembly: GCA_963988835.1. Classification (NCBI taxonomy): domain Eukaryota; phylum Fornicata; order Diplomonadida; family Hexamitidae; genus Hexamita; species Hexamita inflata. Next base: position 58,501 of record CAXDID010000369.1, on the reverse strand, counting down.
TAATATCAAAAATATTCTAACTACAATTTCACTTCAAGGAAGGGGGTGGCCAAGATTCATTTTCGCCTCTATATCGATTCGAATTGCTGGAATGATGTGACATTTTCAGTTGATCGCGATTGGGCCTTCAATATCTCTGTGGTTCCTATTGGATGTTAAATATCAAAATCTGTTTTAGTATCTTTAGAGTATTTTAACGCTTCGTGGATGAGCATTCCAATAATCCCAACTACTCCAACTGGTACATTCGCTGGTTATAAAACTGGAGATTTCGATGCCAGGACTGTGTTCTTTTTTAACTCCAGTTCTGAAGGCGACACAGCTAACGCTGAGTTAATAATAAATTTTGTTGAGCTATTCAAAGAAAATTTTAGTATTCCACTTAGATTAAAAGTTATTGAAAATTTCGGTTAGATTTAAAACGAATTTACTGCCGATATTCAAAAACTTGGTAATGACCTATCAGTATAATCTTCCCCCTAAACTAATTGTACGCTCGATACTTGGTATGCTTATCTTGTTTTATATAATACATAATAATGGTTAGGCGTTTTGAATACAATTCCAAATGGGTATAAAATTTACAGTTAATAACATATTTACGATGAAGCTCATGAAATAGACATCATATCGTCTTTTTAACTTGAATTATCAAAATTTTAAAATAGATAAGGAATTTTATATTATCATCATAAAACAGTTGAGCTTAATGACTTTTAATCGTACTCTTACAACTCATTTTTATAATTATAAGATATAAATGGCAAGATGCTGGCCGCGTTGTATTTTTCTGGTTTTGCATACGTTCCATGTTTTACATCCCGTGAACAACAATGGTCCAGTACGTAAGTTTGCGTCAATTTCTTCTTGCATGATACTTACACTTGCAGATATCGTTACCTTGAAAAAGGAATCACAGGCGTCTTTGTAGGAGAGGCGGCGAATCCTGATGCACCACTTGACCCAACTCAACGGAAAACTTATTTTTACATGAGTATAACTCAACCAATTACCGAATCATGGTTTGGAAATTATAACAGTATTTGTACTGATGAAAGGAACGGAACTGGAAATTTCTAAGGTGAAAACATGACTTATGGAACATTCAAGCAGAGACTTTACGACTTCGGGAAGTACATTTAATTATAAAAAACAAACTTGTCTATGAACTGCTGGATAAAAACGAGCTCTGAGCTGGAGTTCATCACTAGCTGGAGAAACGAGATGACTTTTGATGCGTTCAAGTGGGTATGGATTGTTATGACCGGAGTTATTGCAGTGGTTGGGGCTTGTGTGGTATTCGCGATTAGAAGCCTTAAAACACTGAATTGAAGGAATGTAGTGATGATTTAATATCTAGCTAATAATATAAAGCGTAATAATATAAATATTAGTGACAATAGTAAAATATTTGTGATATTTATGATAATTCAGAGGGTCGACAAGTGGTGTAAAAGTTCCAAAAGTGATTTTAATTTTTATAGCGTGTATTCTATTGTATGTCTCTCGTACAATTAATTCAGAATTTTCGATTTCCTATTTATGAAACATTATAAATTACTATTTATAATTTATTATTAGCTACAGATTCTATTTTAGCAGTGGAAAATAGAGATATCTTTTTAAGACACTATAGATGCCCTTTAAATTCCACTCCTTTGACGAGCCAAAGCAGTTGAACTGTACTCAGGTTACTTACTATAAACGGATTACCACTGATAACATCGTAAAAACTGATATAGCTCATAATAGCAAAGCTACTCACGATATTACAGTTAATAAGTAGTTTTACAGATATTGTGATTAATTCAACATTAAAATTATGAAGATAAAAGTGCCATATTATCAGTGCGTTAGAATATTTAGATATTCAAGTTAACGATACCTGTTTGAATTCGTGTCGAAATTCTTTAAAACAATTATAATGAAAGTAATTCAAAAATCAAATTACTTATAGTCTGTTATGGTCGACAAAACTTATAAATGGTTATAATTTTGTTGCTATATCTGATATTCTATAATTTTAGTGACACATAAGTTCATTTGATTGAATATTTATTGAGGACATTTAATGTGATTTTATTAAATGACATGTATTTAATGTAAGGCAATAAAATCAAAACGATGAATAATGATTGAGCTCTAGCCGAACCAGTAATAAATAACCTAAATTAACCAAGTAGATTGTTAGCTGGAGCTTGATTAAGCAAAAATAGCATTTCACCTTGAAGATGATATTAAATACTGATTAAACTATCAGTAAAAGTGCTAGAAATCGTAATTAATTACAAAGCGCTAAAATGAACTTACAATAGTTGAACTTATAAAATATTTCACTATTTTTGTTGTACAGGAGATTTTAAGTTATCAAATCATATAATAGAGTGTTGATATCTCGTTTAAGTTAGCGTAATCAGTATGCCTAAATGATAGTTAATTAACTATAGATAAGTGAAAAAGTGAAGATTGAATAAAATTCTGTGAATTCAGATTTAATTTAGTTTTCGCCTAAACATCGTGGTTTTAGTGCAAAGTACTTGAATTGGCAGTATGTAATGTTCATCGCAGCCATATTTTATAACAAGATGCGTTATGAATGCTTAAAAGTTTAGATTGTAAAACGAGTTAGACTTAGTGTTTGGCATACTTTAAGTACACTTGATGAATCGAGTAAAGTTCATAAATGCATTCTCTTACGCAGACCCTTAAAGAAGTTAAACATTTGGAAGAGCGGAGATTTATCTTCACAGTTTATAAATAAAATTATGAGTCTGGAAAATAATTAGTCATTATTTTTAGAAGCAGACTAGAACAAGCCAAGCGGTGATGATGTTATCTTACACCACTACACCAAAGCATAACGACACCTAAGATTTTTAATATTGCCATAAGCTGCAAAATAATATTTCAATAAATGTCCAGAATAATTTTACTGCTAAGAGTGATAGAACAACTTTGATGCCATTTATGTTCGATTCAGAGGTACCTCTGCGCACAACTTTAGTATCTCAAAAAATCAGGCTTTGTCAACGCTCTGTAAAACCAATATGATTACTACAATACTTAATTGATATATGCGAAAAAATTAAAAAATTAAAAATATTTTTACTACTTAGAGTGAAAGAGAAACTTTGATACCACTTATCTTCGATTCAGAGGTATCCGCACACACAATTTTATTATCTCAAAAAATCATCACTTGTCAACCCTCTGATAATTCAGTTAAACATATAATTTGATTTGATTATTAGAATTAGAATTTGGGTTATTCCCCCCAACCTACATATATTCAATATTGCAGCAGTTTAGTTCACGTTTTTGAGTTAAATTCCCTTCACTACTTATTTACCTGTATATGTGCTATATTTTCAATTACACACTTCAATTATAATGAAAGCGGAATCGTTATAAATCATCAAGCAAACTAAAGTAGCATTTTAGAAACGAAATTCTTGAAAACTACTGACATAAAACGCAATTTATGTTGACTCATATGTATTATTATAGATTTAGTAATAAATGCTGGCAATTGATACTTATTAAAATTGTAAAATTCAAAGAAAAAGCTCATTTGACGCTGATAATTGCTTAAATATTGTCATTCAGGACATTTTAAGCTTATTAAATCACTGTCCGACCTTTAATAAGCCATTTACTGTAATACTCATCATTTTGAGATAAATAGTAACAATTGAGATGAAATATTTGCATATATCGTGTTAAAACTATATAAACTAGTGATAATGACAATTTTATATTTTAATATATTTTTAAATATCAATATATGTAGGTTGGGGGGAATAACCAGAATTTGTTTATTATATGAATGTAATTCAAATATTATTATATAAATAACAATTAATCTATTAATACTCTTATTCTTTGTACGATTTTGTATTTAATTCAACTCTAGATGAGCAAATTACTAAAACTGAATAAGTAATTAAACCATAGCAATATACTAATTATACTAAATTTGATATTTGATTTATATATGATTGATAAGTGAATCACTAGTGAATCACTATATTATACTGGCTGCTAATCAATATTTACAACCTATACAATGAATGGAATTTAAATATTATTCTCTGAATCAAACAATATTATTAGTCGTGCTATACCACATGTATTCTGCCACATACATGTTATTCCACTTTAAATGAATAAGTTACTAAAACTGAACAAAGTAGGCAAGCAATATCCAAATATAAAGCCCAAGGCCCTCTTTTACAACGAAAGCGCTTCTCTAAACGAATCTCTCTTCGCGATTTCAGAGTAGCTCGAGTCCGAAGTTCTTCCATAAATCATTCACTCTAAAAACTAGAACGAATCTGCATCCAAGTTGGATTCGGTTCTGGTGTTCTGGGACCAGAGCTCCATCCAAAACGTTTCGATGTTCAAAATCAAAACAACCAACGGATAACGGAGCGTGGAAAGCGTTTCCATTCACACAGAGCAAAACACCCAAACTGGAATTTAATCGGACGTAATCCAGGACCTTTTCACCTACGTCTTCGACGAGGCGCAGTGACTTATAGTTTATGATAAATTGTTTAATTTTTAGATAACGATAATTACTTAACCATATTGAACAGATCTTAATTACTTGCACAACTTAACAGTAGCATTAATCGAACGCCTGAACCCAAGTAACAAATAGAAATACCTCAACAACATCGTCTTTTTGTATTTACACGTTCTGAAATTAAACTTTATAAGTTAAGTATTTCATCGGAGTATCTTTGAACTGCTTTCAAAATACTATTATTCTATCTGTTGAATTGCAACTTTTAATATTTATATTTTGAACTGAGTTAATGTTTGTATATAAATAAATTGATTAAATTGTAGTAAACAGATGGAAGCTGGCTTTAAATTTATAGAAATTGCACTAAAATGAATTATTATAAAAATAGAAAGTTGTACATACTGCAATAATTGGTATAAGACAATAGAATATTTATAGCATGAATATTTGTACCATTGATGAAAATCTAAGTTTTCATAATTATGAATCAATACTCTGAATCAAATGTATCAATGCTAAAACCAGATACAACATAATACGCCGTATACTTGGTCGGAATAGATTGTTACGTGTTTCATAGATATTGCGATATTGTGTAATTTTATTTCAAATCAAACAGTATTCAAAACATTTTGTAAATATGAACTCAAACTGATAGTGTATCTATATTCAGGTCAAACAATAATCTTAGTTTCACTCCAGATGCTATTAATATAGCGATAATATAAGCTAGTGGAGTGCATCTCCTAGCTGCTCCAGATCGAGAAGTGTGCTGCGCTAATATCGTTTTACGTTCTCATGCTCCCGGACAACCTGTATGACCGTTTGTTTGCTGAAGTCGCGCTTCTGCTTGAGACAGACGAGAGCGTTGTTCATGAGCAGTTCAAGCTTCTTGCGCTGACTCACCTGCCGAAAAGTAATTCCTAAACACCAGCCATGTACCTGAAGTTCAATAACGTGGTCGAAGGAAGTCCGCGAACGCAATCGAAGAACTCAATCCAATTCCAGAACCTGTATTCTGACGGTCTCCAGAAAGCGATGCGAATTCAAGAGAGCGACAACAAGAAACTTTGCCATCAGGTCGAAAGCCACTTAAAGAATAACTGTTCGACTAAATTCTGGGGAAAGATGCACGAGCTAATTCCAGACAAAACGGCGTTGCAGCTGCGGTAGTACTTCCACAACTCGTTCGCGCGGTTCATGCACCAATAGTACTTGAGCCGAAAAGACAGGGCGGTTTTGAAGGAACTAATGCTTCAGCTGACAGATAGAAGGCCATCTGAAATCGCAGATGAATTCCTGGAGATGACAAGAGACAAAAACTACTTCAAGAGGAACGTTGTGATGTACGTTATCAACATGAGGACCAAGTGAAAAGCTATGTAATATTCTGTACAAATCAATAAATGATAATACGACCAAATCACGACCCAGTAGTTTGGAAAATTCTTAAACATGGAAATATTGGGTTGTGAGAATTCGTATAAAGTTATAATATCTCTGATAGAATCTCATTATGAATCTTAAACTCAAAGAACTTAGTATTTATGTTTTTGAAAATATTTAACTTGTAATCAACAAGAGGAACGCCGCAAACTATTGAGGTAGTAATAAACGAATATGATAAGGAACGGTACTAATTGCACACACTGAGCATTATTCTAAAATATTAATATTTTGATATCTGAAAAAACATAACTCGTTTGATTGATTTTTGATTGAAAACTAAAAGTCTCTAAAATAGCGCATTCTGCCGGCTAACACACGGATCAAGTTCCACTCCGATGATCCTCGCGATCAACTCCACTCCAATATGTCTGAACAACAACCCAAGACCAGCCAGTGCAAGGCCCTGAACAAGATCAAGAGCTTCGAAGTGGACCACACGAAGATCCACAAGGGTATTTTCATCTCCAGAATAGACGACGACATAGTCACCTATGACCTGCGCATGGTCCAGCCGAATCGGCCACCGTTCCTCGAGAACGCAGGGCTCCACAGCTTCGAGCACCTCCTCGCGACCTACGTGCGCAGCTCCGAGATTTCCTCCAAGATCGTCTACGCCGGTCCGATGGGCTGCAGAACTGGCTTCTACCTGCTCACCAGAAACATAGACCACGCGACCGTCATTTTCACATTGAAGGAGACCATGAAGTTCATCGCCGAATTCGAGGGAGGACTCCCGGGCGAGAGCGAGGTGGAGTGTGGCAACTACCTGGACCACGACATCCCCAAGGCGAAAGAGTACGCCCGAGAGTTCCTGGACGTCATCAAGAACTGGACAGTCGAGATGATCAACTACTGATGTGAACCATTTTGCTTGGTATTTATTTAATATATATCCAAACTTGATTCAATACCATATCCATTGTTTATTTTTATTGCACAATTAAGCTTTGGAAATCTCAACTTAATATAATCTGAGTTATAAAATTCATGAAAATGCACTTCACAAACTTAAATTATATTGAGTACTTATGGGAAGCTTTTGTGTACAAAAAACAAAAGTCGCCAAGATCATGGTAGCAATGCGTAGCAATATTTATTATTCAGAAACGTGAAAAAACTTTGACTTGTAAATTAGTATCATCTTTCAAGTTCATCTTTAACAATCGGTAATTATCTGGAATATTATAGATATATTATCAATATGCGTCGAAACAGGTTGTGAAGTTTTTAAATCAATTGTAAACATTGAACACAAAGTAAATATTAGAGGATTGATTTTCAATTTCAGTAATCAATATACTAGAAAAAAGTTTAGAAATAAAAAGAGTTAATTTTACTAATATTTATGAATTAGCGATTATATTCTAATTTATTAATACTACTTTATTTATGTTTTGACTCTAAATTAGTGTATATAATGATACCAAGTTGGTATTTATTCAATATATTGAGACTATGATGATTTTATTAAATCAATAAGTCAATAAAACATTATAATAATTTAAACTTGAACTGTTAAAAATATAAATAGCTATTAAATTTAAAAGTTGAACCACAGTCATTCAAACAGCTGAAAAAGCTGAGGAGGTGTTTATATATTCAACTTTTTAACTATAAAGAAACGCGTATACGTGTCTACATTATAATAATTTCGAAATATATCGATATCGAATATGTTAGTGGGTTTTTTATGTTTGCTTTTACCTTTTAAATTTAAATTTAGAAAATAGTTTTCAAAAATTATAATTATGAATCATAAAAGTAGAAGTAGTGCCATTATTTAAACATAATGTCTTATCACTGGCATTTAATCACAAATACAGTAGTTTCAATTTTTTAGAACTGACCGAAGGTATACATTTTAACCCAGTTGATCAGGACAATCTTAGCTTTTTAATATTTAATAACATAACTATTGAAAAATTAATCAAGACAACTAATAGTCAATCATTTCATTTTTATAGTTATAGTCTCATTTGAAATGAAAATGCTAAAAATATGAAATGAATTTTGAAACTTATTTATGGATACCTCATAAATTGTTAAACAATATACCTGTCACTTAATAAAAGAAATAATAAGTGTAAATTGAATTATCTTATATTTCAATATACTGTATTAAAAATTAAAAGATTGTAAGTTTCAACAACAAATCTCATCAACTATTACAATAATACTTTAATTTACAGATTAAAAATTTAAAAGTACATAAAAAATTTAACAGAATCTTAGAATACCTATTGTGACAATTCTCAAATTTATAATAATAAATATATCAGTGTTAATATTCCACTTCAATGATATTCTACTTATATTCATTATGTTAATAGTTTGAGTGCTTCAACGAAAACGTGACTCTGGTGGGAAAGCAGTCGGAGAGCTCTTTCTACCTCCGAACGAATATAAACCCGAACTGCGTGAACTACGCTGGTTAGGAAATGAAGGCCGTTCTCAACTTCCAAGACGTTGTTATTCCGCCTGCGATGAGCACCGTTTTCCAGACTTTCGTCGCCGGAGACAACTTGGAGGTTGTTTTCGTTTTAGATGTGTCCACTTATGATTCCGTGAAAGAGAATCCGTCAGCCGATTTTACGATTTCCTTTGGAGACCAGTTCTACTACCCAGGCACGATTCCAGTAATTGAACACACCAGTTTGGATACAAGGCACTGCTGGGACGACGTGAAGTTTTCTGTTGATAGAGACTGGGCCTTCAACATATCCGTGAAGCCTCTCAAATGCTAGATTTCGAAGCTGATGTCCGTTACCCTTCAATATTACAACGGAAGCTGGATGAGCATCTCGATTATTCCAACCGCTCCAACAGGCCCGTTTTCAGGTTACAAAACTGGCGACTTCAACACCCTCAACGTATTTTTCTTCAACACCAGTTCTGATGGAGATCTGGTTAACGCCGAGAAGATAATCAACTTCGTAGAGTTCTTCAAGCAAAATTTGAACGTGAAGCTCAGGTTCAGAATCGAGGAGAATTACCTTTCCTCCAGCATCCAGCTCGTGTATCAATAAGATATAGTCCAGTACGGAAACGCTCTTTCAGTTGTGGCCCAGCCGCTCCCGACTAGGTGCACGCTTGATACCTGGTACTGCTTCACCACGATGTAGAATCCAGCTCTAGTGGTAACCGCCTTCAGCACGATTCCAGGAGGAGTATCTATCTTTTGCCAACAATATACCTACGACGAAGACAAACAGTTCGAGAACCAGGCCTCCTTCAGGCTTCCGATCGCCAACTTCAAAACAAGAAAGGGAATCACCTATCAATACCACAGGACCATCGCCATCAACTAGACGAAGCCGTACTACTACCTTACCTTCATTCAGCTTCAGGACGCCAATGGGAAGATGCTTGCAGGCATTTACTACTCAGGACAAGCTCAAAAGTCCTGCTTCGAGCACATGCAGTACCAGTGGTTCAGCGACAAGGTGTGCATCAAGGCCTTCTTCAAAGACAATCCGACCTGCTGCGCCCGCTTCCTCACCAATGGGGTCGTGGGCCAGTTTGTCGGTCAGGAAAACAGCCCAGCCGACCCTAACGACCCAACTCTTAGGAAGACCTTCTTCTGGATGAACCTGAACCAGCCGGTAACGGAAGCCTGGTTCGGAAGGTACAATCAGATGTGCATGGGAGAACACGACGGGTCTGGAACTTTTCAGGGCCAGAACATGACCTACGGAACCTTTTCGCAACGAATCTACGACTTAGGAAAATATATCCAGGCACAGCCCACGAACATCACCGTCAACTGCTGGTTCAACTCTGCCTTCGAGTTGGACTTCATCACGAGTTGGTCCAACAATATGAAGTCCCGGGCACTCATATGGATTTACTCAGCGGCTTCTGGCATTATAGTATTGTCCATTGTAATTATAGTTGTTTTTTTGGAAGAAACAGATGTGATATGTATATAATTCTGTATATTTCGATTTAACTGATTTTATAACTATTTCTCATCGGAATAATATTATTATTACGGCAGAATAAATCGTGTACTCAAGTTTTAATTCTTGTATTTATTCTTTAGAACAGAATTCGCATGTTAATTTGGAGTGAACTGTTCTATTATTTTCTATTGTTTTATATTCTGAAAATATTAATGATGATTAGAAATTCTTCAAATTTAAGAAAAAGTCTATTCAAGAGATAGAGCAGAAAGAATAAACTAGTTATGTCAACAGTTTTACAATACTTAATAGTAAGTAAGATTTTGTGTTCTTCATTTCATCAATTAAAATTTAAACTACTGTACTGCTAATAAAGAAAAGATATGGAAAGATAAGAAAGGTGACATTAGGTCCTTATGTCACTTTTTTTACTCTAATGATTAGGTTATTCATGATTATTCTTAACTTTGAATTATCAAATAATTTTTATCACACAAACAAAAATTAGAATTAACACAGTTACTGGCGTTACCAGTAATTGTTAAATATTGATGGACGAGATTTAATAAAGTATTTATTTCATTCCTGTATCCAATCAAAAGTCTTATAATGTTTTACAGAAACTAAAATTAATTAAATAAAGAGGAAATAATAAATCAACTAACTATTATTTCGTTTTCACTCCTCATATGGAAGAATACTAAGAAATGATCAATCTTTTGAACAAATAACTAATTATTCAAAAAATCACCATAGAAGAGCAAAATAGACATATTAAGAAGTAATAGGATGAAATTTTGTTGCTAGCCAAGAAAAATAAATCGAAAGAAGAGTGTTCAGATATTTCGAATACAATTCAATTATAAAATCTTTCTTTTGAACTTTCTAAAGAAGTAAACTGGTTAAGATAAGCACTTGATCATCAAATACTAAAATCATTCAGCTAAGATAAGTAATTAAATCAATTACAAAAATCCGCAACTCTTGGTGCCCAGCCATTTTCGTCTGCTTCTAAAACAAAGGCAATGGTAAAGAAGTTTTATGATCAAGTTGATGAATTCCCTATATACAAATTTGATTAATCCAAAAAATGACTGTGTAAGTGTGACTATATGTGTTGTATACAATTTGTTCCTAATATCGGATTCGTTTAAATAGTTAGTTTGTAATTGTAATGAAGTAATTAAATTTATATACATAATTTTCCAGTTATTTCAAGACTAATTTTACTAATTTTATCTCGAAATATACTTTAAAGAAATCATGTGATACATTATATATCCTCTATTTGATAAACCCTCACATCCCACCCCTAACTATCTCGTACCTCCTTGTTAAAACGAACCACAAACCAGAACTGAGAACCATGAACGCGCAGAAAACCAAATAGTAGCGGACTTTAACGGTTATGTCCTCCATTTGAATTTGCTCAGCCGTCAGTTTCGTTCCAAACGCCTGAACGAGCGCCGAAACGTTCTTTATGTTCCTCCTAAACTGTTCGTAGATGGTGGTGTTTAGAATTTTATAGTCAAAACAATACAAAGAGGACTCGCCTAGCGGGGTTAAGCTCGGGAAATTAACGAGGCCCTTAATTGAAATTAACTGTGTGTGCGATTCGGGGTGGAAACGAGGTGAGCCTATCATTAAATCAAACATGAAACTGGGAAGAAATCAGTGCGCTCGCCCGCGTTTGAGGTGGTGAAGCACACATGCGTACTATTCAATGTTAAAAATGGGCTCTCGTGCCTTGACTTGCGAGGAAAAACGGCGTTCTGAACCTGCTTAACAGTAACACCGTTCTTCATGAATTCACGAGAGAGCATTCCAATTGGACTTGACATTGAGCGCACAATTTTTAGATTTTCTAAACACGTTTACTCACCTAATAAATCATCGGAACATTCTAACCACAGAATAGTGCTTTATAAATCGTACACAGGCTCGGTGAATTTGAACTAAACCGATTTTCCATCGGACCCAATAATTCGAAGCATTCTTATAATTTAATCAGTATCGCCAATGAACTCGTTATATGGTCTTTTGCAGTTAATAGCTGAGGAATGCAACGTGAATAAAATTTTTACAACTTTTTGATAAAACACTATTTCTTAAAACGGTAAATAACAATCAAAATCTTTCGCAAAGTTTGAGGTGACTGTAGTTATCTGCTCAAAAATTGAAAACTCAGATTGTCTTGTGTATAGACCCTTGCCGTCTGGAACTGTTGCTGGTAATGACAATGTAAAATTAATTACATTACTTAATGAACTTTGGAACTCTTTCATAATTCTATTACACACTCGCTTATCAGTATCAACAAAATCAGTATCACAATTAAACTACAGTAAAGGAACCAATTAGGAAAGACTTGATATTCCAGACAAACTAAATTATTTACTTAATTCGTAATCTGGATAAACAAACAAAGATGCAGTTGCCATTTTATTTTATTAATATTGAAGCACACATTTTCCTGGTGTAGTTGCTATGATAAAACTGTTATCATTTGAGTTATATTAAACGTATGAATCTAGTAAACATTCTAGTCGGTCATATTTACCTATCTTAAATGTTGATACTACATCTTAAACTAATTTATTCGTTTCTGGAAATACTAAAGAGAACAATTATTTATTGTCTTCACACACAAATTCAATGTTTATGTGTTTAGTTAGTTGCTATTGTGTAGGATATGTGTATATAAAGCCCTAAAACCCAATGAAAATATAAATGTCTGCGAAACTAAGTTATTGCAAATAATACTATCTTTCGAAGAATCATTTATCATAGTTGCCATAAAAGTTGGATTTTTCGACTAATATGAGAGAACTACAGTAGTATTGTCAAGAAAGCAATTGAGTTAAAAAATAGTTGTAAGTATTATCATTGAAGTGAAATAAACAATATTTGTTAAACATTCAATATTCTGCTAATTTATCTATAATTTTCAAAATTATTTACTAATTTATCTTAGCATTTTCAAATGGAATACTAAATTATAATTTTGTGAATAGGACAAATAAACAGAGAATACAGAGAACCATTCAAATATTAACGAATATTTATGAATATTTTGTAAAGGATCTTATTCTAAGTAGTATATATTGTGAATAATTACAAAAGATATGAAAAGATCTAGAAATTAAACCTAAATCATTCACTTGAGTTGCATTGAGATTTTAAGTTTTTGCACCGTTTCTTCGACTTGGCTTTTAACGAGTGAGTTTTCCTGCGCGTGAATTTGGTCATTTAATCGCTGAATGAGTCCCTCGTAGTAAATCTTTTACCTGTTGATTTGATCAGAGTTAGCAAGAAGCTTCAGATCTTAGATTTGAGTATTCAGTGATTGAATTTGTGTTTAGTTCTATTGCAGATTCGATTTTAGGGACTGGATAATGGTGTCTTTCAAGGAAGTTTCCTATTCGTGTTGTTGGATTATCTTTTGCATTAGCTCTTCGGCTTTCAGGGATTTCGGACCCGGCTGTTTGATGTCTGATTTTTACAAATCGGATTATTTAAGAGATTCTTATAACTTCTAAATAATCTCCTCTTTCTCTTATAACTACGCTTGATATTGCTTAATCTGCTTATCTTAGGACTTAACAGGACTCTTTACTTACTAGGTTTCTTTAACATTTTACTTTTTGTTACTTATTAACTATAATTACTTCAGCTGGGCCTACAAATTCTTTATTTCAAATTTTTACTGTTGAACTAACGCTAGTTAAGATTTATCTGTAGCTTTCTCAAACTCAGCCAATTTTACTTTATAATCATCTACTTAGTTATGTAGCTATTTAGCTTCTTGGTCTTTATTTAAGTAGGCTTGTTTTAAAACGCGCATGTCGTTTTATAACTTTGTTACTTGGTCCTATTATGATACATCATCAGTTTTTAACTACAGTGGTGGGCCCTCGAAATGCTTTTTTGAATTAGGAAGAAGAATGAAGTTTATTATTTGAATCTTACTTATATCACTGCCCGGCTCAATAATGAGTGTGTTCTCCCTCCTCATCAATACACTCATTAACTCTATTTACTATTGATTTGTAAAGTGCTTCAATCACATCAAGGCCTGGTTGAGCCTTGGATAGCTGTGCTACAATAATTAACGTATATAACTCTGTATATACTTCAATAATAAGTTTCAACTTTACCTAACGTTGTATAATTTAACAATCAAGAAAATTGATTTCTCATTATGAAATGGAAGTGGAAGATCATAAGTAAAATAACTGTTGTTTTAGAGTAGCATCAATATATTATTTAATGCTGGGCCCGACTAACCCATTTGATTCCATTCTTCAAGAAACAAAAATGCATTCATTATTTGAATATTGAGAATGAAAGCGACTGTAACTACCTGAATTATAATTCTAATTAAGCGAAGTACCAATACTTCATCTTGAGCTCCCGGTTGAGATTGAAAGAAAAAGTCCTCCATTGTTTTTCGTGATTAAGAAATACCTAAAATCGTTCAGATTGACCCAGTTGAAGATGAACACCGAGGTCCTCTGCAGGTCCAGTGCTTGCGCTACTAGTTATAAATTATATATTGCGTCCGTATACCAATCATTGGATCCTCTTATTCTTTTCTCCAATCAGGCTTAACTACCATATATTTTCGAGATAAAATCTTTCATAAATTAGTTTTGTTGACTAAAACGTAGAAATTACATAGGGACATCTTAAACAAGTGATATAACTAGTTCAGATTGGTACAATATTTTATGAATTCATCCGTTGGACCCAGAAATGAAGAGAATACAAACGCTTCAGAACTGCCTAAGTTTGTTAAGTGAATTAGTTGACCTTCCCTTAACATCTTCTACCGCGTTTATTTTTGTCATTGCCGTCCTTTTATTGCATGTGGTAATTTCTATTTTTCCTTTTTGGAATATTAAATACCGACTTTGAATAGTCGATTATGGTCTAATACGATCGAAATCATATTTTTGGCCCTCTTGTGTTAATGAGTAGTTCATGAATAATCTCCAACTTGAGATTATTTATTGGAATTTGTCATCCGCATTAGAAGTGGCAAAATATTTTAATATATAATTACTCACATAGTAAACAAGAAAAAGCAATTCCACCTCCCATAACTGTATGACAGCATCATTTGGCGCGGAAATGATTACTTTCACTCAATAATTATAATCGTAAATATGTATAACTATCTAATATTTTATGTATTCACTTCTGTATTATATTAATCAATTCGCTATTTTCTTCTAGTCCAGCGGTTTCCGCTGATGTGTTGCTCTCGTAAAATATATGCTTTTTGTGCTATTTTTCAGCGTGTGCTTGCAATATGCGTAGCTCTGCGTCAATTATGTGGGTGTATTTGTCAACATACCTGTAAATTACGAATCCTGCTCCAGTGAGAATAATACTCACGATTCCAGCTACTATTACGTACTAAAACGCCTTTAGTCCCATTTGATTGCAAAAATTTGTTACAAATTCGAGTTCAAACTCCGTTTGGAACCAGCAATTAATCGTTTCGTTAGTTGATTATGCCTAAATATATTTTCCGAGATCGTAAAGCCGCTAAGAAAATGTGTCATATGTCATATTTGTTCCCTAAAACTAACCGTCACCATCGTTTTCGCCAGCACAAAATTAGTTGTAAGCCCCAAATTTAGGTTTCAAAGCTATATTCATGTGAAAGAATGTTTTTCGAAGGGTAGGGTCGAGAACATTCGAGGCGTTGTTTGTCTGACCAACGAAAGTTGCACTCACACCAGACTCATATCGTGCCCGACACTATTTTGAGTCGATCGCGTACGATCTCAAGCATACTTTATTATTGTACCAGAGGTATGTCATATTCCGGAAGCATGGTACGTTAGCGACACCGGAGTAGTACAAGCCAGCAAGCATTTTCCCGTTCTTGTCTAATAACTGCAAAAAAGTTTGGTAATAGTAAATAGTTGAATCATTCAACTCAATTATTTTGCCGTGAGAGTACCGAACCCCCTTTCTAAGTGCTAATTTACTTAAATCCAACTGAAACGAGGATAAAACGCTGAAATTTGTAGCGTCAAATGTATACTGTTAACTCAAAATTTTAACGCCGCCGGGAATTTAGCTTAGTACACTTACTAAATTCGCGGTGTTGCTCGTAACTACATAGCAATACCAAGTATCAATCGTGCACTGCGTTTGAGGCGACGCTGCTTGTGACAGTTCATTTCCAAGGTAAGCTACATCGGCGTGATACACAATTTTCATCTTATCCGTATTTTTCTCCTTTATCTTCAGTACGAGTAGAATGTTAAAGTTATTTTTGAAGAACTCAACGAAGCTTACGATAGTTTTCGCGTTCGTTTTATCTCCTTCTGAGCTCGTGTTGAAGAAATAAACGCTTTGATAGTCGAAATCGCCCTTTTTGTACCCAGAAAATGAACCCTTTGGAACAGTTGGAACTATTGGTATACTTCTCCAGGTCACATTTAAGTACTCGAGCGTAACCACAACCGTTTTTTGTATTTTGCACCCGAGTGGGGTAACTGAGATGTTAAAAGCCCAGTCTCTATCAACTGAAAACCGCACGTTGTCCCAGCAGTGCATTGTGTCCAGGTTTACGTGCTAAATGTTGTTTACAGTTGCGTTGTGGATATGAATCACATCTTGGTACACAGAAAATGAAACTAAATTATTCCACCTAGCAATATCAAAACTATTTTAGTCCAGTTTGAAGATAAATGTATTCAGCCCAGTGTAACTCAATAATTGAGATATTTCCCCCATATTTTAAGGTAGATTGAAATTGTCAAAGTTTAAGACAACTTTCAACTATTGCCCAATATAAACACTACATTCTTCATTTACATACACTTATAACTTAAATGCTGTGATCTGTTTAATACTCGTTAGTTTAGCTGTACTCGGAATGTCAAAACAATTTATTTAGACCGTAAACACTAAATGAATATATTACATTTGTGGTGTGAATGTTTAAAGTAATTTTAGAATATTTATTTATTATATATCATTATAATATATTCTTAGATATATAATTACAAAAGCTCAAAGATATACCACAACGATATACTACTGTGGTGTCCGAGCCAACTTTGATTTTAACAAATGTTTATGTAATAATTGCGCTTGAAAATTAAATCACTGTATTTATGCTAATTATAACATATTCAATTAATTCTGCGGTTCATTTCTTTTTCACTTCATCCTTCAAATGACGAAGCACACACGAAGCCGACGGATCACAATACAAGAGCGTCGCATAATGATGAGAATGTGAGAAACAGAATCACAAACTGTTGCAACCAAGAAATACATTGCTTGTTGCCTTCAATGTAGTCTCCAAACTGTTTATTCCATTTTTAAGCACTTTGAAGTTACAGGCAAGCTAGAAGCTTCTCATGCCGATAATAGTGTCAGAAAATTTGACTAAGTTGAGATTTTCGCGTTGTTAAATATCGCCAGAGCCATAGATTCGAAACTCGACGAATCATAGCTGAAAAATACTAAGCCCTTCGTGGAATTTCCATGTCTCTAACAACGGTATCTCGTCTCCTGGCCAAATTCAGTTTAAGCTTCTATGTTGCTAAGATAAAGCCAAAACTTACCGAAAAGCATAAATTGAAAAGTTTGAACTTTGCTCGAATGAACCTGAAACAACCAATTGAATATTGGAGAACTTTTTAGTATACCGATGAGTATCGCTCAAAATGCTATGCAAATCGAGCGAGTAGAGTGCTCAGAACACCTAAAGACGAGTGGAATCCGGAGTATTTTCTCGAAGTGTAAAATATGGACTGTTTTCGTGCATGATCTATAGTACGATTAGCTATAGATATAAGGGTCCATTATGGTTTATGCCGTGCGGTACGACCATGAATTCAATTGTCAATTCTTAAGTTCTCAGACAAGTTACACTTCCATCACTTAATAGCATAACTTGAAGTTGCAACAAGATAACGCCCCGACACATTTTAGTAAGTATATGAAAAACTTTTATACTGCTAACAACATTGAGCTCTATCGCTTTCCAGTAATGAGTCCAGACTTAATCCACTTTTTCACTGCTGGAATCCACTGAAGTCAAACATTTCCCCTGAAGAATGTACCACATATGACTTATTAAATGAAGAAGTAAAGAGGGCGTTGGAGTAAATCTCGTTAGATATCATCAATCATTTGATTGACTCTATGCCCAAAAGGTTAGAAGAAGTAATAAAATAGAAAGGAGACGCTACTAAACATTGAGTTAATATATAGTTAAAATTAATACAAAAAATAGTTTTGAAATAGTTAGTATTTTTTGAAATCAAAGTTGGCTTGGCGACCACAGTAGTACCTACCTATCTTTTAATTGGTTACATATTCGATTCAATCCAGACAAATGTTCACGCAATCTTTTTGAACTCAGAGATTAGTGATTAAAATTGAATAATTATCATAATGGAATGAGGAAATAAGATATTTGTCAGTTTAGGTTGGAGAATGTACATTTCTTTTTAATCAGCTTAATAAGAAATTTATTTGGTGAAATGGATTGTGATGTTATCTTAATAAGGTTCTTAATATGGAAATAAATATAATGAATTACATTATGGATTTTATTTAATTAAATTTTATTCTGAATAACTAGCTACAATCTATAACTAATCTCAAAATAAAATATTCTCAGATGTTATGCTGACAGCTGTTTCAACTGTAACATATTATTAGAAGTGGAATTATTGTTGTCTTCAAAATTTTTATATAACTGAATATTACCCCACTTCTCAAATTCATGTAGAATCCTATTTTAGTTTGTTCTGATAGAGGCGGTTTCATTAAATTGATTAACAACAAAGAAACATTATAACGAGTTAATAATGTTACAGCACGTGCTAATCCTGTAACTTTTTAATACAAATATTTAGACTTTTTCTTTTTTGGTTATGACAATGGTCGTCTTGATGTGTATAAGTATTAAGATGAGCAGTTATTATTGTAGTTTTTCTTGAATGTGTGTGATCTGATTGAATTTGAACCAGTTTAAAGACCATCAATGCCATTGCCACCATTTAGCCAGTCTGCTATCATCGCAATTGAATTTAACAAATTCACACAAACTTTGTATGTTGCTAATTAGTAAAACACATTGGTGAAGATGAAGCTTGACTTGGAAGCGTCCAAGTTCGAGTTCATTGAGAAGGTTAAAATATCTGAGAAGTCCAACAAGTACTACTTCAACTATATTTACTTATTTACTACTAATAATGAGCAAACCTTTGTTTTGAGGAACACACAGATCTTGAATGACTAGGGCTAGGAGCTCTGTGAGTTGCAGTGCAATGAGTTCAACTATTTGAGCCAGTTTTACGACCGTTTTGACGTTTCTCAGGCCATCAAGGTGCAATATGACGTGTCCGAGGTCCCAGAGTCCGAGGTTGATGCCGAGAAGTACCCAATCTTGTCTGAGCTCATCAAAACCGACTACAACAAGATACAGAATCTCAGCCAGCTCTCCTTCGTAGGTAAGCTCTTCAAATCAGAGCCATCATCAGGTACCTACCTACCTGACCTCCCATTCACTTCCAGAATTGTCGAGGCGCTCATTGTTGGCGACTGCCAGGGCCGCGTGATGCGTTACGATTTATTCCAGCTCGCTCTATTTAAGCCCGAGAACTTCACCCAGGTGCAAACAATTCAAAAGTATCCCGTTTTCAGCCGCAAGCTCTATATTGCTCCAACCTTCATCTTCCAAACCTCCTCACGTGAGGACCAGGTGTACAAGATAACGAAGCTGATCCCCTATGAAGCCCAGAATTTCAAGCAGAAACAGACCATATTCGGCTACTACAAATAATTGCTTGAGTTCCAGCTGAAACTGTTCGTTAACCAGTTCACCGCCTTCAAAAACGCTTCCAAGAACCCATCAGAGCTCTTCAACTTCGACCTCCCGATTATAAAAACCGTTTTTGATCAATTAAAGAAAGAATGCCTCAAAGTTCAGGGCCTAAAATTACCAATGCTCAAAATCGGGCAGAATTACGCGTGCTTTGACGCCTCAGGACACTCGTCCAGTGTTAACTTCAACTTCAGCAACCAAATGGTGGGCGGCTCCACCGTTTGCATGGGCACTATCAAGGCCGGATGCGCGAGCGGACACAACTTATTCATAGGTGGGTACGAGAAATTCGTGATCTGCTACAACACAGAGGAGAAGGACGTGACGTGGAAGAACTACGTCGTCCACGACATCGTGGGCCTGGACATCGCCGGATTCGTGAGCGAGCAGAAAGAAGACGAGCTCCTCGACGAACTGGACATGTGCGAAGAAGAAGAGGAAAACGAGGAAGAAGCCGAAGCAGAAAACGCAACCGAAGAGAAAGAAAAAGTTCCAGAACAGAAAAAGGTGGTCAAGGGAGACGGGCTGGTGGACGAAGACATCGACGCCGGGTTCTTCGACGGGTTCTGAGTGAAAGGAGATATTTTGACGATGAAATACATATTAAATGTTTAGACATTGAAATATATCACTCGAAATGCTTCAAAAACATGGCCCTCGTGGTTTCAGTAAAGATATCTACTAAAATTTCTTGTTTGTATCAGGGCGCCAAAGTTTTGCGTGCAAATGGCAGTTATACTAAACTCGATGAGGTGGATGAAAAATATTGACAGCTATCGTTCTAATTGAAGCCGCTGGGCTTATAGATTCGTCTTATGTATTTATATTTGATTACACGTAAATCTACTCATTCAGATAAAATATCATCTTCGTTTTTAAATTATTAACGCGTGGACTGCGTTTAGACCATCTACAAAAATATTTCACACCCGTTTTGGGATTATTGGGTTTGCGAGCTGTTTTGCGAGCTCAGAACTCAATTATAGTTTTGAGACTAAATTAAAGGATGGAGTGGGATGCCGACAATTCTTTTTTAATGCGATAATATACGCATTTGTGATTTAAATGATTGAATTATAGTTATTAATTACAACTTATTACAATTAAACAATAAATACTGAATCACCTGTATCAGACTCATAGTATATTCACATTCACTTAGAGCGTTGAACTATAAAGTACGCATCGTGTACTATTTAGATTATTTGTTGTCTCTATTTTAAGAACACGCCAAACAAACTCTCCACTTCGCCGTATACCTTTGTTTCACAGCCATTCTGCAACCTAATGTTGTTAAGTCTTTCCTTAAATTAACTAGAAAAGGATATGAACTCGTTAAATTTTTGACTGACCATATTCCAATATTAGTACTTTTTTAATACTTCTTCATAAAGTTTTAGAGTTTGTGGATACTAAGAGATAATAGGTTGGACAGCGTAAGTTAAGCAGATCTGAGAGTACGGAACCCACGTTGATTATATAACAGTAGAAACAATTTCATCCTACTTAATATCAAAATTATAATACAGTTTGAACAATTACTTTACATATTTATTGATAAGTTCAAAGCCATATTCTTTTTCGCCAACTTGTATTTGCCTTTGTGTAGCTTATTCTTCTAAAACGCCGCGCTACCATTTTTCAAATAGCTTTTTGGTTTCTATTTTCTGTTGTTTTTGCTATTGTTTCATTAACGTTTTCGCCTTGAGTTTATTTTATTGGATGGACCTACTTAGGAAATATTGGAATACGTGTTGAATATTTTCTATTTCATACTATGAAGTATACGTTTCAAATACGATATCATTTTATTACAAATTTTATCTGTATTATTTATCAAGTTTTTATTGCTCAATTACAACAACGTCAGCACAAATTTCTGAGTCAGAATCTGATTACGTGTTTTCACTTTATTCGTTTTCATACATGCTGGGTGGTTACGAAAAAGACGATATTTCGATAAGTGACACTAAACCAGACACCGGTTCTGACGATGGCTCTGGTTCTAGCAATTCTTCTTCTGGTTCTTTTTCGTTCTCGGAGTCAATATTCAATGAAAACTCTAGACCTTTCTTAATGATTTAACTCATTCCATGCAATTCTGGAATTATATCTTTATATGTTTTTATAGCAGTTATAAGTGTAGTTTAATTAAGAACATTAAGCGATTACTTCAAGCCCAAGGCTTTTAATAACTATGATTTATATTTCTCAGGATTTCTGTACATTGATGTTACATCTTTTGATATTAATTCTTCCAATCGAGATACATGCTTTCTCAGACTCCTTCTAGCATAAAACTTATTTGTTAGTCTAATCACAACATATTATGTCATATATGAATACAAAATCATGATAGATTAATACTCAAATTTATTATTAGCATCACCCAATGCTAATTGCAACTTCTACTCAAACATAATTAGTGTGATAATTGAAGATGCTAACGGATTTCCTACTTATTACTGTTGCAGATAAATACGTTATAAATGTTATATAATCAATTTTGATTTGGTAATAGTTTCTTCGATCACAATAGATGAATTGTGACTTGTTATATTTTAAAATTGTGATGTATTTACCAAATTATTATCAGTAAGGAACTAAAAATATATTTACTAAGAATATTCGAAGCATTCATTAGGATATTATAAACTTTAATAAACACATTGTAAGAATATTTACTACATACTAGTAATATTTTGTTGAAAATCTTCATTTATAAGAATCGTTTAAGAAATAAAATATTATTTTAACCACTCTATATGCTATTTTACAAGAGTGTCAACAAGACTTTTTACTTTTTGATATTATTTCTCTCCGATTTGTTAAATTAATTCTTCTATTTAACTTTATTATTGCTCAGAAATAGAAAATTTTAACTCTCTCGACATTTTTTATTAGTATAAATGTAAATATTCGAATTATTTAATATAATCGTCATATTTATCTTTTAATGCATAATTTGCATGATTTATATTTGTTTAATATGATTAAACACTATCTTCTAATAATTCACTAACAGATTCTTCTGTTCTAGAATTCTCACCGTAAAATATTTAATTTTTAATTTTTTAATCAATACCAGACTCATTGGACAATTTATGCTGTAGATAATTCAATGTCGGTGATTTAAACAACTAATTAGCAGTCTAATCATCTTAGTTGGTTACTGATAATTTATTTACTGTCTTTATTTATTACTATTTGGGGGGCATAGCAAATGAGTAATAATTTTTCTTCAGTTTAACTGGAAAGTTCATTCTTCGATGTGGAAATTGTTTAAAAATAATATAGTAATATATGTTGTTTATTTAATTATTATTCAATTACTAAAAAACCATCATATTATAATATTTGTATTAACTAAATTGTTATATTTGTTGCTTGGTGATCGCTGAATAAGTTGCTTTTAAACTTATTAGATTAATATTATACTTTGTTTCATTTTCAGAGCCTCAAGGAAATGATTAATACTTATTATTACATTCAATCATTTAGCACTTTTTTAAACAATCCAATTTATAGCATCTTCAATACCATCACCGCGTAATGCACTACACTTTTAAATACTGTAATCAATCGTAAATGTATGAAGAGCCAACCTTTGCGCCACTTCAGCTTCTGTCATAGCGAGTTATAAATCACATTTATTTGCTAAAACCAATACACTTACTTTGTTTTTAACTTGAATTAATTTTGTGAGTACAATATCAATTTCAAGACTTACTTCTTGCATTCTTCTATGATCTGCAGCATCAACCACCCATATCAACTGATCTATGTTTTTATAGAATTAATCCCATGTTGAGCGTAGTTATTGACGACCTCCAACTTCAATGCATTTTATATTTATATTTTTTAGTTTGAGTTGCTTTTCTGTATATCCTAGAGTTGGTAATGAAACAGTGCTGTCTTCTGCTGATATTTTCTTTAATAATGTTGTTTTTCCTGAATTATCTAAACCTAGTATTAATATATTTTTAGATTGTTGTGTTCCCATTGTGGTGTGTAATAAAATTTACACTGTTTAAATATTTTATTTATAATAATATTTCACTTCACATTTATGTTGAGAACTACATTCATTTCTGATTTACATGGTCAGTATTAACGACTAAAACTTCCAGGAGGTGATTTATTATTATGCTGTGGTGATATACTGAGTTCTAGCAAATCCTAAAAATAAACTGTTCAATAGATTTCAGATTTTTGTTAATGGCTAAATAATTAATCCTACAGTGTCAAAATATTTGTTGCTGGTAATCATGATCTGATCTTTGAAGCGGAAAAAGACGCTGTAAAAACAATAGTTTCATAATATTCTCAAATTTACTATTTATTGTTTGAGCATGTAGAATTAAATATTAACGGGATTCCTCTTAAAATATTTGGAGGACCGTATTACTAATATTATTACTCACAGGTTAAATAATGCTTCAAATTAACAGAAGAAAAGCGTATCGAAATATTGAATAAAATAGATCCTGACACCGATATAATCATTACTCATGGTCCTCCCAAGGGATTTTGTGATATTAGTAATTAAGGTAACTCATGTGGATGCTAAAATTTAGTTGGCAAAATTATTGAAATTAAACCAAGATTATGTGCTTTTGGACACATTCATGAAGCAGGTGGTATCTAAGCTAATGACTAAACCTGGTTTATTAATGCTAGTATTATGGAGGTTGGCTTTCATACAGATTACGTAAATGTTCAAACTACTTAAATAACAAGAAATTGGGTGATTGAGCCTAATCTTTTAGAATGAGTGAATATACCGAATATTTACATTTATACTAATAAAAAATGTCGAGAGAGTTAAAATTTTCTATTTCTGAGCAATAATAAAGTTAAATAGAAGAATTAATTTAACAAATCGGAGAGAAATAATATCAAAAAGTAAAAAGTCTTGTTGACACTCTTGTAAAATAGCATATAGAGTGGTTAAAATAATATTTTATTTCTTAAACGATTCTTATAAATGAAGATTTTCAACAAAATATTACTAGTATGTAGTAAATATTCTTACAATGTGTTTATTAAAATTTATAATATCCTAATGAATGCTTCGAATATTCTTAGTAAATATATTTTTAGTTCCTTACTGATAATAATTTGGTAAATACATCACAATTTTAAAATATAACAAGTCACAATTCATCTATTGTGATCGAAGAAACTATTACCAAATCAAAATTGATTATATAACATTTATAACGTATTTATCTGCAACAGTAATAAGTAGGAAATCCGTTAGCATCTTCAATTATCACACTAATTATGTTTGAGTAGAAGTTGCAATTAGCATTGGGTGATGCTAATAATAAATTTGAGTATTAATCTATCATGATTTTGTATTCATATATGACATAATATGTTGTGATTAGACTAACAAATAAGTTTTATGCTAGAAGGAGTCTGAGAAAGCATGTATCTCGATTGGAAGAATTAATATCAAAAGATGTAACATCAATGTACAGAAATCCTGAGAAATATAAATCATAGTTATTAAAAGCCTTGGGCTTGAAGTAATCGCTTAATGTTCTTAATTAAACTACACTTATAACTGCTATAAAAACATATAAAGATATAATTCCAGAATTGCATGGAATGAGTTAAATCATTAAGAAAGGTCTAGAGTTTTCATTGAATATTGACTCCGAGAACGAAAAAGAACCAGAAGAAGAATTGCTAGAACCAGAGCCATCGTCAGAACCGGTGTCTGGTTTAGTGTCACTTATCGAAATATCGTCTTTTTCGTAACCACCCAGCATGTATGAAAACGAATAAAGTGAAAACACGTAATCAGATTCTGACTCAGAAATTTGTGCTGACGTTGTTGTAATTGAGCAATAAAAACTTGATAAATAATACAGATAAAATTTGTAATAAAATGATATCGTATTTGAAACGTATACTTCATAGTATGAAATAGAAAATATTCAACACGTATTCCAATATTTCCTAAGTAGGTCCATCCAATAAAATAAACTCAAGGCGAAAACGTTAATGAAACAATAGCAAAAACAACAGAAAATAGAAACCAAAAAGCTATTTGAAAAATGGTAGCGCGGCGTTTTAGAAGAATAAGCTACACAAAGGCAAATACAAGTTGGCGAAAAAGAATATGGCTTTGAACTTATCAATAAATATGTAAAGTAATTGTTCAAACTGTATTATAATTTTGATATTAAGTAGGATGAAATTGTTTCTACTGTTATATAATCAACGTGGGTTCCGTACTCTCAGATCTGCTTAACTTACGCTGTCCAACCTATTATCTCTTAGTATCCACAAACTCTAAAACTTTATGAAGAAGTATTAAAAAAGTACTAATATTGGAATATGGTCAGTCAAAAATTTAACGAGTTCATATCCTTTTCTAGTTAATTTAAGGAAAGACTTAACAACATTAGGTTGCAGAATGGCTGTGAAACAAAGGTATACGGCGAAGTGGAGAGTTTGTTTGGCGTGTTCTTAAAATAGAGACAACAAATAATCTAAATAGTACACGATGCGTACTTTATAGTTCAACGCTCTAAGTGAATGTGAATATACTATGAGTCTGATACAGGTGATTCAGTATTTATTGTTTAATTGTAATAAGTTGTAATTAATAACTATAATTCAATCATTTAAATCACAAATGCGTATATTATCGCATTAAAAAAGAATTGTCGGCATCCCACTCCATCCTTTAATTTAGTCTCAAAACTATAATTGAGTTCTGAGCTCGCAAAACAGCTCGCAAACCCAATAATCCCAAAACGGGTGTGAAATATTTTTGTAGATGGTCTAAACGCAGTCCACGCGTTAATAATTTAAAAACGAAGATGATATTTTATCTGAATGAGTAGATTTACGTGTAATCAAATATAAATACATAAGACGAATCTATAAGCCCAGCGGCTTCAATTAGAACGATAGCTGTCAATATTTTTCATCCACCTCATCGAGTTTAGTATAACTGCCATTTGCACGCAAAACTTTGGCGCCCTGATACAAACAAGAAATTTTAGTAGATATCTTTACTGAAACCACGAGGGCCATGTTTTTGAAGCATTTCGAGTGATATATTTCAATGTCTAAACATTTAATATGTATTTCATCGTCAAAATATCTCCTTTCACTCAGAACCCGTCGAAGAACCCGGCGTCGATGTCTTCGTCCGCCAGCCCGTCTCCCTTGACCACCTTTTTCTGTTCTGGAACTTTTTCTTTCTCTTCGGTTGCGTTTTCTGCTTCGGCTTCTTCCTCGTTTTCCTCTTCTTCTTCGCACATGTCCAGTTCGTCGAGGAGCTCGTCTTCTTTCTGCTCGCTCACGAATCCGGCGATGTCCAGGCCCACGATGTCGTGGACGACGTAGTTCTTCCACGTCACGTCCTTCTCCTCTGTGTTGTAGCAGATCACGAATTTCTTGTACCCGCCTATGAATAAATACGACAAAATCGCCTTCTAGATTCAAATTCAAGTTATAATAATTTCATAGTTACATTTATAGGCTTTTAATTAATTAGAATTTTAATTACAAACGAAAAAGCGAGTCAAACTATTTATATCAATTCACTCCAAATGCAACGGAATCTCTTGTAGAACTAGAAGCCAAGAACCTAGTCACAAAACAGAGTACCTTCGTAATTCTAAGCAAAACCTATTTTAATTTAGGAACCGCTTATGGAATTACCACCAACAACAATTTTACCTACGTTAAATCGTTCGTAAAAGAGCCAAAGTTAGACCAGCTAAAACGAATACTACAATCGTCCATAGACAAGAGCTGAATCAGTAACAGAAAGGTAATTAACTAAATCTGAATAAACAGCTTAGGAAGTAGCTGAGCGGTTATCTTAAATACGAACATCAACATCATTATCATATGTGGGAAAATCTCTTGATTCAAAATTTAAATCGCAGTTAAAACCGCCTTAGAAGCAAGTGTCATTGCTGTAAAGACCAAGCACATAAGCATTACAAACTCGTTCAGGCCAAACACGTGCTGAAGACATAATAAATATATTCAAAACAATGAGTTAGCAGGGAAATTCGCAAAATATTGATTTTATAACTCAGATATAGCTAAAAGAAACAGTAGAGTAATTGAATAAGAACTAGTTTGTGTATTTAACCTTTGACACTCCAGAAATCCGGCTTGGTCTTTAGAACAACGCTCCGAATTCATATTTTTAAAATTTGTACAAGTAGAGTAATCCGTCTTTTAATTTTTACGAGTTGGTTACTTGTAATTTCGACTAAGTCAACTCGAAGTATTTTGCGACGTTGTCCAAAAACGGGTTTCAGCTAACGTATTACGATGAGTGCGTTATGTGCGAGATATCTGAGTGGGAACGCCAGAAGTAGCTTTTTTTGCGGATGAAGCAGACAAAATTCGCGAAGAAGTTCGTGCTCCTGAAGAGCATGATAATTTGGAGAAATACCGTGAAGAACTCGGCCAAGATGTCAGCCAAGTCCCTTTTGTACAACAAGAGCCTGTACTCGGACTCAATTTACGTGAATACGATTGTGAAAACGCTTCAGAATCTCTGTTTTAGCCCGGATTTGTTCGGGGCCAAGCTCTTCACCTGGCTCGAATATTCCAATTTTACCCGTTTAAAGTTCGGCTCAGGTGCGTTAAAGTCGCTTAGACACACTTACACCGACCAAGTTCAGCCCAGTTTTAACATTGAGTAGTTTTAAAACGCATTCACATAATAGTTAAATTAATTCAAAAGCGCTTTAACCGAGAGCTCAATTGTTATTTCAAATTAATTATTTGAGAGCTGTAAATTCGTGGGTCAGAACATTCTGAACAGAATTGAGATGCAAAAAACGCAGAACAAAATGAAAACGGCCGATCAAATCATCGAAATGACCGCGAACTCACGCATCTTCAACGACGTGAACATAAAAGCACTAGTTCGCGTCATTGACAACATTTTCATACAATAACTAATTCAAACTGTTCACGAACAACTACAATAGCTGAGTTAGATATTGTTCGGCGTTTAAGAGGTGGAAACGAAGTACTACACTACAGTGGACGAAAACACGGACAAATTCGAGGTAAACGAGCCGCAAATCACACAGCACGACGAAGCGCTCAAATTCACCGCCAATATTGACCTGAAAAGACTCATCACAGATAACACAGCAAACACAACCACGCCCATGAACCTTGACCGGAACACGGTCAAACAGCGAGACCCGGTTCAACTTGAAATTGACGACATATTCGAACTGGACGCCAAAAACCTACAAGTACTCACAAAAACGGACAGAATAGCCATATAGAAATTCAAACTAAACTTTACTGATGAACCACTCGTCCAGATTAACGGATTCTACCCGCCAACTCCCACTATCAACGTAAAATTCATAGCAGAATTTTAAGGAGTCGCTCCGTAACCGTCAGCGTAATAAATGGTGGACCTGATTGACAAAATCTACACAGACCTTGTATGCTGCGTAAACAAAATTACAAGACCATACGACAACAAAAACTTGATAGACCTGCTCGAAAGCATCATCAAAAGCAAAGCATTGCTGTATCAAAATACTGTTCAATTCGCTGAATACATCGACGATGTACGAGATATTAACGTTGTTATTATTTAAATTAAAAGAAACATCAGATACTCATTCATCAAAATTGCAGAGTACCAAACCGGGCTCAACACAACACTCAATAATTTTGCACTTGTTTTAAGCACTTTCAGCTACACCGAAAAATACAAGTGCAAAGTTGATTTAAACGAAATTCTATTGTCACTGTTCAATACCACATAACAAATAGAAGTCAACGACCCTGCATAGTATTCTCTATATTAATTATAACAATTATAAAATAATCGCCCCGAATAATTTATTCAACTATATAAATAGATATTATTCCCTAAATTGTCGTTAAGAGAGGAGTTTACGTCTAATCTGGAAATAATAATTTGCTGCTGAGATTATAAAATAAGCAACATATGAAAATTTGATAGCTCTTGTAAGTAGCACACATTTTAAAACTAGAATTTAATAACTAGTTGATTTATTGTTTGAAATGAAAAAATTGGACGTCAAAAGAAATATTTTATGTTTCAAAGTGTCAACAACTGAGATATATTATTTCATTGAGCCAATCGTGCTCAATATGATCGGGTTCTTGAAAGCCTCAATTCTTAAAGCAATTTAACAAATAACATTAATAAATAGCTAACTTATGACTTCATATATTTAATAGCTTTAAACAGTTCCAGATTAACTTCTAGCATTATAGAAGGATTACATATTTCCGAATATGATGGAAACAAAAGATTCTATTTTAGACTTTTCTTGCTTAGTAGGTGAGCACGGTGAACAATCCGAGTACGTTTATAAAACATACAGAAAACTTACTGATCTTTAGGCCGAAGTCGATCGTTTTAACAGCGAGAAAATCGCATTCAATAGGACCATTGAAATTATGGATAGTATAAATGCCAATTCATACGAATCTTAAGCTTAAAAATCCGTAAGAACAAGTACGCTAAATAAATCCAGCGAAAGGAAACAAACAAACAAGCTCAAATCAAAAACTATCGTTGTCGAACCTATGTCAAGCAATTAATCCAGAACACTGAGCAGAAATGATTCATTTGATTTGCACCTTACCAATGATTCTCTCAGTCTCGAAAATGATTTTAAAGAAGAAAAACCAAAAGAAGTTTAATAACTTGTCCTAGATATGGAAGAAACTTCTAGAATTACTGTTTATAACAATAATGCGTCCACAAAACTTTTACAAAACTTGCTTAATGAACAAGTAGACAATAAAAAACTTAAAGATGTTGAAACGACAATCAATACGTTTGGATTATCGAAAGCACAATATACTATGTTTAAAAACTTTGAAATCAAAACTAATAATTTATGTGAACTAGCACACAGTATGGAGCTAATGAACGAGTAATTGGCTATAAATTCTGGTAAAGGAATCGATAATATAATTAATTAACTTTAGTGCAACTAATTTGATTACAAAGAATCCATAACCAAATGTAAATAGCTAAAAATTGAACTTGAACGTCAAATTACAACTTTTACAGCTAAAAAATAAAATTTATATTTATATTTTTAAAAGAATTTGTTATGCTTGTACCTACAATATATGAAATAAATCTAGAATATTGCCAAATAAGTTTTCATCACACATAATGATATTATATTTTCAAACCAAAATCATATTAATTAAGTATACATTGACGAATAACTTGTTACTTGCTTCGAATAATAAAAAGTAGATGGACCACAATAATTATATTTATTCATGCTATTTTAAAATCAACTAGGTCCTGATTATATTAACAATTAAATCGAATAAATCAATGAAATTATATTTGAATTAGATATAATTAAAATTAATCTTAAAGAATTTAATGATTCATTAATACTATTTGATACATAAGACTTTTTTGTGAATGAATTCTTTGATAAAAAGCAAACTGAAGCAGATAATATATGTTAGTTTATTAGATTTATTATCCTCAAAAAATTAGATATTTGGTCTGATATTTAAGATTTATAAAAACTAGTATAAAATGAGCTTAGTAGTCCAATTGCATTATTAAATATATAAAATGTTATGAATTAACTAGGAAAATTTTAAGAACAGTTTTCATAAAATAAATTATGTTTTATTGAAGTTTAAAATAAATTAATTGAATATTTGGATTTAATTATTTATAATGAAGAATCAAATCAGGCTACCGGCATTCCAGAACCTGTTGTTATCAATGAAAAAAGTATAACATCATCATTTATATCATTTCCCGTACTTAAATACATATATTTCACATATAAAACTTGTATTAAAGAATTATAACTTCAATAAATATAAAATGACGAAATAATTAACCAAAAATATATTGATTAATTATTAAATAATATAAAATAAAGAATAAGCAAAGTTCAATTTGATGATGATTTAAATTTAAAGTTTAAATCACAAATTAGTGTGACTACTGATAATAGCTTTAACCAAAAATTTAAAGTATTAACAAATGAAGCAGTGTAAATACTTGTTAGTCCACCTGCTATTTTGGATAATTTGCTGTTATTACTACAAAATCTTAGAGAATAACTACCTAACATTTAACATTTATAAACAATAGCGCTTTAACCAAGACATTTTATTTCTATTGCTAAACATTTAGTTAGCCCCGATTTTAATTTTGAAATAAATAATTGGAATACATTGATTTAAGTACCTATTTCATCAAAAACATTAAATATTAGTGAAATTTTGTTTGAAGATAGAGATAACGCTTATCGAAATTTACTTGGATCTAGGGGCGATGGAATTCTTGAGTTATTAAATTATTCATTAGTTATAAATTTCAGAAGAGACGAAATTAATTAAATTTCTAACCCTGGATCTGTAATAAATTTCAAGAACCCAAAGATATTTTTGTAATAATGTGAAAATTTGTAATATGGCTTTGATGTAGATTAATACAAGAGAGTTTTAGAATAGAAAATAGAATAAGAAGAAACATTATTCTAGTAAGATATTTAGTATTTGGAATCTGAAACAGAGTAACTAGCTGACCAAGATTCGATTGAATAAAAGTCTTAATTACAAACTAATTAATTATCTACCATCAATTCACATGTAAACTCGGTGTTCATGCGTCTTTTAGAATTGAATAATAGAAGAATATTAAAAGGTTAAAAAGTACCAAGTCAAGCTTAAAATAAAGTTAAAGAAAAATTTAGTTTAGAATTGGATAGATTCACTACATCTATTAGTAGACTTATTTATCGAGGTATATTTAATGAAAATAAAAAATTTGAAATATTCAGAATAATAAGTTAGGCCGTTTAGGAATATTCAATGCTAGAATAATTAGCTAATATTTAGAAAAAAGTGTACAAACTAAGATTACCACTATAAAAATATTATTTTGAAGATAATTATCAGGTTTACGTTTTGGGAGATATCTCTGAACTTCTTAGTAAAACAACTGATCAATTAATACATATGCAAAGTTTAAAGACTCAATGCAGTAGACTTAAGGATGCAAATATAAGTTTAGCTGTATAATAATTAAATATTCTTGATAATTTATGTTTAACAAGTTAAAGTACAGTTTTAGAACTAAATAGGTTACTAACATAATACATTTACCTTTACTAATCGTTTGGTTTACAAACCTAAGTTTCAAAATCTCTTTAAGAAGAAACTCGATTGTTTTAACGTATATCTAGAATTATAACAGAAGAAATGTAGAATATTTAATTATAAAATGGGGAATATCTTTAATGTTGCAATACTGAACTTTTGAAAAAGATTACCCATCAATTACAACCGGATATTGATAAAGTTTAAAAAGCTCTTGATGTCTTTATTAGTTAAAAAAGATAAAGTTTTTCCAGATTTTGCTTTATTTCTGATACATTACTCTGCAAATATTTAAGTGTTTAAATAATAGAATAATTTATGTAAATGTCTAATTAAACTATTAACTAAGTAAATCAACAAATATTTGATAATGTTGGTTAAATTAATATAGACTTTGCATCAGATTAAGATGTTAAAAAAATTGTATTAAATAGTGTCTAGTCCAGAGAAGGAGAATATTTAATGTTAAAATAAATAAATATCAAATAACCTATAGAAATTTGGACATAAGCATTATCATAATATATGATTTAAAGCCTAAAAGATTAAACATAAAAGTTATATCAATCATCTTTAGTTTCTTTTTACGATATGATAAAAATTGATGGTATATAGTTTAGAGAATCATACGTGAAGTAATATCAATAATAATATAATACTTAAGTTCTTTAAATTACAAAATAAGCAGTAATATTTTATTTTTTGCTTAACTACGAAATGTTTGACAATAGATAGTATATGCTGGGATTATAGAAAGGGATTAATTACACTGCTTCAAATGATTCAATTTCATTAGATGCATTGATAAATTTGCTTATTGATTTTTAAACCAATTGCATCAACTTTTATGTTTCATAAGTAAAAAATTTAAATCCAGATAAAATGCAGTTGTAAAAACTTCAGGCATTGATTCAAAACGAATCGTATATTTTAGACATCTTATAATGTATAAAAGAATAAAAATTAACTTTACACGACTAATATCTCATTTACTAATTTTCTGATTAAGATTAAGTAATATATCTAACATCACTTCATTCTGAGTTTTACAAAATATAAAATACAGTAAAGCTACAGTAATCTAAATTATCATCGTATTTATCAATTAATACCCATAAAAATTATAGATACGAATTTCTTGGATCTCAGTAACGGTTAATTCCCACATTTGAATTAATATCGACTCTATACTAAATAAACTCATCGCCAATACCAACATTATTAGAAGGAAATAGCGGAATCGGGAAAACCAGTACGGCTATTGAATATAATAAAACAGTCGGGCAATTATATTGTAAAATTAGTTGTAAATAATCAAGCGATATAAGTTTCATTAAGAAAACTATTATTGGAGCTTTGACAGAAGGATGTTGTGTTATATTTGATGATTTAATAGATTTATAAATGGAGACAATGTCACTTTTGTGTACGTATATGCAATTAATTAGTTAAAGTATTTAACAACATCTCTAAAATGTTTATATTGACGGGGAGTTTTATAACCTGAATACAAACTTTTAACTTCTAGCCACAGCTTAATCATTGGAATTAAAATATTAAATGATTTCTTAATATAGAGTAATATCTATAATTAAACCTAAAATTTCTAAAATTTTTAAAAATTTCTTCAAATAACTTGGATTTTTCTGGTCAAATTTGTTGAGCAATAGAATATCATAATTTTTTAAATACATTTAAAGCTGCTATATTACAGAATTGAAACCATTAGATGTTACTTACAGAAAAATGAAAGCTTTATATCATTTAATAGATAGTTAATGGAAATCCTGGGTAAACAAATTGTTAAAGCATGAAAAAATAGCTTAACTACTAAAATTAGGACCAGGATAAAAAATATTAAAAGAACAACAATAATTTAGTTACTATTTAGAACAATTTTGCGTGTGTCATTCTATCTATAGGCTATTTTATCCAGCTATTATCTCATATTCACAATTACAATTATTTCATAATTTAATGCTTTCCATTTTTGATTAGGAATGCTTATAATTAATAATAAAGTAATAAAGTATGGTTTAAGATAATATAATTCATAACTCAAGTACAAATTTTGAAAAACTAGAAATGGAATTTATATAATTATTGTCAACTTAACAATATCTTATTCCATACAATAAATTATTTATTGAGAAATAAAATTTAAATTCGATAGAGAAAAATGAAATAGATATTAAATAATTAAAAGAATTAAATCCTAGAATAGATATAAATGTTTTATAAGCACATTAAGCGGAATTGATTCTTTAGGAAACAATGAATAAACAATAACAATCGATATAAGAATAATATAAAAAATAAACTATTTCCAATGATATGATTGTTGTAAATGAATAAGTTGAGAAATTCTAATAATTAGAAGAATCTTTATGGATAAGAAATGGGGTAATTATTTTAGGATAATATTCAGGGAAAACAGCTTTATGGAAAAATTCAATAGATTCATCAAATATGTACAAAATAATTTCACCAGGTTTTATGAGTGTTAAAGAACTATTTGGAACATATTCAGATGGATATTTTGTTGAAGGGATAATTCCATAAACAATAAGATAATTCAAATAAGTTCCTTTAACAACATTTGAATCTGTGTCAACCTCTGGGTTAAAATATATAGTATTTGATGGTCCAATAGATAAATAAACAGCTGAATTCATGAACCCTGTATTAGATGATACAAAAATGTTAGAATTACCTAATGGCGATTAACTATAAATAAATAACTATTTAAGATTTATATTTGAAACAGAAAATTTGTAGGCACTTACTCCTACGTTTATCAGTAGATGTGCCGTTATTTTTGTAAATGAAATACCGGATTTATGGAAAGCATGTGTTATTCAAAATTTAAGATTGTTGTTTTAACAAGATTATTAAGAATGGACTAATAATTTTAAAATTGATCCCGATTCAAAATAAATAATACGTATTGCTGGTGAAGAAACAAAATAGATTACCTTGAAGTTAGAAACATATTATAAATTGTCCAAAAGAACAAAAGAATAAGTTATCCATGATAAAATAAGCGCTTTGATGCACAATTATTATAAATATAATGCAAATTATTATATTTTAGTTCTGAAATTATTCAATGATATAATGGTTTACGTAAATAAAGTAATAAAAACCAATAATTTAAGTATAAACCGTTTGTTTTTAGTTACAAATGTTCTTTACATGTTTAAATAGTTGTCAGTGTCCGTGAAAGAAAATAACAAACAATTAGCTGTACACCATTATAGATCTTATCTTATATTTTCATTTGTTCAAATGTTTAAACAAATGGGATATTCATATTTTAAAAACGTTATATCAGAATTTTCACAGCAAGAATATCATAAATTATTTGAAATATATGGTTAAGACGTATTACAAAATTTGGAATATTGCTATTACGACGCAAAGCTTCTTATTCCAGTAAGATTTGTAGATACTATAAAATACTGTGGCGATATTGCTTTATTAAATAAATCAATAGGTTCTATTTTAGAATTAGATGTTTTACACTGCGAATTTGTTCCCTATTTTCAATAATATATTGTGCAAACATCATAAACTCGTTATAATGATTTAAATATGTTAAAAATCATTAAAAATCGTAGTATTTAATCTATAAGCATAGGAAAATAAGCACTTCTACATTTGAATATATTTTCCAAACAAAATAACATATATATTCTAACAATACCTGCTTTTTCGAGTACTAAGGATTTCGTGGATATAATTAAGTAAACATATTCAATAGAGGGAAACTAATTTATTCCAAAATATAATAACTAAGTATTTTTGTTCCCGAATTTCGATAAATCTAGTGAATAGTTGTAAAAATTAGTTTAGTTTATAATTAAATGGAAACGTATATTTGTGGTCATAAATAATACAATTAAAGAATTTGAGATCAATGATTTTGTGTTCATTATTTAAAGTGACTATGTTAACACTCAGGTGATGTTGTGCTAAAAATATGATATCGAATATTTTAATCAATTTTCAACTGCTGTTATATCAAATTGGTCGAATATGCCTGATATTAATCCAACAATAACTCCTGTATTCGGTTGCATATTACAACTAATAAATAACTATATTTTATAAGTTTATAAATAGTTCAATATTTTAGAAGTTGAGTACGCAATATAAATGGTTGTAGTTATATCTATGTTAAATAAAAACACATTTAGTCTATATATAACAGATCCAAGCGACGCAAATTATATTGTACCGTTTAAACGTTATTTATTTTTGTCAGTTTTGTATATTATAAGACAAGAGTACATTAATAAAGTTTCAAATGGTAATCAGTAAGCTTTGGAAGAATTATTATAAATTTTGTGTCAAATGTATCTCGCATCTTAAATTGTTGAATTAAAACCAAATACAGATACGAAGCTTAAATTACATCTTCACAAAAATATTTTATTCAAACACGATATATGTTGCCTCACAACTATTGTTTCCCCAATAAATCATATAGTACAGTTATCAACTAATTACATTAACGGATAATATTAATAAGAAGCTTTGCTTGTACCTCATTACCAAATAACGTATTTAGAACCTGAGTTTTAATAAGTGTATAATGAAATAGTTTAGTATAATATGAACTAAGTATTCCCATTATATACACCTGCATTTTGTCATTCTCGGTTGTAACAAGTTAACGATTCATCAATGTAAGAAATAAGCGAAAGAGTCCAATATGTTAGTTATTTATTCGCTTCTAAAAAGCACATTGTATGCGAAAGTGCTCAAATGGATCTATCATTAAAAATATATAGCACTGTATGTAGATAACTTGGAATCAAATATATCATAATGTAAAGTGTTGGTCAGCTCTTAGATTAACTATTTAAAACATTAAAGTAAATATTATACAAATTACTAAGTAATTATTAGGATAATACTTAAATAGAAGAGTATTGTATTGCTATTTTACCAGAGTACATTGAAAATGTTGAATGTTAAAAAATTATATCATAAATTTTGTAGGGTAGTACAAATATTCCTGCCTTGCTTGATGATGAAACTATTCGAAGAACTTAGTTAGTTTTTAAAGACTAAGTTAGCTTACTACATGTTTAATGTTTTATTTTTAATCTTCTAAACTAATAAATAAGACTGTTACTTTTGGCTAATAAATCTGAGTTCAATAAAATATAAATACAATACAAGTACGATATTGAGTTTGAAATGTAAAAATAATGGTCTTCATAATCCGTTGCAAAATATATATTCATTTCAAGCTTTACAGATAAAAGCTAATAATTTACAGTAGATTTACAAGCAAATATGG
Organism: Hexamita inflata; assembly: GCA_963988835.1. Taxonomy (NCBI): domain Eukaryota; phylum Fornicata; order Diplomonadida; family Hexamitidae; genus Hexamita; species Hexamita inflata. The sequence goes on along the minus strand of CAXDID010000369.1, from coordinate 20,291 downwards.
ATTTAGTATTAAATTCTTATTAATTTTTGTCTAAATATAATAATGAGAGTAACAAATAAATTACACCAATATAGTTCTAAAAGTTTTGTGAACACTTTATGTTAGTATATTCTAAAGTTAAAACATATATTATTAGACAACAACAATAATTGCTAAAGGCGCTGGATACATTTGAGCAAGCATAAAAAACCTCACTTATGATAACAGAATAAATTAATATTAAATAACCTGTAATGATTGCAAAGTAAAAAACGATATAATAACTTTTAGAAATTTAATCTGCATAAAAATTTGAATCTGAATAGTTATAAACATAAGTTAATAATGAAAAAAGATAATTATCCTAAACATTAGCAATCATTTAATAAGAAAAAGCATTTGTCGAAGCTGAGCTAAAAGATATTGAACCTATTATGAAAGAAGCTACATTAGCTCTTTAAAGCATGTCAAGGAATGATGCAGCTGAAATCGCAATGATAAATAACCCGTCTAGATAAATACAAGCGGTTTGTGGTGCTATATGTTTGATACTATAAGAGAATCCATCATGGGCTTCTTGTAGACTTGTTCTAGGCAAAGGAGACTTTGTTTATCGATTATTAAATTTGGATCCAAGAGACATACCCGATAAAGTAATAAATTAGTTTGGATAATTGGTTTAGTAAGAATTTGACTTAGATATACTGTTTGGTCAATCAAAAGCTGTCGGAACTTTGGGAACTTGGGGAATTGCATTTAAAAAATATATAGAAATAGTTAATAAAGTGGAACCCCGAGTTATTCGAGTAAAAGAATTACAAACTTAATATGATATAAATAAAAAATTGGCATATGAAAAAGAATAATAGTTATAACAAATTAATAAACAAATTGAATAATTAACAAACTAACTGCAAGATAATTATAACTAAGCTAGTTTATTAGAAATAGAAATCGCTGAATTAGAATAATAATTAAAAAATATAGAATAAATTTAAAAACTTTTACAACAATAAAAAATACAATGGTAATAACAATTATCAGATATCAACATATAATCAAATCAAGCTGTAATGTATTCTATATTTATGGTTGTATATAATATTTTATAGGTTAATTCCAAACCAATTGTTGAAACAGTAAATAAATTAGTCAAACATTTGAAATTAGAATTAGGGAGTTTTGATTTGTAATCATTAATTGATTTTGTATCAGAAAGAGAACATATGCTTAGCTTAACTAAATATTCTTAAACTAATGACGAATTTACATTATTAACTATTCTTAATTTAGACTTATTGTAGAACAGCGTGGTTATCCTTGATCGTGATAAATAGTTTGAGACATATGTGAATAACATATGTTTAAACAAATAAAAAGTTATAACAATAGTTTATGATATTAATTTTAAAGAATAATTATTGAGAGCAGTCAACGATAATGCATTTTTAGTTGTTTATTGTTAAATATGTAATATTTCAGTTTAATTACAACAATTATAAGCTTAACTTCCATTTAATTTAAGCGATCTAATAACACAAACAAGTAATATTAAAAAAGAAGTAGTATTTGAAGATATTAAATTTATGGTTAATGGTAAGTTTTAAATGATAATAGTAGACTAATAAACAAAGTGTTTACAAATCGACCAAACAAGTTCATTTAATGTTGTGTCATTTTTAGTACATTCTTAAACTATCGAATAGCTTTTGCTTTCCGTTATTGTTCAATAGTTATCTGATGGAATTTAAGTAGAATATTAAGAATTGGTAGCAACAAAGACCCAGTTTAATGTAGATTTTGCAAAAATCGAAAATAATATCATTCACTTATTGTCCAGATTAGATATAAAGAATAAACATTAATAATGCGATTTAATTAAAGAATTATAAACTTTAACTTCAAAACAGTAAGAAATCAATTCAAATATTTAAAAAATGTACATAACTTAGTAGAAAATAGATGAACAAAAGTCAAAGTATATTATTGATTCTAAATTATTGGCCGTTTTGTACAATAATCTCAACGTAGTTGGAAGTTATCCATTAAATTTGTATTTATATTATATAAAGATGTTTATTGAGAATGGTGTTCATGTTGTTTCACAGTACATATTAAAGTCTGTGAGTTAAATTGACGAAATGCAATTAAAATTGAGGTATTTATTTTCGTTAGACGAAAAGGATTAATTAATAAAATCTTGCATTTAGATTATTTAGTCAAATGATGAAGTGTGCTCGGTGACAGACGAAAACACGATGAGTATAGGTATTATATAATTTAATAAAAATGAAAGCGATGCTTCAATTCCTTTGCAGGATATAACAGATATTTTCTGTGGTTTTAAAGAAAAAGTGCAACCAGACTAGTTATTAGAAAGGAGGCTTATGATTGGGAAACTGTTATTTGGTTTATTCAAGGTAAAGGGTGCTGATTACCGTAATCCGCTAACGGACGATAATAAGTTCAAGAAGTTCGCGTAGGATTTGATTTCAGTACCTATCGTGGTTTAGGACATCGACTATGAGCTTTAAACCGCGATATGTTAATCTGTGATCATGGAGTGGTAAAAGATAGTTCTTTAGTTGTTTAAGCAGTCAAGTCCGTAATTGATTAAGTAGCTCGTGTAGCGTGTGAACAAGCAATACAACAACAAATTGTCCGATCTTCAAATCTAATATCTATATTTGGTTTTCGTGAAGCACTTCGACAAATCCACCCTACAATCCGAACTGAATCAGTTTATATCCGAGAACATATTTAGAACGCAATTGTTCGAACAGAAAAACTGCTCACCCTATAATCTACTAAAACTATCTAAATAAATGCAACTCATTTGCAAATACTCGGACGCGTTCGAAACGATTCTCGCATTTTAACAACAACTCGAAAAACCAATTCAAATCGTAAACTACTACAAAGGAATCACACTCACCACCCCATGCATTTTAGTGGTCCAATAACAAGTAAACACAAAAGACTTGACAACCATAATTGAACTTAACGCAGAATACACCATCTTCGTCTCAGATACAAATGAAACTCTACACAGCTTCCCTAAATATTACCTTAACGAAATCCTCGACTTTAAAGACCAAAGCCGCACACTAGTCACACGCATGAGCTAAGAATTGCGCCTCATTCTAGGTGACACATACTAATTCAACGACAACCAAATTGTCCAGTTATTCCAGTCGCTGCGCCTCGACGCAGCAAAAAATATTGAAATGACCGAGATGAAGCAAGCCCTGCTCACCCTCAAAGAGTAACTTATCATGTACGAGATAACTGAAACACCACTAGATTACTACCACATCACTAACTTCCTTAAATTCCTCCTAAAAGACAAAATTTCTAGGCAGGACTTCAAAGAACTTATAAGTATTACACTATAGGGGTAGCAAACGCCAATCAAATAAATATAAAGCCACAGTTTTGCAAATACTTTGGATAAAAAGTACTTAATCCCACAAATTGAACCGCTCACCCCAATTCATGCGTTCTTGTTGGAAGAAATTGCATTCGCAAATCTTATATCGCAAGGAGAATTCAAAAGTACACACAATGATATCAATAAAGCAGTATAGTATATAACAGAATTAGTTTACAACAGTAACATAAAATAAATCGATGTTTAAATGATTCTAAGACCCAAAAATCTCTTCTAAACACTACTGCTACAAGCAGTACACTACTATGGCGGAAAGATTAATGAATATAACCTGGTATTTGGACTAGATACAAATCAAAATGACTTACAACTCATTAATCTTGACATTATGAATGCATAACCAGGTGTACTATTCACTTATGCACCCAAAAAATACTCAACATTTTCGCTAAAAGTGGCAGCGTCCAGAGAATATAAACGCAGAAATATAATTTTGCCTTTAGGTAACATATTCTTTGAAGACACCGTTTAAATGATATAAAGCAAGGTTTAATAATCTCCCAAAGATAAACACGAAATAATAAGACCTATAACACCTAAAATGCTCAAAGAAACTATTAAATAAACGGAAGAAAATGTTTTGTGCACAAGTCACAAAACTAACGATAAACTTTTAACATAATACATGTTAAAATAACAACAATATTCATGCTTTAAAGAAAAACTATAAAATATTTAGATCGTCAGAAATGGAGAATCACAATGGATAATATAAGTAAGTTCTGAATCTAATCTTAATTTATAAGGAGCATGGATAGAAATATGAGAGAATAAAATATTTTTAAATACTTTATTATTTTGAATGTACAGTGGTGGGCCCTCGAAATGCTTTTTTGAATTAGGAAGAAGAATGAAGTTTATTATTTGAATCTTACTTATATCACTGCCCGGCTCAATAATGAGTGTGTTCTCCCTCCTCATCAATACACTCATTAACTCTATTTACTATTGATTTGTAAAGTGCTTCAATCACATCAAGGCCTGGTTGAGCCTTGGATAGCTGTGCTACAATAATTAACGTATATAACTCTGTATATACTCCAATAATAAGTTTCAACTTTACCTAACGTTGTATAATTTAACAATCAAGAAAATTGATTTCTCATTATGAAATGGAAGTGGAAGATCATAAGTAAAATAACTGTTGTTTTAGAGTAGCATCAATATATTATTTAATGCTGGGCCCGACTAACCCACCTGATTCCATTCTTCAAGAAACAAAAATGCATTCATTATTTGAATATTGAGAATGAAAGCGACTGTAACTACCTGAATTATAATTCTAATTAAGCGAAGTACCAATACTTCATCTTGAGCTCCCGGTTGAGATTGAAAGAAAAAGTCCTCCATTGTTTTTCGTGATTAAGAAATACCTAAAATCGTTCAGATTGACCCAGTTGAAGATGAACACCGAGGTCCTCTGCAGGTCCAGTGCTTGCGCTACTAGTTATAAATTACATATTGCGTCCGTATACCAATCATTGGATCCTCTTATTCTTTTCTCCAATCAGGCTTAACTACCATATATTTTCGAGATAAAATCTTTCATAAATTAGTTTTGTTGACTAAAACGTAGAAATTACACAGGGACATCTTAAACAAGTGATATAACTAGTTCAGATTGGTACAATATTTTATGAATTCATCCGTTGGACCCAAAAATGAAGAGAATACAAACGCTTCAGAACTGCCTAAGTTTGTTAAGTGAATTAGTTGACCTTCCCTAAACATCTTCTACCGCGTTTATTTTGTCATTGCCGTCCTTTTATTGCATGTGGTAATTTCTATTTTTCCTTTTTGGAATATTAAATACCGACTTTGAATAGTCGATTATGGTCTAATACGATCGAAATCATATTTTTGGCCCTCTTGTGTTAATGAGTAGTTCATGAATAATCTCCAACTTGAGATTATTTATTGGAATTTGTCATCCGCATTAGAAGTGGCAAAATATTTTAATATATAATTACTCACATAGTAAACAAGAAAAAGCAATTCCACCTCCCATAACTGTATTAAATTTTTTATTTTTTGTTCACACCTCTGCCCATGCTGATAAAACGCTTCCGTCAACGCTAATTTCTTGTATAATATTTTCTTTGTGCTTGACGATGAGTTTTTGCGTTCCTTTGAAGACTCCTGCGGTACTTCCGCTGGTCAAATATTAGTTGAGTCTTCTTTCAAATTGGAGCGCTTTTGAGTTTGTATTTGTTTGTACTTGTCCGAACGCCTGGGCGGATCCGGACCTGTTGTTGATCTTGGTACTTTGTGAGAATGCCATTTCCGAGGTTTCTTCGTCCTCGTTGCTGGTTCCTGTTACCTTTCTTAAATCAACAAATTAATTCTTTTGGTAGTCATCAATTGTGTGACTATTTCGGAGCATTTTTTGCTGCTGTTGTTGTTCAGCAGTGATTATGTTTTGCTCTACCTAGTATGAGCCGAGAGGGAGCAAAAGCGTTCTGCGCTTGTAGAATCTTGACGCCATTGCTTTCAATATTACTCGTTGCTTGTTCCCTTGTTTTGGATAAATAGTTTGGTTTATTAACTCGCAATCAACCAGGTCAACTGAGAATGTGAGATCATATTCGGTTGGCTCAACCCCGAACACGATCTAATAATCAGTCATGTTCCCACCGTAAAATTAAACTGCTTAGAGGAGGAGAACGTCGAAGAAGAGTTTGGGACGCATTAAGAGCCCTACATTTATTTGCTTGATCGCATCTAAGTGAGATAAATGCTCCAAGTGCTGCTTCTAGCGCATTGAACCCTGATATCGGTTGAAAATATCAATATCATCACGCACGAGCTGCTATAACGGAGTCAAATTTGCCTTATGTCTGATTTAGATCTTCAGCAATTTTTGCTGACCCAAACTAAGCACTATTTGGTTTTGCACTATTAAAGTTCTAGCAACATCAGGTATTTTCTCGTTCAGAATTGAGTCGGCATCAATAAATTCTACATTCTAATCAAAATAGCGTCTATATGCAGCAGGAACTAATTATTTGATAAATTAAACACAATTATTGATTTTAATTTCATTTTAAGTGGCATATTATATAACAATCATTTACTTCAGAGCTTCATACGCCTGTTTAAGCTCAGTTAAATCAATTTACTTAATTGGTTTGAACCTATGAAGTTCGTTGAAAATAGAAACCAATTAATTACTGAGTTTCTAATCTAAGTTTATATTTAACAACTTAAGAGAGTTTCTGAGTTCATTTTCGAAAATTATGTTTTGTTTAGCATATTCCAAGTGATTCTCTGAATGGTATGTTGGAATTTATTAAAATGTATCACAAGTATAAATAACTTTGATACCAATAGCATTAATTTTCTTTTCTTCCTCTTTTGATATTTTTCGCTAAACAATCAATATATTACTTGTGATTTTTTCAAATGTACCATAAAATTCTTAATAGTCATTACCGATTTCAGTTCTAATAACATCTTCGTTTTAAGTATATGTACATATAAGCCTAGAAATATTTGAACTGGATACTAACTCGCTGAAGTTAGTCAAATCACTATCAAAATACATTTATAAAGGACTTCTCTTAATTAGATTTTATAATTTAACACTTACCTCAGAAGGTTAAATATATTTTAACATTAAAATCTCAAGATATTAACAACACAATATACTTAACCTATTTTTATTATTAATAGTACTTATCAATTCGTTCATTAATTCTTAATTGAAACTGTTAAATAGACGAAGCATTACTTTCTACCAAAGCATTATAACTGTTTGATTAATTTATTATTACAAATTTATATCAAAATCTTCAATTGGAAGCTAAGTGTGTAGAAGATCATAACTAAATAGTTTAAATTTGGAATCCTGGGCTATAGGAAGTGGTTAATTAGAGCTATCACACACCCGTTTGAAAAATCCGTTTAATATTATACCTGTGTTAACACGCCTAGTATCTATGTCTTATTAATCTAAAATTTCTTTTTTATCAACAAAAATGTTATTAATTTCGCTTGTGTCTGCGTCTTTAACCTATATTTTATATTTTTACAATGTTAATTAGTGTTGACTTTGTAAACAATAGTGATCTGAAGTTAATAATAATTATGAAATAAAAGTAATTAATTCTTTATCTATCCCTTAACTTTACTAAATGTCTGCTTCAAAAACGCTAAATAAAAATACCCGAATTTATATTTCATAAGATAAAGACTTAAATATATATTGAATTGTTTTCTTTTTATCATCACCAAACATTTTAATGTATTACAAAAATGTGTTAATTTAATATTATTAAGTTTTACTTATGTATGTGTAAATATTAGCGAGTTAATCAGCTTCTGTCTTCAATTCGTCCTTGCTAACTTCAATTTGTTATTCTGTTTGCGCTATACTCACTAAATGCTCACCTAAATCTTTTTATTTGCTGGTTAAATAGTGAAGTTCTTTTACAATTTCTTCTTGGGCTTGCTTTTCAGTCATTTTAACATTATTTAAGTTTACAATAATTTTTTCCTAACAAGCTACCTACTCGTTAATTATATTAGCTTTTTCCATAACTAATTTTTAATACTTATTATGGATGTTTTACATTCTTTTCTAAATCAATATTGAAGTAATTTATTTTGAAATTGTCTCTGATTACTTCATAAAATTAATGATAGAATGATTATTTAGTACTTAACCGGAGATTTGTGTGTAATCCTATACAACTTAATCAACAACTACACAACAAAATCTTGGATGTACTTCTATATTTAGTAAGTCGAGCTTTAACTCTTATTTTAAACTGCTATATTATTATTTAACAATATTTTCGATATTAAATGATGTTTAGCTTGAAATTTGTTCGACTTAGTCGCTAAGATTATTGCAATCTACATGTATAACCACTAAATCACCATTTTGAGCAGATTTTACAAATTATTCTTTAAAAGTGGTGTCATATTAATCTAAAGATACTATACGTTACTTGTTCAAACAAACACTTGTTAAATAACTCATAAACTTATTATCATAATCTAAAATTATAATATTTTTAGTTTATTATGATAAATTTAACAATTATAGTTGTGAGTATTCATCATCTGCTTGGCAATATTTGCTCAATTCTAATATTCGTTCTCGTTCGTAAAGTTAATCTACAAGTGCTGCTGGGCTGAATTATTGAATGATAGATGATAGTTTGAGCATATTTGCAGTCAAATTTTTATTATTTAGTTACAAACAATTGTATGCTGCCATCGCGATTGATGCTGGAAGAATTTATTTGATGCGAATATCAAGTTATATCAATTAAAGTTTCCAGCTTTCTTTCTGTGTGTTTAATAAATTAGAAATGTCCCTTAGTTACTTAAACTGTGTTTAAAGTTCGTTAAGTTCTTGTTCAAGCACTTTCAATTCATTTAAGCTTTGATTAAGTGTATTATTAATTTCAATAGATTTTTCTTTTAACTATTTAAGTTATGTTTCTTTTTATTCAAATTATCCTCGCTTGGCCTGGAACACTTCCTCAAGACCTTAAACTCGTTTAAGTCTGGGCTCCACTGCTTCTTAAACTTCTGAATAACGTAAAAATGCCTTTGCCCATTATGCTAGCGTGCCTGCAGCTTTGGATTGCAGTAAAACACGATCTACATTAAAATCTTCTGTATCTACAATTTATTTGAATTATTTGAATTAACGTGCAGAAATATCTTTAGGATTTAATTTCAATATTTTAGATATAAAATCTCCTTTTCCCAAAATAATTTTAGCATTTGCCCATGTTTGAGCTTCTCCTAGTAAAATACACACTGATGCACATACTTATTGGATTAATTGGCTTGGATTTTACATAACACCAATTTCAGCTGCATCATTACGTGATAAGTTACTTAGTGAACTAAGTGCTGCATCCATGAACGGTCTAATTTCATCAAGATCTTTTTATGCAGATCTTTTTTCTTATTATATAAGAACAAGCTAGGCTTACAATTGTGATTGTTCTTCATTAACTTATTATTACACTGAATCAAGCGCTTATTTTTGTTCTGTTTATTAGTTAACAAGTTGTTACACCTTATTAGTTTTGATTTGTATCATTGGTTGTTTTGTTTATATTTGCGATGATAGAGTGTCTGCCATTGATTAACTTTCTTCAAATGTTTTAAGAGCTGATTTAAGAGTGTTCTATTTTATAACAATACTTTACTTTGTACTTTGAAGAGAGCAAATAACATTAACAAATTTTTCGAAATAACTTGGAGTTAAAAATGCTTATACAAGTTCTTATTGTTGTTAACCTAAGAGCTGAACGATAGTTTTGAAAACATTAACAACTAAATCTTGGTTTTGTATTATCATTTCTGAATTTTATTAGGTAAGATGTTTGCAACCTTCCATTGCAACAGATTAAAGACTCCAACGTTTGGTTTTTTCAACATGTGCATATTACTTTAAGTGTTTCACTTAAGTCCAATTTTATTGGCTCAAAACAAGAACAATGCGTAGAGAATTTTTCAAAATATTTTTTATCTCATTCTGTATTTCAAGCAACGATGCGCTTGATTTTTTATCAAATAAAAGACGGGTTTAGTGTATCACATCTGAATCGAAGAGAATAGGGACCCAACAATCCTATGTCAAAAGATTTACTATAAGTTAATTACATTGAGGATTCTATGAATATGACGACGTTACAAGTAAACAGTACTACTCTGGAGTTGGATATATACCCATTTGTTAGTTCAATAGTTTCTGCTATAGTAACTTAAGAATAATATCTTTTAACTGTGATATTAGACGAGAATATAATGAAGTCTCTGCTTAATCTCCCTATCCAGTCATTACATATTTGATATTCAAATTTTGACACACCGATCTATATATTTGAGCTGTTAACTCAGACTATACATTATATGTAATTATATGACGCTTTGTTGAAAACAGATAGCTAACAAATTGGAATCTTTCACATATTTCTGGCATTTATGATTCACAATACAATGCTAGTTTCGAGTGTAAATACGCTGGTTTGTATTCAGGTATTTTAGTTATTTCTTGGCTTGCCTAAACTTATTCTAACATTTGATTTCTAAACTCAGGTTCAAGGAAAAAAAGTGGGAACATTTATTGGGCTTTAGGAATGAGTAAACTGTACTCATTAATATCGTCACTTATGTTTGTTTTACTTTTTATACTTTATAATTCTTGTCTTGAAAACGATTTGTTATTTTATAACATAATTGGAGTTAAACAAGATATATCAGGTTAAAACAGAATTCTTTAATGCAAATAAAGTTTTATTTTTTGATTTATCTGCGGTTTTAATTCTATTATCTAAGTAGATAAGCACTTATCCGCACATTCTAATATAATTTAATTGCTCAGTTTCTCGTTAATATTTAGAGGTTATAAATACTCATTTCTTACAATATAAAGAATGGTTAACATCATGTAACGCTTAATAGGAGTAATATAATTTGCGTCCAAAGTATCTACAACATAATTATTGAAACTGTTATGATTAATTTTTGTTAATGCATTTACTATATTTGTAGCAAGATTATAATCAAATTTATCTGCATATTATTTGGTAAAATCTACAACCATATTAATAAAATTACCTATTGCAACGAAAATTGGAAGTATTGCAGAATTAAGTTATGACATTACACTCCATGCAAATATTATTGCCATTGACTCAGTTTTAAATTATTTAATCAATTCTTACTTTATACAATAAGTTTATTAACAAAAATATTCGTTTGAATCTATTATAAAAGTATAATCCATTATCATATATGGACGAACTTAATCGTTAATTTCTAAATATATGAGTTGATGTTTTGCTATTAGTTCAATTGTGCTTTTTACTTCTTAGCAAGCATCTTTGAAATTTTCAAATATAATGATACTGTCAGCCTTTTTGACCAGTGTTCCTGCGCTTATTAAATAATTATCATAAATAAATTTAATAAGATTTTATTTAGTCAAGTAACGGCAATCAAATATTATATGAACTATTTTGTTCATTTCAGAATAGAGTTTAATATATTTGATTAATTAAGTTTAAACAAATATTATATTTATTTTCTTAGCAGTTAAACTATTTAAAAGATTTAGCAGTAAATATCGCGTCTCAACTTATTAAACAATAAATGAATCAGTTAATCTGTTATAATCAACAGACAAAACATCATTTTCTAGCATTGAATTATTACTTCTGTTAAGAATATTGAACTAACCGCATATTTTTGCTGAATCAATAAAACGTATTGGGATAAATTTTTCTGTAGAGTAAAAGCAATGATCTAAATTTGAAAGTTATTCGACTTAGTAGATATCAAATAATTTTTTAAATTCTTATGATAAGTCATTAATATAGTAGCTAAACGGTTTCATGTTTTCATAGTTTGTTTTTATAACGAATACGTAGCAAAATAGTAAATGGGATCTTAAGTGTCTTAATTATATTTATTTTAATTCAGAATTATCTACAGCTGTGTATGATTTGAAAATATTTACGATGCTTCTTGAAATGTAGTATTTATCAAATTTAAACTTTTGCTTGATGCATATTTATTCAGTTTATTGGATCATTTGCAAAATGAGCAACAACAGATTAATGTAGAAGTTGGCTCTGTATGGGTATCCGGTTGCGACTGATTATTGTATTTTTTCTTGTATTTGTTATTCTTTTGTTTTCTTAACATATCTTTTAGCTGAGCGTTTGTTCGAATTTTCTTGCACGTTCAGTTTATCAATTATTTCATTGCCATTAATCTCAAATTCGTCCAAATATTACTAATAATCTTCTTTGAATGTGGTTCTCATGAATTCGAGAATTTATCCTAACCACAAATGCTCTGGCTGCTGAACAATAACAACTGCGCACCTTGAAATGAAGCTTGGAGAGACGTTTTCGAGCGTTCTCAGTTCGAATACGAACCTTATGTAATTTGAGATTAGTATTTTATCACCAGACTGTAGTTCGAGTGTTTTTGTATCGTCCAAAACTGAGTTGAGCATGTCGGCAACGTCATTTCGCATTCCATCGAATACAAGATATTTAATACCGGACGTTGACGTTTAGTTTTTCGTTGACGTTTTCGTTGACATGAATTTTTTAATCGTAAGCGGAATTAATCCATCATTAAAATACGTACCCACAAATTTGCCGAATAAATCAGCATTTGAAACAGCGAGCGGATTAATAATTTAATACATATTAGACGAATCTAAAGAGTTCATCCACAAAGCAGTCTTACCCGAATTTTCGGCTCCCACCAAAATAACCCCATTTCTAATCCATAAGCATTCCTCAAACTAAGCAAATTTATCCTGCTGATCCTCAAAAACAAACTTTCCATTATCAGTTGTTTGCTTCGTATAATTATGTTTAACTTTAGCAAGGTTTGACGAAACGAAATTTTAAATGTAGTTTTAAGCCTATACAGATGATAATTAATCAGCTTAGTCATTATTCGTAACCGATTTACGCATTTTTGAACTTTGGAGTTGATAATTAACTTCTTCAACTATAGTTTCATTAAGTTATTCGTCATAATTTGTAATTAACTCTATATTTTCTGATATAACGCTTTTTGTCATTAATATTTTGCTGTACAACGATAAATCGTCTTCATTTTGAATAATACTTGTTGAGCCTCCAGCTTTATGAATTAACTCATTAACAATTTCTGCATCAAATAACCCCATCATTAATGTTCCAAATTACTTAATTTAATTATCACTATCTAAGTTAGAAGCAAAGAGACGGAAGATTGAATCGCAGACACAAAACTATTCAGTAAAGTGTAAAAATGTTTATTACTCTTTGAGCATTTTTTAATTCAAAGCCGGTGATATAAGTTCGTTCAGCTTATCATTTCTCTTAAATCTAAGAGACCACATTCTCCATTATTGTGATATCAAATGAAATAGAGATTTAGCCTTTCTAAATGTAGTATCAGTTAATTTTATGTAATCGTTTTATAAATAATTGAACATAATAGATAATTTCTAAGCAAGTTATGTTGAGTGGTAAAATCCAATTTATCTCAGTAAATTAGCGAATATTGTCTCGAAATCTGGTTAAATTAAACAAATAGTTTTAAAATTATTTTAAAATTATTTAACATTGAAATTAGGAAGTTGACTCGAACACATTACTTGTACTCCAGGTTATAATCTTACCAAATCCCCATCAAGATTGATTTTGTTAGTTCGATGCTTCAACGATGTTGTTATCTATTAAATATAGCAACTTAAAACGGATATTATTTCTAATGATAATTCTTCGCACTCATCGAAGCAAATTAAAGTTGAGTCGTTGCATGCACCAGTAATTATTTGTTTCAAAAATTTAAGTTCAATTTTGTTTGAGCACGAAACTTTAAAACTGAATTAACCGCTCATAAAAGAATAATCGTTCATTATTGAACTTTTACCATAACCTGGCGATCCTTAAAGATATAAAGGCATAGTACTATTAATGAAATTAGAATAAACTGATGAAAGTGATGTTGTTAGAACTAAACGCTCCGCCGAGCCATTAAATTCATACTTATATTAAAGGCCTTGAAGATCTACATATTAATTGAACGGAGATTTTACTTATTGTTTTAAAGATTCGTTTTTGAGTATTGTTAAGTACGCAATATTTTCATTTTCATTAAATACATAAATTATTTGTTCAGACTCTAGTTATGTCTAATCTATTTTAAGTTAAATTAGAACTTGTTAAAGTTAAACTTCGTTTTGTATTAATGCTTATATTCTTGAATGATCAACTTTATTTCCATTAGGATCTGATTTTATTAAATTTACGAAATATTGTATAATTTCATCTTATAGTTTAATTAGCAAATTCATTACTAACTCATAAGTTGGTTTCTTTTAGGCATCATCAGCATAAATTCTGCAACGTTTATTAATTGACTACCTATCATTAAACCGGAACCAATTTAAAGCTATTTTGTATACAACACATTGTCTAGCGATAATAATAGCTTGTGTTGAATTATTTCCAATAAATTAAGTGAATTGAAGTTCGTTAAATACAATTTATTCAGGTAAACGCATCATATCCACAAAACAAACAATACCAAATTAATATGAGTCTGCTACTTGTTGTTTGAGTGTTTATTGCATCATCTATTAAAGAAGCATAGTCCATTGTTCTATACCTTATTTCATAGAAAAACCTTTGAACTGGAGTCTTTCACCTTCTCTAGAACACACACCAGATAACATAAATTTTTTCTAATCAGAATCTTAACTAGATTCTACCAATAGTTGTGAAACGTTATTAAATATTAAAGCATTAGTTTATGCAATAACAGGTGTTGCAAAATCAATAAATTGTTCAGATATTTGAATACATAAATATTGACACAATAGTTTATCAGAAAGGAAATAGAATCTATTGAAGCTTTATCTTTTAGTTGTAACATAGTTATTTAGTGCTTTTGTTACTGTTTCGCTATCAGTTGACAATTTCATTTCAAGCATTGCAATCAAATCAGCGGTACAACATTAGATAAATATATTTCCATCATCGTGAATTTTTTACATATATTGCATAAATATTTTGGAAAGACGTTAAAATGTTCTGTACTCCTCTGGTAAAGCTTTTGAAATTTAAGTTTGAGTACCAAAAGCCATATATAATGTAGTATATTACATTTAATAGCTAATTAGTTCTCCAACTGCTTCTATTGACATGGAAAGTTATGTTTCTAATTGATTCAAATATTGAATAGCAACTTTTAAGTTCTTTTCTTTGGCTCTTTCACACTATATTTTCAATGTGCTAATTTAAATTAGCTTGTCTTAAACAATTGAAATAAGTTCGCTACAATCTCCAGCCATAAAAAATTTACAACCATCATCAAAAATATGCACATTTGTAGGAAGTTTCAATGCTTTAACATCTTTCTATATTTTTGCCAACTGATCCAACAAAAAGTATTCTTGCACAGCATTTTAAATAATTTCGTTTACAACACCCATTTTCTCTTTTGAATATAAACCATGAAATATTAATCTTGAAATAGATGTGGTGAATCTATCTAGCTCAATACAAAAGTTAATTTTAGCTTATGGCTTTAACACAAAGTTTTTTATTAAGCTTCGTTTCGATCTTCTTAATAAAATCTCTACAATTCTGGTCCAAATAGCTTCTGAATGCAAGACCATTGTCGCAACAATATTTTAATGCATTTATCCTTTTGATTCAATGCTTTCTTAATCAGCGACATTTTCTGTATCAGTATCTTGTTTAATTTGTGTTGTTGAAGATAAATTTTCAAAAACTGCCTTTTATTTTTCGATTACATCAATTAGTTATTTTTAACTCAAACCATAAACAAAAGTTTCTTAATTATCTAGGAATGAGAAAATATTAGTGAAATCTAGAGCACAATTAAGAGACGTTTTATAGTAAGATTTATTAATTATTTCTTTTCTTGGATGTATTACTGCACAAAAAGTTAATAATTCCAATATACCATCGGTTCCATTTAAGTTTCTATATGCGTTGTCTTTATCACCTCCTAATAAATCCGTTAAACTAATTTATGAGTATTTATCTTGGATATTAATTAATCGTTACCAATTCTGAACTTCGAAAACAAGATCAGGTGATGGGATGAGTTCACAAAACATATCGTAATGTTTTGGTTGGATTGCAATTGATTTCAATGGAGCGAGTTTTGGTAAATCTTCTTGTAAAAATTTAAGAAGTTAAATAGTTAATTCTTATGGATACAAATTCGCGAAGTATTATTTAATCGCATCTTGTACTGCTTAATCGAATTTAACTTTATCCATGTTAAACAATTGAAATTCTGCGATTTCTTCAGTTTCTTCATAATATTCAGCATCAAAATTAAGGTCTTCGGTTTTGATAGCAGTTAATGTGTGATCAATCATATCTTGTATGTGCTTATTTCTGCTTTTTTCGTCAAGTATGAGTTTTTCTAACTGCATTTATTTAGCTTGCTATTTGTATACAAAATATATGTGCTTAAGAACTGAGAATGAAATGAAATAGCTTGGAGCGTGATCACCCTCTTCTTATTCGAACGTGAACGTAATTGGTTGTTCTAGAGCATTAACTCGATTTTTCTCGCTGTCATAACTAGTTTGATTAATAAAATCAGAAATTACGGTTTGTATTTTGATACATTTTCTCTAGTTTTCTAGTAAATTTTCGAGTACTGTTGTTACTTGGTTTTATGTTGCATCAAAATCCATTATTGCTACTGGAGTACTTAGTTCGTTCTATATAATATTCTAAAGTGTTTTAACGTTGGTCCACAAGTTCTTTTTGAGATCTATGATGACTGAAAGGAATTATAATATGTGATCGACTTCAGTAACTTTCTAATCTTGCACATAGAAATCTGCCGAATCGAACAATTCGAGTGATTGATTGAATATATGGCTTTGTTCTTAAAGATAGACTAATTATTCCGCGTTTACTTGAATTTAAAATAATTAATCATCAGCATTTTTGAGCCCAAGCTCCTTCTAAAATAATAAAAATGAATAAAGCTGTGTAATGGAGCTCAAGGTCTTATTATGTTGTAAAAATTATTTTGTTCCATTGAATGTAATCGAATCTGGCTCATCTTAAAATTATTCTGCTTTGAAAAAGAAGTCATTTTGATGTAAAAGAACTTGAGCAGAGAAGTTGGAAACTTCTCGCTAGAGTTGAAGATAAATTGAGAGAAGAGACTTTTAAAAGTACAAATACAACTTCTGTTTCTTGGACACAAATTTCTGCAACTAACGATCGAGCATGTTCAAACCTGAAGTGAATGCTGATAGTTTATCACGCAAATTCAATGTAGAATCGATTTAGTAGTATGCTACGAATTCATTCATTGTTTAATTAAAGTTCACAGCCTGTAAATCCGATACGAGATTAATTTTCGCACACAAATCACACATCTAATTTAACTTGTATGCTAACTCCCTGAACATACCGAATTAAGACTTAGCCATTTCATAGGTTTGCATAGTCTCCTTAGTCACGTTTAATTGGTCATAATTAATTTTGTCTTCCAATAACTGTTTGCACATTTTGGCGGTAATCTGTAAATCACAAAACTCAAGCTGCATATTGACTAAACCTTCAGGCCAGTCGTAGACCTGTACAGCACCTATCATTGGACTTGGTGATTCACTCTCTTTTTCAAGATCATTGAAATCAACCACATCCAATGCAACAGAGGGCTTTTTACTGATTTTTGCATAAGAACTGTTGGCATTACTATTATTAAACTCTACAGAAGCTTATGCTCTTAATGTTCTTGTTTTTATAATGTTGTAATCCCTTACTGCATCACTTAGGATTTCTAGTAATCTGTTTGTTTCCTCAGTTAATCTGGGTTATTCTGGATCATAGCCAACCAATTAACTGAAATCAAGAAGTGTGTCATTTAATTCAAGCACTTGTGGAAACATGAAATCAGTCTAACTTGTCATCAAAACATCAGGCGCTTGTTCTAGACTTTAGTTATATTGCTAAAATACTGTGCTTAAAGCATCAGCTGTGCTTACTAGTCCTAAAACAACAGATAATCTCGTGAAACTTATTAATTTACTCATAACTGGAATAATATCTTTGTAAATTTGCTCTGTTGACACCAAAAAACAACTGAATGCTCGTTTAACATCTAATTTTTTAAGATCGAATAGAAGTGCTTAAAATTCTTTCAATCTATTCAAAAAGTGATTCGGCATCATCATACTTATCAAATATTAATATCTGCGTTCTTCAGTAAAAATATCAGTTAATAATTTTGTTTGATATGATGGAAGTCCAAAAACATTATCTTCATCTTCATGGATACCCATCAATCCAGGGAAAGTAATTTCTTCAAATAATCTTATAATTTAGGTATCATTTGTTTTAGAAATTTAAACTATCATTTACATTATGGATTAAGTTTTAGAAACATTATTTTCGATTTATCCAAATTATTTCAAAATTTAAAGAAGTGGACGGCATTAGATTATTTGTTTATCATACTTAAATTCTTAGAAACAATTGAGAAACTTATTAAAGATTGCATCGATACCACTTTAATATTTTTGTATTACATCGAAAGCAAATTACATTCCCCATTTTAGTTATTATACTCCTTATACGTAATCTTCAGTAACACCAATTGCTTCTTTTATTATCGTTCCTTCAAATTCTTACAGATTGTTACTTCTAGTCGCCTCAGAAAGGAAATTTTGAAGACGAGGATATTAATAAGGTCTCATGGTCTTATGGAATAATGTTGCCATTTCGCTTAAACAATCACCAGTAAATTATAAGAAATCTTAAATACCTGGTTTTTGTACAATACCATTTGGAGTTAACATTAGATTAACATTGAATGTTGGTTATGGTGGTAAATATCCGTTTAATACGATGAGTGGAATGTTAGTTAATTGGTTTTTGAAAGCTTTAAATTTGTCATAATCCTCTTATGGTAGCATACTTAGCAGATCATCCTCTGCTTTATCTTCATTTTCGAACATATCTTACTTCCTGATGTTTCTATCAATAGTGAGATCTTTCGTGTCATATTCTTCATCTGAGTGAATAATTTCATCATATCTATCTTGTATTGTAGCAATGAGTTTGATAAGTCGCATATAATCTGTATCGATTTCAATTTTTTGTTCAATATTTTTCTGATAGTATTTCATAACGTTTTTCGGGTTCGGGATTAAATTGTATCCGCTTTCGCTTACAATATTTTCTTCTTGTTATTATATCTCTTCGACTTGAATTTTTTCTTTGGTGACAACTCCAAAGAATATTTCGAAGAGAGTTTCATTTATTTCGCACAGGAATTGAATTAGTCTTTCAGCGAGTATGTAATCTGCTAATTTCACGAGATTTTTCATTTTTGTGATATTGAAGGTGGCTGCGTTTGATACTGCGGACAGAATCGCGTTTGAGCTTTTTTGTTTAGATTTCTCGCTTTATGCCATAATTCTTTCTTGAATTTGTTGTTGTACGATTTGGCATAGTTATAGTAAGTGTTCTGAGACGTCTGTAACGATATTGGTGAGTTTTTCTTTGATGTCGATCAGGTCTTCTCTGAATTCGAGTACGAATTATTTGAGGCTGATTGGCTGAATTTGGTTTGCTGTGAATCGTTCTCTGGCGAGTGCTTCAATTTTCGGGTTCAGTTTCTTCGCCGTTTTGTGTTTTTGTCCGAGGAATTCGGGGAGTGGGTAGAACGTGAACGCTTTCTGTCTAACGGCTCTGAATCCGAATGTGGTCAGGTAGTTGATTTACTGCAAGCATTTTAGGAACAGATCGCTCCCGTAGAAGGAGATGCGCTGAATTCCGGTGAACGCTCTGTTTGTGACTTAGTTTCTGATGATTTGGTGCCACATTCTGAAGTATTTTAGGTTCAGGAACTGTTTAACGAATTTTATTTGCCTCAGCTTCGTGAATTTGGCCCGTTCGTCCTCCCAGAGGTCCAGAGGGGTGATGAACGACTCGTTCAGGTTCTGTATGAGTGATACTCCCTTACCGGACAGCGTGAAGTAGCAGTACGGGTTAATTTGTTGGAATGAGCACACAATTAGTTGGTAGCTGTTCCAGTTCGGGTCGATTTCGTCGTACACCCCGTACAGATCGTTGCTCTTGTTCATGTACTGACTTACGAGCATCTTCCGAATGGGCGCTGTGTCATAGGTGAGGTAAATGAACTCGTTCTGAACCAAAGTGGTTGCAATCGCCTCTGGAACGGCCTTGATCAGGTTCTGCTCGCTCGTTTACAGCTGTTAAAAGAACTCGCTCCCTCTCTGCTCGGCTTCGAACTGGGTTGCGAAATTCATGTTCACTTTGTTTTACTTGAAGTACTCAGCTAATTTTGT